>QEPC01013194.1:5375061-5428671 GCA_003113815.1 Sphenodon punctatus | reverse complement strand
CGGTAACGATGAAGGAAGTGGTGATACACACACATTTCACATCCGCGAATTCTTGTAGCGAAAATAATGCAGAATCGCGGAGTATCGCGCGAAATTATGCGAGGCGTAACCAGGGATGCCGAGGTTTAGGAATGGAATCGCGGAGCGGTAACAGCTGATTTCGCATCAGCCCTAGTTGGAGACCTTCATGTGGACCTTCTCCAGTTCGCCGATGACATTGTGCTACTGTCACAAACAGAGGTAGGGATCAAGAGAACGTTGGAGAAATTGAACAATTATAGTATGGCTAATGGCTTGGACTTAAACCCTTCCAAGACCAAGATAATGGTCTTTGGTAGAAGGAAGTTGCCTACAAATTGGAATTTGAAAATCGGGAATATTGCCCTTGTTAATTCATATAGCTATCTGGGGGTGTCCTTTCGCTCTAGGGGCACCTGGAACCCACATTTGAAGGCCAGGGCCAATAAGGCCTCTCAGGCTATTCGGTTATTGGTGAAGGCTTTTAACATCTCCAAAGGGATATCTATTTCAAGTTTTCTTGGATTATACAAAGCAAAGGTTCCATCAATCCTCTTATTTGGGATGGAGCTTGTTCCCTTTCCGGACATTATAATCTTAGAAAGAGTCCAAAATTTGTTCCTTAGATGGCTGTTCAAGGCAGGCTCCAGTGTCTCGGGGGCAGTTCTTAGGGCTGAGACCGGAGTTCCATCAATTCTATCACTAGCAAAGGCGGCCTATTTAAGATACTGGCTGCGGTTGCTTAGCCATTCAGAGACGGCACTTATAACAGCATGCCTAAAGGAAATATTAGTGTACTCTGGGCCGCGGAACCATCCCTGGCTTCTTTATTTGGCTCGTTTGGTTAGGGAAATGGGGCACTCCTTTGAGTATTATTGTGGTAAAACTCTGGCAGGGATTAGAGCTGAGATGTTCCTTAGGATACAAGATGTGACAGGCCAGGAGGATTTGGTGACAGTCAGGTCATGGAAGGTGGCACCACAACTTGGGGAGATTAAGACTTCTCATAGTCTAGAACGATACTTGGATTTGCTATCCAATTCTAAACTTCGTAGGGCATACATATTATTTCGTTTACAGCTCATGGAGACAGCTGTGACTGAGGGCCGGTATAACCGCATCCCTCCTGGGCAAAGGCTATGTTCTTGTTCCAGGAGGGAAGCGGAATCTGTCGAACATCTCTTCCTAAAATGTCCCTATTATCACAACTTGCGGGCAGTATGGCTTTTGCCACTCTTACCCCAGGGGATGACCTTTGATTCTCGGGGTTGTTTTACAGCCCTTCTTTCCATGACCCAGGAAGAGGAAATTGTTGCCCTGGGGACCTTCACTCTCTTGGTAGTTAAAGAGAGACTATATATTAAACATCAGTTGAGTACAGCGAGGGGAAGGTCCCATAGCTTTCTGGCAACTTCCATCTAGATTAGGTTGGGTGGGCATGGGATATTAAAATCTATTGACCATTATTGTGTTATTACCTTATCTTTACTTTGGGGGGGTGTGTGACTTTTCCCCAATAGTGGAATATTGTTGGTATTGGTTGGTCCAGCAATGTTGGAGGCTATAATGTAGCAATTCTGCAATGTGGTCCTGAGATTGTAAGGATCTTGCTGGTCTGGCTGACAACTGATTTTACACAGGAGTCTGGATGGACCTTTTGACATAGGGCAAATGGTTGATATTAATGATCTTGCTGTTGCTGTATTAATGCTTTGCGACTAGATGGGGGATCCTTTGATTACATGGCGTTGGAAAGTTAAGTGTGAAGGATATTATTTTCTCCTGTTTGGATTATGTTTTCCCTTTTTCTTACCCTCTCTCCCTGGGATGTACTAATGATTGATTTTTAAATTATACAATTATATAATTATAAATTATTATTACCTTTTACCTATATCCTATGAATTCTATCAATTTAGTTTTTGTATGCTGTTTTATTGGTTGGGCCATGGCGAAAGCCAGTGCCGTCAATACAAATAAAGTAAAGTTGTTCTGAATGCATTCAGGTAGAGGAAGCCATTGGATGTGGGCTTTGATGGGGAGATGGTCTTGAGAATGCTTTAAAGCATTCTCTGGTGTACTGGTTAAGAGTGCAGTACTGGGATCAGGAGTTAGGGGGGAGGGCCCTGGTTCAAGACTTGCCTTAGTCATGAACTCACTGAGTGACCTTGGGCCCATCACAGATCTCTCAGCCTAGTCTACCTCACAGGGTTGCTGTGAGGATTACTAGTTGAGTTAATTAGTTTAATGTTAATGGTTAATTATTAAAATTAACAAGTTGAAATGTGGGCCACCCTGAGAGTAGGGAAAGGGTGGAATACAAATTGAAAGAAAGAAAGAAAGCTCATGAGCTGGTGGAAGTTCCACGCTCTTAATATCTTTTGAGCCTCAGGAACAGATAGAGCAGGTATGGGGTTTTCTCTGGGAAACAGATATAATGGGGCAATAGATGCCTGAATTAATGCAGAATTTTGAGGGCAAAGACTACTCATTCACTAAGTATTATGGAATCTGTCCCAAAGAAAGAGAAAAAGTAATGTGAGGGAAAAAAACATAGAAGAGTGGTATAAATGTACAATTAATAGTGGTAATAATATTCCTTTCACATAAAACACAATTTTAAAAAATGATGAGTATATCTAATCATCATGTATAAATTGTGGCAACTAAATAAACTGAAAGACGATAGGGATGGGTGGACGTGGTTCGGAATTTCGAACCGATCTCGACCAGTTTGGTTGACCGAACCGAACTCGATTTTCGAACCGAACCTAATTTCCGAACTCGGTTCTGTTCGCCCATCCCTAAAACACAAATCTGTGTGCAGTTTTTCAGTGGGAATTTGAAACAAATCATTATTTTGACTTCTGATTTTCAAGAACTAGCAGAGCAAACAATATCGGGATTTGACCAGGTAAATTAAATAGAAAAAACCAAAATATACACAAGACTGGGAAGAAATAATGCCTAAGAGATTAAGAACAGTTCAATGCAGAATACAATAGAATGTGCTGACTCTGATGACTCATTATTAATCAAGTCTGACTGCTTCATAAATATAATCAATAAAAAGTATAAGAGGTAGATGAGAGAAAAGTTTGAGTGTTTCATAAAAGTAATATATGAGGAAAAGCAGCAACTAGTTCATTAAAGTGAATTTCATGCAGTCTGTTGGGTACTTACACTGAAGATGGCTTCACAGATGTGTCAACTAATCACACTGTGGATGGATGGCCATTATTTACCAAGAAGAGTTAGAAGGAATTAGCTAGACAGGTACATGAATATATTGTACAATTATTTGTGTTCACTAAAATCATGATATGAATCCATAAATGCACTACAAAGGTTCTGCTGAGTGCACTCAGTTCCTGACTGCCTCAGTTCCTTCCAGTTCTTGTCACAGAACTCACACAGGCTCCAAGACAGCAGGGAAGGATGGTGGGGCATTAATATTCTTGACTCTACAGATTCTAGCTCCACACCTATAAAAGCAATTCTTTGAACGCAGCACAGATGTGATTTGTCTTTGTTTATGAACAATCCCAGGCAAATCCAGAAAAATGTAAGTAGTCTAAATGTATTTCTCTGGGATACTTGCAAACAAGGACCTGAACTGAGATGATACAGAGGGTGAAAATAAATTAGGCAATAGCCCACATGAGCACTCTTCATATGGGTGTTTGCCTGCCTGTTTATTAGGTGTTGGCCACATGTTAGTCCACAGCTCCCCTCACGACGTTGTCCAAGGACATTGCAGGCCCACCGTACAGGCCAGTCCATGCAAGTGTATGCTAATACGTGCCTACATATTGGCCTCCCATCTATTGGGTTGAGTGCAGCCTCCTTAGGCCACTTTCAAATATTACCAGAGAGGCAAGGAGACTTCCATGAGAGCAATTGCAGCTCTATTCTCACGGGAACTGGTGCATGTAGGGCTGTCCTATTCCATGTTTATCCCACCGAATATTATCTTATTATTATTGTTTCTAAAGTGTCCCCTGCCAAATGTTGCTCAAAGCACTTCACATCATCATAATAGAACAACATAAAATCCATTTAAATACAAATCCATTTAAAAACAATTTTAAAAGGGGAAGGTAAAGAGGGAGAAGAAAACAATCAAGGGGAACCAGCAGTGGATCCTCAAAGCATCTGGAGAACAAATAAGTCTTCAGGTACTTGCTAAAGGTAAGGAGGGAGGACTGAGACAGATATCTGGAGGAAAAGAATTCCACGTTGAGAAGCCCACTACAGCAAATGCCCAATCAACAACAACAAAGGGTCAGAACTGTAGTAAGAATTGCTAACAAAACCAAAAACTACTATACCAAACAAAAAGGAAAGAAATATCCAAATCCAAAGTCAAAATTCACAAAAAGTCACAATAGTCATAGCCTCCACTTACATAATAATTAATACTACAACTACTAATAAAAATATTATTAATAATAATAACAACAACAACAACAATATGGTTATAGAACATTATTTATTATGAATTATTATTACTATTATTATTATTATTTGTAACTGCAGGCTATGGATATTGTACTCTCTGTGGGGATAGTATTAGAATTGCTCTTCTGGTGCTTATCAGGCATTGAAGTACCTGTGTTTAATGTGCTACCAGAGGAACTTCCAAACCAGGCAAAACTAATGATAATAGCAGAAGCTGTGTTATGTGCTGTGTAATCACAGATGGCCATCATAGCATGCAGTTGTGCTCATACCACTTGAATCCTTTCCTTTTATTAGACAAAGGTTATTTGGCATAGTTGCTTCAAAAGTCTCTTGATGGATTCAGGCATCCTCTCTCAAAGGGTAATTTCAGACTTTACGGGATCACAGTCAACTTCCCTGAATCACAGTGGATTCATGATGGTGGCTGTGATTGTGTGAACGTCCATTTGAGCCTCACCAGATGTTCACCACAGTGAATTCCTGGCGGGGTTCAAAGCTAACCACGATTCTGGAGGTGAGGCAGGCCTCATCTCCAGAATCATGGTTAGCTGAACCACAATCAGGAATGGGGTGAAAGTAACGTCTGTTACCTCGCCCTGTTCCTGACCATGGTCCAGATCGCGGTACAGGATCAGGCACAGCAGCCTGATTGGCTGCTGCGCCCGCCCATCTCCCCGAGGGCATGAGGCTGATGGAGCGCAGGGGGGGCGGGGCTTAACAGCCAAACATGTGCGCAGGGGGAGCAGGGATGAGCAGCCGCCCCCTCCCCGATCCCCCTCTGCAATCAGGCTGGCACGTCTAAAGGACGGCCGGTCTGATCACGGACTAGGATCAAAGATGGATTCTGGTCCAAAGTTCAGCGTGGTAGGCCGAACGGCCCATCATGTCTGAAATTACCCAAAGTAAGTGTTGGTCACCACTGACTGCTATAGTTACATGTTCTCATCACCATCACTGCAGATGTGCAAGATCATCTTCCAAAGATATTGATACTCTTGCTCTCCCTGCTGAAGGTGATGTTTGGAAAGTTCCAGATGATAACTTTTTTCTCTATGCATATGCCATCGCCATGAGTGAATTTGGAAGAAGTTGCTTTAAACATAATGGAATTGTCGGAGGGCAAAAGCAATATGTTATCTGCTTGCTGGTTGATTCCAGTAGAGGTGTGCACCAGGGGTATATGTAAAAATACAAACATATATACCATAATAGACAATCACAGTTCTCCATGATCTGCCAGAGAGGTGGTCGACACCCACAACACCCTCAGCTTAATGGCAGATACAGCAAAGTTTGCTACCACCCTAGTTACGTAATCTCTAGACTAATTCAATAAGAAATAGAGTAAACGTAAAGACGAGCCCATCGTAACATTTGAAATGTTAAAAGTCATGAACGGCCTAGTATGGGCATAATTATAAATGGGACAAAAATGCAAATAATGTGCCAAATCCTCTATCTCATCAGATCCACACACTTAAGTCCTGTCACAAAGACTGATCCAGGAGTATTGGCCCTGTGCCACCATAGATTGCATTGTTTGCCGTGAAGAGCTGTAAAGGCTCTCCTATGTGCTGCGGAGGAAAGTGAAGAGAGATAATGGGAATCAATAGAAGTTTAATTAAGAATAGTTAAGAAGAAGACAATAGAGAGTCCCTTACCCAGAGCATAGGAGGGGCTGTTTTGAGCTTGCCTGGAGAAACCCACTTGGCTCTTTCAGGCTTGTGAATTTGTCCCCATTGCAAATTGCTTTCCCTCACCCCTCCCTTTCTAATGCGGGATTTTACAGCAGTTTTGCTGGACTGCAGGACAAATAATAAAAAACCTGTGAAATCAGGAATGACCAGGAATATCTGGGGCACTTGAGAGGTATGGTCAACTCAGAACCTTATTAATATGGCATTTTGTATCCTAGAAGAAGGATATGTTTAGGACTGAGTTTTTTGTTAGATTTCAGACTGCTGGGTTGCATAGTAAACTTAACTGTCATTCTATGGGGGGAGGGGTTTACAGTGAATTTACATATCACCAGTGATATGCATTGTGCTTTTAAAAAGAGATGGCCAGGCCATCAGAAGAAGTTTATCATACAAATTACATTATGATTAAGGATACATTTGTGAAGCATATTAATAGGTTAAAAAGGAAACACATCTTGCAAGTTAGTGCTGTAAATTATAATGTCTCAAATTTAGCAATTTTTTTAATCTAATGAAGAGCAGCAACAAAGAACCATACTGGAGAGTACAGGATAAGCTGCAGACTGACTTCTACTACAAGTAACTTTCTGCAAGCAGGAGTACATGAAGTATTTGCTGGAATCAAACAGCAGTACTCCCTTGCTGACCTGTGAAGATCTCTTCTAGAAAAATGCAAGCGGTGCCCTTTCCATGGTTCAACATACTGTTATAGTCTAATTAGATAAACAAAAAACCTATGGTTTTACAAGCTTAGTTAAGGCAAATTCATACCAAGCAAACTTTAACAAACCTAGAAATTGTGTGTTAAGGCTCCCGCCTTAACTTCCACACCATGTAAGCAGTAAAGATGTTGTATGGCTTCGCATACTGTGCTCGCTTACAACTTAGGCTCCATGCACCCACACTTTGCCTTGGTCTTTCAGCTCCAATCCTCTTCCTTTGCAAGTTGGGGCAACACTTGTCCCTCTTCCCGAGAGACCCCATTGTACTTCCTCAGCCTCCTCCCCCCAGAGCTCCCACAGATGTGTATAAGAGACAGGTGTCCCCTCCCCCAAGAGCCCCCTCCTGCTCCCGCAGCCCTCTCCCGCTCCCTCCCCCTGACCCCTCATCCTACTCCCTGTCTCTTATACACATCTAGATGTGTATAAGAGACAGCAGCTCCCTCCCCCAAGAGCCCCCTCCTGCTCCCCCAGCCCCCCTCCCGTTCTCTCAGCCACCTTCCCCCCAAGTGTAGTATCCCTGGGGGAGCTGTGGGCCCTGAGATGGGGCTACTCACAATTCTGGGGAGCCCCTCTATTCTGTTCTCCGGTCAGCACACACAAGACTTGGTGGAAGGAGCAAGAAACATGTTTATTGCTATTGTCTAGTACAGAATCCTAGTAAGAGGGAACTCCTGCACAACACAAAATGGAGACCACACCATGCAGCACCCAAACACCAAATGAACAAGAAACTCCACCCACCTAGTTCTGGAGGGAAGAAGGAGCTGGCTATTGCCAGCTCTCTTAAAGCTGTACACACATATGCCACATTGAGCCCCCTTCCTCCTCCCCAAACCCCCTCCCCCAAGAGCCCCCTCCTGCTCCCTCGGCCCCATCCTGCTCCCTCAACCGCCTCCCCTCACAGACTCCCAACCCCCACCACCTCACCCAGCTCCTCTTCCCGCCTGCTCCCTCAGCAAGCACAAGCGCTTTTTAAATGCCAGGGACATCTTGACACCTCATCTAACATGAAATATTGGACCAAAGCACATACTCAGCATACTCAATATCTGTCCTATGCAGCCATCTGTGTCTATAAGTGTATGCTCACAGAGAAAATCCCGTCAACATCAAGGTTGCAAGCCAGAGGAATTTGCCCCAGGGAAATCCATTGAAGTCAATGGAGCTCTCAATAGAGAACATGAGCTTCGCCTTAACTAATGGAGCCACTAGTGTGGCTCCATAATTCTGCATCTCTTGAAGCCAGTTGCACTAGTTTTTCTTTATCCCTATTTTAATTTGGCAGTCTGAAGAACATGAAAGAAGAATGTCTGGATTTGCTGACAAATCTTAGCATTCAAATTTATATTAAAAGACTTTTGAAAGCATATTATTAACTTAATGCACCTCTGAAATATAGACATCACAATGTTAGAATGTAAACTATTTTATATGACAGACTAAGATGATTTTGTGGAAAGTTTCATCAAGGCAGTTGCCATTAACTTACGTATCAAAATGCTAACCACCTCTTTTAAAACGAGATACAGTTTTGACCCTTGTAAACTTTAGATGTTTTGTTTATCAGCACAATGTTTATCATTACAAAATATTTATCAGCACAAGCAAACACAGACTAGACATAAATACAAGTAAGTATGACAGCTGTAGCCTATCATGCTGAATTGCAATTATTTCAAACAATTTGTATAGCCCTTCTTTAACTCCATAAAGCACACGGTAAAATGAGATGGAAGCATGTTGGTAGAGTATGTGTGCCTGAAAAGGTATGTCCTCACTATGATCTTGATCCAAGTGTAAGAATATAGCCTAGACATGTGTATAGCATTCAGAATATTGGGGGTGCCAGCTCTGCACACAATATGCTCAAAATCAGCAATTCTCAATCTTTCTAGAATGTGATCTTCTAGAATGTGCAGGCCCCCACCAGCACATTTATGTATGTACTCCTTCCTCCCTTTCTCCTCTTTACTACCTGCCCTTGCAACTCAACTCTCTCCTTTTAGCTTCCCGAAACCTTGCTTGCTCCTCTACCATTTTGGAAATTCACCTTCCCTCTCAAACAAGTAGGAATGTGAAAACAGAACCAGGTTTGGATGTTCAACGATTTGGTGGTTCAGGTCAAAATTTGAGTCATATTTGGTATTCGGTTCAGTTGGGCTCGGTTCGGTCTTTAGTTTGGTGCAATCAGGAACTGAAAATGACATTTGGTTTTTTAAATAAAGGGGAAAAAATGAAAAACATATTTCTGGCTATAACATTTTTATTTCTCATTCAATTTTGATTAATGCTGGGGAGATTGTACCTCCGATGGAAGTCACTATGTGTACCAAAATTCGGAACGATTAGATAAAGGGAATCGATTTCACAAGCAATTGAATGTTATGATTTTAGGAAAAGATCCATGCACATTCATGGCTACAACTTCTTTATCTTGCATCCAATATACATGAAACCTGTGCATATTATATTCCTCCATGTGATTAATACCTCTGCCAATTTTCAGAAAGAGTGGATAAAGGGTCCCAAGGGTATAAGACATTAACCTAAAAATACATTTCCAGTTGTAACATTTTAATATTCCATTCTGTTTGCAGGATATTTGGCAAGAATGTATCAAATACCTTTCCTGCCATTTCAGAAAATGTACAGGAGATTTTGATAAAGGGACCCAATTATATAAGCAATTGATGTTGTCCCTGTGAAGATCATTATTCAGATGAATATCAGCATATTCAGTGCCAGTCAGAGGCAGGCACCCTGCATGGAAGGGGGAGAGAGACTGTAGGAGGAAGGATGTGGAGCAACCCCAAAGACTGACAGACACATTCAATGGCCAAACACATTACTGCAAGCTTCTAGCTTTACAGGACCAATTGGTAGAGGCTTTGAGGTGGGCATAGGGGACGGCCCTGAGGTGGGCATAAGCAACAAAACTGGGACTTCTGAGATAGCATCCCAGCAGTCAAGAGACATAGTTTAAGCACATCCAGGCTGGCCAATTATCATTACAATCACATGCTGCAGCACTGAGAGAGATGACATAAGAGAATCTCTATTGACTCTTTCCTAAACAGATGCTTCTGACTTCTCAGAAACAAGTGGGGGAGATATGTTGGGATGGTCCCAGCACAGAATGAGGATATTTGGTTGACATTTCTGTTGGCCAATTCGTATCACAAACCGATCTTATACCACAGTAACATAAGAAAATCCCAGGCATAGGCCCGTTCTCTACATATGTTGTACAGGCATATAAAATTGGGACCCTTTATAAAATCTTTCTGATATTTGGCAGAGATGATCATGGAAGTGTAATATATGGCCCTGCCAAATTTCATGTACACTGATTGGACTACAAAGATGTTATAGTCAGACATACATTTATATGTTAATTGCTTATACTACCAAGACCCTAAGTAGATAGATAGATAGATAGATAGATAGATAGATAGATAGATAGATAGATAGATAGATATGGGGAGGGGTATAAACTGGACAAGTTTCACCTACATTAGATGTGAGGCAAAGAAGTTACAGTTAAAAGAAATAAGATTCGCCTAGCAAGACTTGAAGTTGTTCTTGAAAAACCCATGCTGGTTCCTAGTAATCACAGCACTGTTTTTAAATACTTATTTTATTTATTTATTTATGGCCGTAGCCAAAATACATACCACCAAAAGAAGAAATCAGCAAAAACTCATAAGGTCCAAAATACCAATACAGCAGTCTAAACTAATATATCCTTCACCCAAAATTACACAAACATAAGATAAATAATTAATTAATGCAACAAGCCATAGTACAAAATACATAAAACACAGATAACCTTAAAAGGCAGGGACTTGGAATTGCAAAAAACATGCACGCTGCCTAAATGCAGTCACAAGAAAAGAAGCCACCGCCTTAGTTAAATCAGGTTCTACATTGGCCAAAGCCAGGCATAACAGGTGATGCTCAGTCCTACCTGGATACTTCTGAAGGAAAGGGGCCAAGTGGGCCATACGGCACCAATCATTTAGATGGCAACTCCAAAGGAGGTGTTGGGATGTCTCTACTGACAGGGCATCGAAGGGGCAAAGTCTCTCAGAAAACTCGACTGCCCCAATACGCCCCTCCCAAAGGGCCGTAGGAAGGGCGTTAAACCTAGCGCACATGAAAAGATATTTACCCCTCAATGGGATATCTGCAACTAGATAGGGAGCCATCTCTCGCCGGGGAGGAGGGAATAGGAGGAAATCACGTAAGTGCGCCGAGTTCCTAATAGCCGCACATTCCTCCTGATAATCCCTATCCCTAAGTCTTGTGAAAATTCCCTCCCTTATATAAGCCAGGTCCCTACCTACCCAGTAATCTGGATGAAACCCTAATTTTGCAGAAAAAGTTCAACGCTTTTCTGCCATAAGCTCTTATACGGATCAGATTTCCAGAACTGGATCAGCCCATGGTCATGAGATTTGGATAATTTAGCCCAGAATTTTAGCACAGCAGCCCATGCAACCGTGGACCACGTGTTCTGTCCCACCTCCAGCCTAATGGCTGCATATGGGGTGCCATGGGGAACCTTCAGAAATGATTGAAAAAAGCGAGCCTGGAGGCTGTCCAACCTCCACGCTCTCAAGGAAAGAAGTGGAAACCAAACCTCTACCCCATACAACACCTGCATCCGGATCTTAGCATTCACCACCTTTATTGCTGGGGCCACCGCTCTCCTCCCCGTCCTCCCAAATAATTTTAACAAAGCAAAAATGGATCCACGTGCTGAAGTCAGAGCACTTTCCAAATGGTTATGACAGATTCCTGTTGATTGAAAAAGGAGACCCAGGTAACGGAAAGATTTGACCTGAGCTATGTCATGCTCACCTATATGCCATTTCCCCACCTTACTTGATCTTGAGAAAACCACTGTTTGGGATTTTCTAGGATTTATGGCCAGTTCATTTTGGCTGCAAAAATCGGCAAAACACTGCAGCTGCCTCCTCAATCCCACTTTTGTCTGAGAGAGTATTACAATATCGTCTGCATACAGCAGACACCCAACAGGGTGGTCCGCTAATTTGGGCGGAAAGTAAACAGGGACAGCCAGCCTAGGCACCACGCTATTTATAAATAAATTGAAGAGGGCAGGGGCCAGGACGCATTCCTGTCTGACTCCCGCACACACCGGGATGTCCTCCGTCAAACGGCCCTCTGGATTCACTTTGTCTGCCAAGGAACTATTCCCATGTAGGCAGCGCTGCAAAAAAAGTAATCTTGGCTCAATCCCAAGTACTTCTAATCTCTCCCAAAGAAGTTCTCTATTAACTAAATCAAAAGCCGAACGGAGATCGAGAAAGGCAGCATAAAGTTTCCCATTTTTATGTAGATATTTCTCAATAAGGTGGTGCAAGACCAGGCAGTGCTCCAGAGTGGAACGTCCCCTCTGAAACCCCGCCTGCTCAGGCCAAAGAACCTTTTTTTCCTCCATCCAAGCATTTAACCTCCCAAGCAACCATTTGGCATAGACCTTGGCAATAGTGCATAATAAACTAATTGGCCTGTAATTTGAAGGATTATCCCGGTCCCCCTTTTTAAAGATGGGTATCACTATGGCCCTCTCCCAAACTGGGGGAACCCACCCCGTAGCATTTATGACTGAAAATAGTGGCGCCAATCTAGGAGCCCAACAATCCACAGCCCCCTTAAGCAGCTCTATTGGAATCAAGTCTGGCCCGGCGGCCTTGCCATTCTTAAATGAACCAATGATGACTGCTACATCATATGCAACAACGGGAGGCCACAAAGGGGCCAAAACTACGTCTGGGGCCGGGACAGATTTATCACCCCTCCTCTCTACAGCCGCGTAGAGGGAGCAAAAATGGGCAACCCAGTGTGCATCTGCAACTGCTGCCAAAACAGGGGCAGCCTTGACCCTCCCCACCCCATTAACCAAACTCCAAAATTTCTTACTGTCCTGGCTATCGGCCACACGAGCTAAACTATCCCAAATACTCTCTCAATACAGACATTTCTTTTGTTTAATGGCCTCTTTATACAGTTTCTTAACTACAAAGTACTGGGGCGGAACCATCTTCGCGTTTGTCTGCCTATAATCTTGGTAGAGTGTAATAAGCGGTCCTCTAAGCGCCCGACATTCTTGATCAAACCATGGTTTAGAGTGATGGCTGCCCACCCACCACAGAGCTGCCCCTACTCTTAGCAGCTATAAGGGTACTGAGCTCCTGTGTGAAAGATAAAAAGGACTCTTGGACAGAGTGCCCACACCCAATTTCCCTGAAAGGAGGCATAGACGACTGAAACCTCATCCAACGGAATATACTCCGCCCTCACTGCCTTATGGTAGGTGGCATTTGTAGGCTCCTGAACCACATGTCTGACAGAGGAGGAAGTTAGTCCCAAACAGGTCAATTCCAAGGTCAAAGGCATATGGTCACTCCCTTGGCAACTATCTACCTAAAATGATTTAATCAAAGGAACTATATCTAAGGAAATGGCTATATAATCTCCCACACTAGAACCCACTGGTCCTATGTAGGTAAATTCCCCATACCTATCCCCATATCCTGTACCATTTAGAATAAACAGGGTGGCCTCGAGCAATAACTTGACCAAAAGGGATCCTGTTGTATTCACTACCTCATCCTTGGACCTCCTGCAGCCAGCCCCGCTCTCAACTATATAGAACCCACCATCTGGAAAAAATATATCTTCATTTGCCCCAATATGGGCATTGAAATCTCCCACCAAAATTATCTTGGCAGAGGGATAAATATCCATGGCTTCTTTAAGAGCACCCCCAACAAAGGACCAAATAGAAGGGCTATAATACTTTGCATTTGATGGGGGGATATAGACATTAGCCAAAATAAATTTACATCCTCCTAACAGAATGACCAATATCAACAAAGAGGGAGGCTTGAGAATAATATCAAGGGCCTGGTACTGGACAGATTTAGCAATAAACCAGGCCAAACCGCCACTCGATCGTCCTCTGTTACAGTGCCTCACCACCAGCAACAGATAGCTGTCAAAAGCTTCCAAGGAAAGCTGCCCCCTAACCCATGTCTCCTGTAAAGCTATAAAGTGGCAAGAGCTAAGGAACGCTAATACCTCTGGCTGTCCCCTAATCCTGTCCCACCCTGCCACATTCCAAGAACAGAGTTTAATGACCTTCTGGGATTGATTGGGTCAGGCATACAAAGAACCCTCTTTGCTAGCCCCTCCTTCTAAATCGAAATCTCTGCTACAGGGTCCATCCTTGTTAATTACAGGATCCACTTCCACCAATTCTACCGTCTTAGCCTGAGTTGAAACAAGGGGAACTTCCCAGTCAACCTTCACTGGGTCCTCTGAGTAGCCCATCGCACCCAGATTACCCCTATTGGCCATGTCAGAAAAGATGGATGTAGCCAAATCCATAGCCTCTATGACTGGGGGGGAGGATAAAGAGAAATGAACCCCTTGGGAATCCACACCACTCTCAGCCATAGAAGCCTGGGGCATAGCCAGCTGGGTTAACCTAACATTTATTGGGTCCCTTACTGTATTGTTAGTAATGCAGAACTGGCGTCTGCATTGAATCTGCTATCTGGTACGACCACCTTAGTCGGCTTATCTAGGTCAGCTCGAGTCCCGCCCTTTGGAATTAAGGGGTATATAGTTGAGTTGTTCAAAACTTCCCCCAACCTAACCCCCCAAGAAGCAAACAATTCAGCTCTAGATAATAAATATGAAGCCATCTGGCTTGAGCAAAGAAAAAACACCAACCCGTATTTGATAATAAGGAAAATCGGAGGCTAAAATTATTTATTTATTATTTATTTTATGGATTTCTATCCCGCCCCCTCCTGCAATGCAGCTCGGGGCGGCTAACAACAATAAAAAACAGTTAAAAACAATTTAAAATACAAATATAAAATACATCAATAAAACAGGGCAGAGTTCAATAATAAATAAATACATAGGTGGGGGATAAAAAATCACCCCCCCCACCCTCCCTCCCAAAGGCCTGGGCAAACAGCCAGGTCTTACAGTTCCGCCGAAATGTCAAAAGGCTTGGGGCCAGGCGAGCTTCCTCCGGAAGGGAGTTCCACAGCCGCGGCCCTACCACCGAGAATGCTCGCTCCATCGTGGCCCCCCGCTTAACACGGGGGACCTCCAGGAGGGCACCCCCGGCAGACCGCAGGAGCCGTTCCGGGGCGCGAAGGGCGAGGCGGTCCCTAAGGTAAGAGGGGCCAAGGCCGTATAGGGCTTTATAGATCATCACTAGGACCTTGAACTTGGCCCGGCACACTATCGGCAGCCAGTGCAGCGCTCGGAGCACCGGTGTAATGTGCTCCCGGCGACCCGTCCCCGTAAGAAGACGAGCCGCCGCATTCTGCACCAGCTGCAGCCTCCGGGCCAAGAACAAGGGAAGCCCCACGTAGAGCGCGTTGCAGTAGTCGAGCCGCGAGGTGACGAAGGCATGGATGAGGGAGGCCAGGTCCGGGCCAGAGACATACGGACGCAGCCTACGTACCAGATAAAGCTGGCGGAAGGCAGCCTTAGCGACTGCCTCCACCTGCCGCTCCAGCCGCAGGTCTGCGTCCAATATGACCCCCAGACTCCGGACCTGCTGAGCTACAGGGGGGCAAACCCCCCCAATCAGGGGGGCCACCACCCCCTTCGCCCTCCCCACCACCATCACCTCCGTCTTATCTGGGTTGAGCTTCAGTCTGCTCCGCCGCATCCAATCCGCCACGGCCTCCAAACATTGGGATAGCACCGAGACAGCAGGGTCTGGGTCAGTAGAAAACGAGAGGTACAGCTGAGTATCATCAGCATACTGGTGACATCGCACCCCGAACCCTCTCACGACCTCCCCCAAGGGCTGCATATAGATGTTAAATAATAATGGAGACAAGATCGATCCCTGCGGAACGCCACACGGTAAGGCGCGGGGGCTCGATGTTTCCTCCCCCAACACCACCCGCTGGCTCCTCCCCGAGAGGAATGAACGGAACCATTCAAGAACAGTCCCGTCCAGACCCCCCCGGTCACGCAGTCGTCTCAACAGCAGCCCATGGTCCACGGTGTCAAAAGCGGCCGAGAGATCGAGCAGGATGAGAAATGTCGAACATCCCGCATCCATCTCCCGGCGGAGGTCGTCCACCAAGGCCACCAACGCCGTCTCGGTGCCATAGCCGGGGCGGAACCCAGATTGAAAAGGGTCAAGGAGCCCGATGTTATCTAGATGACCCTGGAGCTGGAGCGCCACTGCCCGCTCAATAACCTTCCCTAAAAAGGGAAGGTTAGAGACAGGTCGGTAGCTGGCGAGCGCGTCTACGTCCAACGATGGTTTTTTCAGCAGGGGGCGCACCACAGCCTCTTTTAAGCAAGGCGACAACCTCCCCTGCCGAAGGGACGCATTCACCACCCTCGCCAGCACCGTCCCCAACGTCTCCCCGGAAGCTTTTATTAACCAGGACGGGCACGGATCTAGTTGACAACACGTGGCCCTCACAGACCCCAGGACATCCACCACATCGGCCGGCGTCACTTCCTGAAACTCACCCCATAAAGATGGACCAGACGGACCCTCCGCCCCCCCGCGCTCTTCCCCTACTGCTATCAACCCAGCGTCGAAATCGGCCTGAATCCGAGCGATCTTGTCTGCGAAGTAGATGACAAACTCCTCACAGCGGGCCCGGGACAAGTCCCCATCCAGGCGGAGGGAGGCCGGACTCACCAGCCCCCGCACCACCCGAAACAGCTCCGCTGGACGCGACTTCGCAGACGCTATGAGGACGGCGAGGAATTCCTTCCTCGCCGTCCTCACAGCCTCCACATAGGACCGCAAATGGGCCCTATGGAGAAGACGATCGGAGACAGACCGAGTCCGACGCCAGCGTCGCTCTAGCCTCCTGCCCACACGCTTCATACACCGCAGCCCCTCAGTAAACCAAGGGGTCCTGCGGTGACGAGACCGAGGCAGAAGGCGCCTCGGAGCCACCCTGTCAATGGCCTCCTCCAGCAAGATGTTCCAATGCTGGACCAGCTCATCCACAGAATGACCGTCCACATCCAGGGTAAGCTCCCTCAGGACCTCCTGGAACCGCTGGGGTTCCATCAGCCTCCGAGGGCGGACCATCCTAACTGGTCCCTTCCCCTTCTGGAGAGGGCGCGCTAAAAGACCGGCCTGAAGGAGGTAATGGTCCATCCACGACAAGGGCACCGCTGACAATGGCAGAGAAGTGGTGACAAATATCCAATTTGGTATGCCATCTAGGAAGGAACCCATTAGGTAGGGGGAACACTGTCAGCGAAAGTGCAAATCTGTTTGGTACTAAAGATAAAGGTCGCATATTGCCATTAAAGCCCCCACCCCACCCCGAGGGGGTATATCTAATATGATGGCCCCCACCCCCTTGTCCTGCCCTGCTTTATCCTGGCGGCCCACATATGGAAAATCACACCTAGGTATAATGTCCCTAGTAATACAAGATACATGATCCACCAGCAATTGTAGGTTCTTCCCCTGCTCCACCAAACATGATCCTATACCTTCCAGCTGCTGGTTTAATCTCTTAACCAAATCAACAATTAAGTAACATTGATCCCCCAATAATTTATACAAAAGAGTATTGGTCGAAACAGAATCGGCCAAAGGAGGCATACTTGAAAAGTTCTCCTCTTCGAGGCCGGCAAGGCGGTTAGGAGCAAGAGGGTCCTCCAAGCTATCACAGTCCCCTGAATGGTGTATTTCACCCCGACAAAATCTCAGTGTGGTTACTCTGTAGTTGACCTCAGGAGTAGACCCCACCAGTTCTTTAGTAGCAGATGGGAAGAAAAAGTCCAGCTTTTTCTGCTTGGGCGAGGGGAGACCATTAAGCCCCACAGGGGTAGACCTCTCTCGCTTCCTAGACATACTGAGAATTAAATAATCCAAGACGGGTGGCCCCTGGCCCGGCCGGCGCCTAAGGCTGCGCGCACAAGGGCGTGCCCTTGCATGCGCAGCCCTTGGGTGCGACGCCCTCCAGCGCGCGCCTGACATCGAGCCGCAGGCGGAGCGCCGCCTTTTGAGCTCTCAGGGGGCGGAGCCTCCCTTGGACACAGGTGTAGCCTCGCCGCTCTGGGGAATGTCAGGGAGCATCTCACGCCTCTGTTGCAGGGCTCAGCATGTCTCTCAGCAAGAAAGTAGAGGGGACAACAAAGTATCTAGGAGACACAGCGGGATGGGCAAGGAGTCCCAGCAGAAGTCCTCACTCTCTCTCGGGAGATCTCCCAACCCGCACCGTTTTTAAATACTTACAGATTTGACTGCTTTATAAATCTGCTGTAGAATCTTACCAGGTATTGAAGTTAGGCTGATTGGTCTCTAGTTTCCCAGATTCTCCTATCCCCACTTTTTGAAGAGAGGGACAAGATTAGCCTGTGTCCGGTCTTCCAGTATCTCACTCGTTCTCCAAGAGTTCTCAAAGATTATTCCATAATCAAAAAACCTCCATTTTAGAAGAAGAGTTAAGGCTTTTTTCAATCATGCACTAAAAAGCATGGGAATTCCAAGTTAAGGCTCCTGCCTAAGTTGTAAGTGAACAAAATATATATTTTTTTATTTTTATTTATTTAAAATTTATATCCTGCCCCTCTTGTCTACAGGGCAGCCCAGGGCGGCAAACAACAATCAATAAAACAATTAAAAAATGTAAAAACAATTTTAAAATACAATATGCGGGGAAACCCCCACCCCCACCACCCCTACCCCTCGTCAAAAGCCTGACGGAACAGCCAGGAACATACATGCCGAAATAGCAGGCGAGTGGGAGTCAACCGAGCCTCCTCCAGGAGTGAATTCCACAGCACAGGGGTGGCCACCGAAAAAGATCTAACATTGGTGGCCATGCGCCTCGCTCAGGGAACCTGCAAAAAGGCTCCCATGAACGATGTCAAGGGTCGCATGGGCACATGGGGAGTGAGGCGGTCCCACAGA
This sequence comes from Sphenodon punctatus, assembly GCA_003113815.1. Lineage (NCBI taxonomy): Eukaryota > Metazoa > Chordata > Lepidosauria > Sphenodontia > Sphenodontidae > Sphenodon > Sphenodon punctatus. The sequence goes on along the minus strand of QEPC01013194.1, from coordinate 5,409,799 downwards.
TAAGCGGCGCCCAGGCCGTGAAGGGCTTTGAAGGTTAAAACCAGCACCTTGAACCTGGCCTGGTGCTTTATAGGCAGCCAATGCAGAGCCCGGAGCACTGTCATGTACTCCCTGCGACCCGCCCCCATAAGGAGATGGGCCGTAGCATTCTGCACCAGCTGCAGCCTCCGGACCAGCTTCTTGGGTAGCCCCACATAGAGTGCGTTGCAGTAATCCAGCCTCGAGGTGATGAAGGCATGGATGACAGTGGCGAGGTCGGAGTCTGAGAGATATGTCCGAAGCCGCCAGAGAAGATGTAACTGCTGAAACGCACTCCCCGCCACAGTCACAACCTGAGATTCCATGCTGAGTCGCAAATTGAGGAGCACACCCAGACTCCGCACTTTAGAGACCATGGGAAGGCAAACCCCCCCAACAAGAGGAGATATGTGAATATGTGAGACTGTACAATGTCTTTACTGCTAACATGGCATGGAAGTTAAACCTGGAGCCTTAACTTGCAATTTCCATGCTTTTTAGTGCATTTTTGAATCTGCAAGAGCCTTAATTCTTGTAAACTGGAGGTTTTTTGATTATGGAATATCCATTTTTTTTGGTTAAATACAATGCAATGGAGAAATTTTGTTCTGCTGACGCAGTAGAATACTGAGCAGCACAACCACTATGGGAGCAGGACTTAGGGGAGGCCAAGGTGGAATAGATACTCCCTTCAGTTTACAAGGGTGTTACTTCCTTCAAATAGCAAGCATGGCAAAGCTGGATTTTTACTGGTAGCTCCCTGCTTTACTAAGAATATAATGACTTTGGTTCTGTTTAAGTATTGCAAACTTCCAAAAACTGCTCTCTATGATCTCTCAAGCTCATGGCTTGTACAGGAGTCTTCCACTCTACTCCCCACTGTCAGAGCTCTTTTCCTTGTGCAATACTGACCATTCTGCTTTCTAGGACCTCCCCCTGTACAGGACTCCCTGGCTAGTTTACTCCTTATACAGGGGTCCCTAATTCTCCTGTGCTCATGTACAGGGCACTCTACCTGACATAATGCTGCCCATCCTGCACCTCTCCCCCTGTACAAAACTCCCTCCCTTAGTTCTCCTCTGTCCAGGGCTCTCCCCCGGAACAATTAAGGACATTGTTTTGCAGCTCTCTGCCTCTACAAGACTTTCCCACTTTACTCTCTCTTGGACAGGGCTCCCTTTCTTCCACAACACTGCCCACTCTGCAGACCTCCCCCTGCTCCCTGTAAAGTGCTCCCCCTGTGCATGGCTTCCACTGTGAAAGCTATTTACAGAGGCTCTGCCTCTACTCTCTCCCCCAAAAGATTTCCCTCCATGGGCTGAAGCTTGCTCTTAGAGTCCTCCCAAGAGGACTACACTTACCATTCTGCCTCACAGGGGTGCTCTGCACAGGACCTCACCACCTCCCTGCTCCCCTCCTTCAGAACACCCACTGTATCAGCCCAGAGCACCCGATTCCTCCTCATTTCTTGGTTGGGTTGAGAAAGTTGGAGGGTGAAGCGCTGAAAGAAGATCAATTCCATTCTACCTGTAGCCTCCTGTCCCTGTCTCTGGGATAAATCCCTGCCCTCTTCTTGCACCGGGGACCATCCCAAACTCTAGTGCTCTGGCCCCAGCCATGCTCCTCCAATGGGACGCCCCATTGGAGCTGTAGCCCAGACACCCCACGTTTTTGGAGGGGGAAAAGCTGCCAGTGAAATCTATTTGCTTGGTGGTTCTGGACAGGTTTAGGGGCAAGATCAACTACCCCAAACATCACTGCGGGATTAGCTAGCTCTGTTGTTTAGCCATCTCGGCATCCCTGGCCCCCGAAGCTGAGGCACCTGCTGTGCAGGATCAGATCAGAATGACCTTCAGCTTTCTCCCTCCCACAGGACTTGCTCTCCTCCTCTCCCACCAGATCAGCTCTAAACATGTCTGACCAGTCATAATGACACTGCCTCCTGGGACATGCAGTTCCCTCTCTTTCCCCAGAATTGATAGACTCTGGCAAGCAGTTCCTGCTGGTAGTTGTAGTCGCCAGCATTCAAGATTGTTTGCTTATAAAAAGTCTCTGCATTATACATAGAATGTTCGCAAGCACTCGACACTCAGGATGGCCTCCATGGGCTAACACTGAATTTTAAAGATGTCCTAACTTAAAAACTACTAACCAGATTTACAAAGAGAAACCAGAAGGCACCAGAAACCAAAAAGAACCAGGGGGCTGGCAGCCTCTTTGAATTTTCTAAAAGGCTTACACCTCCTCCCAACCAACACAAAACTCCTTTATCTTGCCGAGATTGAGACAGTCTAACTTTTGAAAAAACAAGTTATTCTCTTCTCTATCTACACCCATTCCCTAGGCAAACTGATTGCCTCCCACGGTTTCCAATACCACCTATATGCTGATGACACCCAACTCTATCTCTCCACTCCTTCCCACTCTCCCTCTATTCAAGCTCGTCTCACCAACTGCCTCTCTGATATCTCCGCCTGGATGTCTCAACGCCAACTCAAACTGAACATGGCAAAAACTCCTTATCTTCCCTCCCAATCCTTCCTCTCCCTGTTTCCTGCCAATTGCCATTGACGGGGTCTCCATCCTCCCTGTGCCCCAAGCCCATAGTTTGGGCTTCATCTTCGACTCGCACCTTGCCTTCAAACCCTACATTGACTCCGTCGCCAAATCCTGCCACTTCTTCCTCCACAACATTGCTAAGATCCGCCCTTTTCTGTCTGTCTCCTCTGCCAAAACTCTCATCCATGCCCCAGTAATCTCACACTTCGACTATTGGTAAGGTAATTTTATTCACGGCATTGGTTCTCGCCATAGCCCATACAAACAAAGTAAAATAAGTATACAATTATACGATAACATTTCTCATAATTAGAGGTATATTATATATCTCCTATACATTCCTTGAATCTCCCCTAACCTAGGTTGGATCATTATCAACAGGCCAATAAATTCAGGGGTAAATGCTTTGATATAGCTACTCATGGTTTTCCCTATTTTACCCCAGCTCTTTAAAATCTGACTGAGAGCACCTAGTCGAGACTGCCTTACTCTTTTGCGGGGGGGGGGGGTACCTCGGCAAAGCTTGTCCCCTGAAATTGCTTAACTCCATCATTGCTAGTAGGTCATACTCATCCAATCCTAGCCCTGGTTTATCTAATTGATAGTTATATGCCTTCCATCCCGTACAGCCAATAATAGCTAGATATTATTTGAAGAGTAATCATTAAAGGTCGTTTAGTTCATTCATCAAGTTCGGGTTTGGCTGTTCGGTTCGGTCATCTTCAGTTCAGTTCAGGCATTCAGTAAAAGTATCGTGAGAGCGCGTGATTGTGCCGGAAACCGGAAATTTGACTACGTGTGAAACTGTGTGGTGAGAGAGTGTGTGTTTGTGGCTGGCTGTTCGGTTTCATGTGTTTTGGCTGTTTGTGTTTGGTTTGGCTGTGTTGTTTTGGTTGGTGGGTGACTGTGTTGTTGTCTGTGTGTGAGTGAGGTTTTTTGGAAGAAAAAAAAAAAANCGGGGGGGATACCTCGGCAAAGTTTGTCCCCTGAAAGAGCCTAACTCCATCATTGCTAGTAGGTCATACTCATCCAATCCTAGCCCTGGTTTATCTAATTGATAGTTATATGCCTTCCATCCCATACAGCCAATAATAGCAAGATATTATTTGAAGAATAATCATTAACAGGTGAATTGATTAATAATAATTATTATAACAGTAATAATAATTCAATACCGCAGAGAATAACTAAAAATGAGTGCTCCTTATTTATGTCCCAATCAATTTGCCTTTAATAAAGCTCTTTTCTTAGAGGCTAATACCACATAGGTAGCCAATGCTGAAATAGCCTCCTTCTCTGAAAGTTTAAGAAAGTAGGTATAACCAACTTCGGAGTTGAAAGTTTTCCCTGGAGACAGATATGGAGCTAGACATACCATCCTTAAAGAAGAATACCAGGGGCATTCCAAAAGAAAATGTTGGGTGGTCTCCACTGCATTCTCATAGCAGCTACCATAATCTTTGGGAGAGTGGAATTCATTTGCATCTGCCCTCAACCACTGCAGACTAAACAAGTTGCAACCGTAAAAGAGTATATGCCCTACGTAATTTTGGGTTTGGCAACATATCCACATATTTTTCTTGATTTGTAAGGATCTTGAAGTCACCCAAATAGGGAGCTACCTTCCAAGCTCGTACACTTGCTAGATCATCTTGATCCACCATATCTTTAAGTCTCTGGAAGATTTCCTCCCTGATCCCCCTAAGGGATTTCTCAGAAAAATATTCGAAAGAAAATCCCATTTCTTTCATCAGCTTGCCTAGATATTGGAGCCACGGATAAGACCGAATCCCTTGATGCAACAATTTCTCTTTTAAGCAGTGTTAGATGACTGCTTCGTCATCCTGGCTAAGCAATCTCAGCCAATATCTTATATATGCTTTCTTAGCAAGCATGGAAATGGGTGGAATTCCTGTTTCGGGCCTCAAAATTACCCCCGGTACACTTGGCCCCACTTTAAGCAATTTCCTCAAAAAGAAATTCTGCACTCTTTCCAAGATTATTGTATCTGGAAAGAGAATCAGCTCTATTCCAAAGAGCAACATGGGAGAAATCTTAGCCTTATAAACTTTCAGCATATCTGAAACCGAAATCCCTTTGGAAATGTTCAAGGCCCTTAGCAAAACCCTTGTTGATTTCATAGCTTTCCTTGCTCTTGTCTTCATGTGTATTGACCATCCACCTCTTGAGCTAAATACAACTCCCAAGTAGTCAAAGCTGTTACCAGGGCTATGGTACCAGCTCTCAATTTCCAACTAAAGGGGATTTTTCTTTTACCCACTACCAGAATCTTCATCTTGAGTGCATTTAAATTCAACCCATTTTGTTGACAATAATCCTGTAATTGAGCCACAGCCCTCTTCATTCCAATCTCAGCTTTCGACAATAGAACTATATCATCTGCTAACTGCGATAGGGCCAATAAGCTATCTCCAATCCTAGGTGCATGAGTAATCTTTGGTTGGTTAGCTGATGGTAAATCGGAAAGGAAAAGACTAAATAACAGGGGAGCGAGTACACACCCCTGTCTGACCCCTCTCCTTATCGGAATCGGGTCCGAGGTGCGTTTACCCTGGGCTCCCTTAACTCGAGCCTCATTGTTAGTATGCAGTTGAACAATAGCACCCAGTAGTTTTTCATCCACACCAAATAACCTCATCTTGGCCCATAATCGCTCCCTTGGAACTACATCGAAGGCCTTTGACATATCGGCAAATGCCAGATACAGCTTACCAGCCTTAATTTTTGAATATTTGAAGATGGCGTGGGCAAGAATGTAACAACGATCTACCGTAGACCGACCCTTCCGAAATCCAAATTGCTCATTTGGAATAATGGCAGCATCGTCCACCCACCTCTGAAGGCCTGTAGGCTAATACCTTAGCATAGACTTTACCTGGTATCGATAGTAAAGTTATTGGCCTATAACAGGTGGGATCGTAAGGATTCCCTTTTTTAAAAATAGGCATAATTGAGCTCTGCGACCACGATTGCGGAACCGGGCGTCCGTCCCTTAATGCCTGGAATACAGGGGATAATATTTGAGCCCACCATTTGGAATATGCTTGCAATATTTCGGCTGTTATCTGGTCCGGCCCGGGAGCCCTGTTTGTTTTCAACCCCTTGATATGTTCGAGGACTTTATCTACTGAAAAGTCCTCGTTTTGCCAGCTCTTTTGCAATTTCATCTCCTTCTGACCCACTAGGTCCTCCTTTCCTACTTCCTGATCTTTAAATAAGGTCCCAAAAAACCTTTCCCACTCTTGATTGGAGACCTGCCCTTTTGAACTTTCTCTGGGTTTCAAGATTTTGTTTAAGGAGGCCCAGAATCTCCCCAAATTTCCTCTAGCCAGATCAACTGCCATCAATGCCCATTGTCGCTGGTAATACTGACTTTTTGTAATTTTTATCAGATTACCATATTCTGCCCTAGTTTTATTAAACTCCTCCTTCGTTAGATTGTTCAGATTTGACACCCAAATAGCCTTAGCTCTGGCTAAAGATCGTTTGCCCTCCCTACAATGCGAATTGTACCAATAGTTCTTAGATTGACCTATATAAATCTGTTTTTGTGGTATAGCCTCCCTCAGCTTTGATATTAATTCCTCATATGCGTGGGTCAGGATCTTTAAATCCTGTTGTTCTTTTATAGTATGGCTAAGCCGTTTGGCATCCTTTGAGGTGCCAAATTGATATATCAGCAAGGACAAGGAGGTTGAAGATTGCCACCTAGGAGCTTTGTAACTTGTGTTCTGAGCTGTCCACCCGTCACAAGAAGCCCTACATGATTTAGCTCTAATTTTGGTCGCCAATGCCAAATGATCACTCTCCACTCTAGTTATTAACTTCACTCTATCACACCTATGTTAGATATCAATTTCTACCATCAGGAGGTCCACCTTACTACGGCCCTGTGGCCCATGGAAGGTGTAACCGCCTACCAGATCATGGAGAGAACAGTGAGATCAAATCTGCGCATAATACCAACCAGATGTTGGAGAGAGAGCTGGCCATTGAATTCATTGATCTCCTTGATACTATCTCTCAGGGAAACCCCTCCCCCTCTGATATTAAACACCTCTTCCAGATGGGTATTCCAATCCCCCGCTACGATTAAGGGAGTATTTGGATAACGATCCCCAATTTCTAATAGATCCTCTTCCAATGCTTGCCACGCTTCCGAGTTATAATAACAGGAAGTCCTTGGGGGTATATAAACATTTACTATTAAGAATCTTTCAGTATTTCCTATTCCCCACTCTAAGAGCCCTATTTGAAACTCTGGTCTAGAAGTCTCTATGGGGGACATCTTCATATAAGCATTTACCTTCACCAAAATTGCCAAACCCCCTGATGCCCGACCCCTTTTCCCCATCTTGGAGCCCCCATGTGAAATACAGTAAAATCTCCTCATTTGTATGGAGTCCTGCTCTAATATCCAGGTCTCTTGAAGGCATATCAGATCATAACCTGAAAAAAAAACCCTGCAAGTCAGGATCCCAAATACAAGACTGAAGGCCCGTAATGTTCCAAGAAATTAACTCAAATATTACCCCTTATCTCATCCTCTGATGGATGGAGGAAGCTATCTATTTCCTCCCTTCCAGCCATCCCTTCCCTACTGTCATGACTTACCTCCTTAACTACACCTAACCCTGTGAGTCATAATTGCTTCGACTATTGTAACCTCCTCCTCGCTAGCTTTCCCTGATCTCACCTTTCTTCCCTCATCTCTGTTCAAAACTCTGCTGCCAGGATCATCCACTGAGCCCGTCACTTTGACCATGTGCAGCTGCTGCTCTCCTCTCTCCTGACTGAATTCTGCACAAGCTCCTCATCTTCACCTACAAAGCCCTTCACAACCTCACTCCCCCCTACCTCTCTGCCCTGATCTCCCTCCGAACCCCTGTTCAAGCACTCCGTTCCTCTTCCATCCCCTCCCTCACCCTCCCACGCCTTCCCCAACCACCTTCTTCCCTTCTCCCTCACTGCCCCGCATGCCTGGAACTAACTCCCTGCCCACATCCACCTTTCCCCCCTCCCTTGGTACCTTCAAGTCCCTCCTCAAAACCCACCTCTTCTGCTCTGCCCTTCCTAACTCCTGCTAATCATTCCCACCCAGGATTATCCCCCACCCGTTATCTGCAAACTCCCTATGTACTGTAACCAAGCCAAGAGAGTGTACCTGAGTTCTCGCAATCTCATGAATGTTGCATCCATTGTCTCTCCCTCTGTTCCCCCTTCCCTGTCTCCCCTCCCCCTGTCTTCTTTAGATTGTAAGCTCTCGGGCAGCGACCGTGTCTTTCTTGTTCTCTGTAAAGTGCCATGTACATCACAGGTGCTATATAATAATAATAATAATAATAATAATAATGTGCATTTTTCAAACTGTGATACCTCAGCTGTTATCCAACCGATTTGGCTGTAATTTGGCTAGAATGAACTGCGTACTCCAGTGATCCTTCACCACAAATTTCGTGATCCTAACTTTAATAATGCCAGTTTTATAGGAAATAGAATGTTGGGGCTTTATAAACAAGGAGCAGTTATTTACCCTCTCAGCTAATACTAGAACCAGGGGACAGTCCATGAAACTCATGGGTGACGAGTTTAAAACAAATAAAAGAAAATATTTTTTCACTCAACGTATAATTGGGTTGTGGAATCTACTGCCAGAGTCTGTGGTAAGGGCCAGTACTATAGCTGAGTTTAAAAGAGGTTTGGACAAGTTTCTGGAAGATTGGTCCATTAGCAGCTATTAGCCAGACAGGATTGGGGAACATGACGGGAGCTGGGGGAAAACAACAGGGAATGGATCCCCTATTGTGACCTGTTATATGCTTCTCCCAAGCCACTGTGATTGGCCACTGTCAGAGACAGGATGCTGGGTTAGATGGACCATTGGTCTGACCCAGTATGGCACTTCTTATGTCCTTATGTTCTTAAATGCACAAAAGCCCTGAGACTAAGCTCCTTATAAAGATACAAAGTACAATTTTAAAATCAAAAAGTTTTCAATAGCTTTTTAATGATGATCCATTTATATTAACCATATATTATTTGAGTTATTCAGCTTATGAATTAATATTTTTAGAACACACACACACACACACACACATTTCTTTTCTTTATGTTCAAAGTTTTGGAGCAATTTTCTTCTTTGCAAAATTCTGATGATGATCTAATTTGCGACATTTTTAAAAATGTCATCTTGTTTCAATATTCTTATATTGGTCTGTTTATTCTGTGAAACGGTTGCTCTTTATATTCTGCCTTCTCTTTGTAAGGCTTAGTATCACTGACTTAATTGGGAATAAACTTGGCCCATGGAATCAATAGTGATGAATGCAAAGCATATAATAAAAGCAGTTACTAATGAACAAATAATATGAACAAACCAGTAAATACTGGCTTTTAAAAACTAACAGGTAACGGGAAAGCATAAATATGTATCAGATAAAAAATTCTTACACTTACAAACTGTTCACTTGCTTGCTTTGTACTGTATAAAACTATATTCTCCCTTCCTCTAATCTATATTCATCAACAGAGGGTGTTAACAAATATGATGGTGGGGTGTTTTGTCCTAGACTTTACCTGCAAGCTTGTTCAGGCACCTTCAAATGTTGGCCCAGGATTGCCCTGGGCTGTTTCAGTGGCAAGCATGGGCTATGATCCTGGAGACCTCTGAGATCAGAGTCTGGGCTGAGGTCCGCCTGATTGGATCGAAGTGGGCCACAGTGGCCTATAATGTTTGTTGTGGCTCACCGTGAAATGGTCTGGATCTGCCACGGCTGGCCGGGCGCAACACAGAGGCAGGGACAGCTGGCCACACATCCCTGTCCATCGGAATGTCTGGTTTGTGGCCCCACTTGGCCTGGACTGTGTCGTCATCTTCCCGACCCTGGTCAGGTCACGATGGCAGCACTCCACCACTGCGTTTCTTAACACCCAGAGATGGGCTAAACTAAAAAGTTATAGCAAGGCCAAACACCTACCACAACTCAAACTATATATGTCTTAAAACTTTGGTTATTAAGAAGTCACTGAAGATGTACTCTAGCAAAGCAAACTAAGGCAAAAAATATTGATAGGTATTGATATGAAAAAACTACATTTTCTTCAGCGTCGGTGGTTTTTTTTTTGTTTCATATAGCCAAGGCTCAGCATTAATCATAGCAAGTCAAAGATATTTCTCACTTCATTACTACTTCCTGTCTCATCCCTCTTATGATGAACCACTTGTCTAAATCATTTGTGATCACCACCCAATCTCAATAAAGGCAAGCATCACCTTGACAAGTAACACTGCTCTAGTTTTATGACAAAGGTTTTAGAATGAGAACATTAGAGTCTGTTATTACTTACATTGATGTCTTCCAAATCTAAGTTGTTCAGAATGACATTGTTCCGTTTCCAGATAATGGGAGGTCTCAGTGTTCCCTGAATAGCACAGCTTAGGACAGCACTCTGCCCTACAGTTGCTGCAGTGACACTAATTTTCTGATCTTCTGGCAGGCTCAGCTGAACTACTTCTGTAAAAGATATATTGTTTATAAGGTTAATTAGCATGCAGCTTCTGCACCATAATAAGTTAAGGGTTTTAATTTGAATAAAAGGAAAAGAACTTCCAAATGACTGTAGGAAGTCTGAACTGTTTCAGATAAAAGGTCAGCATGACATTTCAATTAAACTGACTGACAAGTATCATTTAGTAAGATGAGGGGGACTTAACATGAAATTTATTTTATTTTCAGGATATAACAAACATGGTATACTGCATACAAAGATATACAGTATTACGGAAACATTAAAGTATTTCCCTGCCTAACTGACATAACTATAGAATCTATATTCTATCCAAAACAGGTTTGTGTTTAACCCAACATTTTCATACTACTAATAATAATAAATAATGGTACTAATACAAATACTGTTGTTTAATATTTATTATTTAGTAGTAGTAATGGTAGTAGTACAATACAGGGAGTGGACTAATTGTGGCTTGGGAGTTGTATGCAGGTTTTGGGAAGCTCAAGTACAGCTCTCTGCCAGGTCTGGTCCTAGACCCTGTGTTACCTCATTACATCAAATCTCAGCAGCTGGATGACCTCTGCTCATCAGAATCTCAGCAGTCAGGACTGCAGAACACTGGCTCTGCCAGCCAATCATAAGGCGGAAGAGGTTATTTTGGTATGTAGCTCTTGAGATTAGGAACTTTGCGCACCCCTTATATAGTGCCAACAATGTGCCTGGTGCTGAAAAGTCATGACTAGAGACAGATCCTTGTCACGATTTCCTTACAATCCAGTGTAGAAAAAAGGAGGTGAAAAAGAGGGAGGAAAGCATAAGGGCACATTCATTATGTTGAGTTGCAGGTGTATATGCTTAAGAACATAAGTGCCATACTGGGTCAGACCAATGGTCCATCAAGCCCAGCATCGAGCATCCTGTATCTGACAGTAGCCAATCGGTCTCTTGAGAGAAGTACACAACAAGTCACAATGAGCAATCCATTCCCTGTTGTACCAGCCCCCAACAGTAGAGGTTATGTCCCCAAAACCGAATTGGCTAATAGCCCTTAAATGCACCTATCATCCAAGAACTTATCCAATCCCTTTTAAAAACTAGATACACTACCAGCCTTGACCACTTCTTCTGGCAGTAAATGCCACCATTTCTTAGTTCAGTTCCGCAGGGTGACAAGGCATTGGGTGTCTTCAGACTGACCTGGGGATGGCTAGCCCCAGACCTGCTTCAGGGGTTGCCAGCCACACGTGCCCCATGTCCAGATCACCTACGCTGGGTTTACATGGACCCGGCAGCTGCCACGGCCTGCCTCTGCCTCAGTAGTGCCCCCTCCCCTCACAACTTAGATCTGCAGGAGGATTGCCCAACACTCTAGTCTACCACCTAAAGCTCTATCGAGTTGCCTGGGGCAATCCCCAGCTGAGAGCCGAGCTGCAACTGCCGTCTGCCAACCAGATAGACAGATGCCACCTGTCTCCACCTCTGCTCTGCTTGCACATCTGGCAGCTTGCCTTTAGACAGACGGGCCACCGAGTGTGAGGTGGAGCATAGGCATGGGTTCTGTCCATCTAAAAGCACCTAATATTAGAAGAGCTGATAAATACAAATTCATTTCATGCTATTTTATTTTTTTTTAAGTTTATATCTCACCCCTCCTGCCAAAGGCAGCTCAGGGCAGTTAACAGTTAAAACAATAATATAATAATATAATAGTATAGATACAATATATAATAAATGCATATAAAACAATGCTAACATTAATACTAATTGGGGGAGGTCAAAGCAAAAACAATAACATACAAAAACCCAACCACCCTAACCCTCAACCCTCCTCCCTTTACCCATCTCCCTCACCAAAGGACTGGTGGAACAGAAAGGTCTTGCATTGTCGTTGAAAGGAGGAGAGGTCCAGGGTCACCTGAGCCTCTGCCGGAAGGGAATTCAACAGCCTAGGTGCAGTCACCAAGAATGCCCTCTCCATAGTTATCCCCCAGACTACCCAGGGGACTTCAAGAAAGGTGCTCCCGGTCGACTGCAGGGATCGATCCAGAGCCCAGGGTTTAAGCGGTCCCCACAGGTAGGTAGGGCCTAGGCCGTATAGTATTTTATAGGTAAGCACCAACACCTTGAATCGGGCCTGGAAGACTATAGGCAGACAGTGCAGAGAACAGAGCTATGACAGAATACAAAGGGAGAAATACCAATGAACTATACCAGTGTAAATGGAAACCTACAGTGGTATGAGAAGAAGAATACATGTATTTGGAGAGTCTTTGTTACCTTTAACTCGAACCAGTTCAACTAAAGAAAAGAAGGTCCTCTCTACCAGCTAGATAATAAATATAATTACTCTTAGTTTGGCAATTTCAATTTTTTTATCCACAAATTGGTTTATTGTTAAAGCCACACCATATCTTAGCATCCATCTTGCCAACTGCCCCTCAGTGAAAGTCACCAGATGGACCATGAAAAGACACTAGATAAAGAAAATGTTTCATACGTACAAAAAGCCAGTATTCAAGTGCAGCCAAAAGAAAATTTAATTAAGCTACAATATGGGAAAATCACCACATTCGGATTCATATAAATTTATGTAACTTTAAAATAGTCCAATGGTTAAAAAAAAACCCAAAAACTGTTATTTTAAAGTCCACTCTGCTAGACTACTGGGTGATTATATTTACCACTGTGGCCTTGTGTAACCTCTCTCATAAGGAATTTGTGAAATAAGGTAGTTTTTTACCTGTAAGAGTAACGCGCTATGGTGTAAAGAGAAAGGGGTGAGAAGTTTGTGAGTCACTGTGCTAGGATGTGAGAGTGAAACTCACAATTGCCTGTGCCCCAATTCACAGAACAACCCCCATCCCACCCCACAAAGCTGTCAGTGCCTATGCTAGAAGAGTCACTTTTTCAAGAAAATCACCAGAACATTACCAGAGTTCATTAAAAATTACTTGTCTCAGCGAAGGCTTGAAGTTCTACCTCAGACCTAAAATGTCACCAAATGTACAGACAATTAACTGAATCTGACGGGGGGCGGGGGGGAGCAGTGTAGCCATGATTTTTAGGGTGGGTTGGACTGTACGGAGGTATCTGGTGCAATGCGTAATGGGGGTTGAGAGGCTCCATCTGGTGTTTGATGTGGCACGGGACAGTTTGGGAGTGCTACTAGTATACGGTGTGCCCACCTGTACAGCGGCCTCCCTGCATGCTCTAGCAGATCTGGTGTCGGGAGTGGTGTTGCGATCCCCGAGGATGATAGTCTTGGGGGACTTCAACATCCACACCAACGCCGATCTCGGGACTGTGGAGCGTGAGTTCATGGCCGCCATGGCAACCATGGGCCTGTCCCAGAGGGTCAGTAACCCGATACACCAGGGGGGACATACCTTAGACTTTTGTGTTTTGCACCGGCCTTGAGGCAGGAGGTCCATTGGTGAGGGAGATATCAGCTGTGGACCATTGTCATGGATGGACCATTACCTCCTGCAGGCCCCTCTCCTGGCACACATTTGCCCCCGGAGGGGCGTGGAACCTATTTGAATGGGGTCGATCCAGAGCCCAGGGTGTGAAGTGTTCCCACAGGTAGGTAGGGCCTAAGCCGTATAATGATTTATAGGTAAGCACCAACACCTTGAAACGGTCCACTTTGGGGGATATATCCTCTGATCTGGACGACTCTCCCATCGATGGTCTTGTCGAGCTGTGGAACGTCTTGCTGCCGGAGGCCACTGATCAGATAGATCTGAGGTATGTGCTTCTCAGGCGACAGCACTGCAGGCCTCCCTGGTTTTCAGAGGGGTTATGGGTGCTGAAGCAGGAGGGAAGGTGGTTGGAGCGACAGTGGCATCGCTCACATGCTGAAGCCGACAGGTTGCAGCATAGAGCGAGTTTATGAGTCTATGCCATTGCTATGCAGACAGCAAAGAAAGAGTTCTTTGCTGCCCTTATAGCATCCGCTAAATTCCATCCAGCGGAGCTGTTCCAGGTGGTACGGGGGCTGGTCAGTCCGGCCTCCCTCCACCTTGGAGCAGAGTCATCTAGTGCCTGCTGTGACCTGTTTGTGGATTATTTGCAGATAATAAATAATAAGCTCGGATTCACCATGGTTTTGACGCTGTACTTTCTGTAGTAGGGCGATTGGAGGTTATGGAAGCCCCGCCTTGTCTTTGTTTGTGGGATCAATTTCAGTTGGTGACCCCTGCTGATGCAGAGGATGTTCTTGGGACTGTCAGGGCTACCTGTTGTGAACTGGACCTGTGCCCATCCTGGCTGGTTAAGGCCTGCCGGGAGACAATGGGGTCGTTGCTGGTGGGGGTGGTCAATGCCTCCCTTAGAGAGGGCAGAGTGCTGGGCTGTCTTAAAGAGGCAGTGGTTCAGCCCCTGATCCAGAAGCCATTGCTTGACATTGACTCCCTGGCCAGTTATCGACCGGTCTCTAACCTTCCCTTTTTAGGGAAGGTTATTGAGCAGGTGGTGGCCCATCAGTTGCAGGAGCATCTGGATCGTGTCGGCTTTCTTGATCCCTCTCAGTTGGGGTTTCGCCCAGGATATGACACCGAGACTGCTCTTGTGGCGTTGGTTGACAATCTTGGCTGAGAATTAGATCTGGGCCACTCGGCCCTGTTGATTCTATTCGATCTGTGAGCGGCTTTTGAAACCGTTGATCATGAGATGTTGGTGACGCACCTGTGGGACCATGCAGGGGTGGACGGTATGGTTCTTGACTCATTCCGCTCCTTCCTGGCTGGAAGAACTCAGTGAGTGGTACTCAGTGATTATTTTTCATCACACCAAGACCTCTCATGTGGAGTCCCGCAAGGTTCTATTTTATCCCCTCTCCTGTTCAATGAGTATATGCAACCACTTGGCGAGGTGGTCAGGAGATTTGGCGTGCGGTGTCATCAATATGCTGATGACACCCAGTTTTACCTCTCTTTTTCATCAGACCCGGCAGTCTCAGTGCTTAACGGGTGCCTTGCAGCTGCGGGGGATTGGATGAGAGTAAACCAACTGAGGCTGAATCCCAACAAGATGGAGGTGATGTTGGTGGGTAAGGTGGAGGGGGTAACAGCCCCCATCATTGATGGGGTCTGCCCTCCGCTGGTTCCCCAGGTGTGGAGTCTGGGAGTGCTCCTTGAGTTGCAATTCCGCTTGGATGATCAGATGGAGGTTGTGACAAGGAGTGCCTTCTGCCAATTACATCTGGTGCGTTTGCGTTGGTCGTACGTTTTGGACTCTGACCTGGCCACCGTCATTCATGCCTTCATCACCTCTAGGTGTGACTACGGTAACGCGCTCTCCATGGGGCTACCTTAGGTGACTGTATGGAGACATTGTTGCAAGACATGGCTTCTCTGTCTGGCTTGGGGGTGGGGGTAAGGTGGGGGGAATGGGGTTAGGGTGGTGGGTGGCTAGGGATTTTTTTATCCCTTCCTTTGTTGTGTATTTTACAGTTGTTTTAATGTTTTTGATATTTGATGTTGTATGCCACCCAGAGCTGCCTGTGGCAGGATGGGCGGGTTAAAAATATCTTAAATAAATAAATCTGTATCATCTATTTTCTACACAAATGCAAAAAAACAAGCAAAAAACCCCAAATTTGTATAGATTTTGTTAGTCTATAGTTATGACTAGTTACAGGTCTGAGGAAAGACATTGTGTGACTTGAGAACATGCATAAGCAAGAACACCAAAAATATTTCATCAACTTAAAGATATCGTCCGAACTACTCTGACTCCATCACTTACATTTGGAAGCAAAATGGCAACCCCCCTCTCTCTCAGCTATAATTGACAATATATAAATTCATTGTTTTAAAAAAATAATCTTCACAACCAGAAAAAGAAAGAAGTCAGACTAAACAACATCATGTCCTGCTATAGTTCTGACTTGCTACATGCCTGATAAAAGACTCTGTATGGCCCCAAAACAGATCTGGCCACACAGTGCACTCTCCTGCGACCATCACAACTCCACCAAGCCCCAGGGCGGATCCACATGGACCTGGATGCTCTAATTTCTGCTGTATTGTAGGGTTGGGTCCGCTGCCTCCAGACAGCTGTTGGGGGGGAGTGTAGGAGTGTGCACACTCCTCCCCCTCACCTAACAGCTGATGCAGAGGAGCCAGGGAGGATCACGTGCACCCCTCTCCCTACACCAAAACAGTTGATTGGGGGAGATTGGGGTGGGGACAGAAGCATGCACATGCTCTTCTGGAAATCCCTCCCCCGATTTCCCCAAATCAGCAGTTTGCCATGGTGGAATTGGGAGCAAGTGGGGGCCTCTCTCCACCCAAACAGGTGCTGGATGTGTGGATTGGGGGAGGTGGACCTGGGAAGAGCTTACATACTCTTCTCAGGCCCTTCCCCCAATCCATCCACCCAACTACTGATTGTGGGGGAGAGGGGCCTAGGAAGGGACGTATGTTCTTCCCAGGCCCCTTTCCTCAGTCAAGTGTTGGGCAGGTGAGAGTAGGGCTGAAACTTAATTTTTGGTTTGTCATGTTTCTTGATGAGAATCACAATTATTGTCTTGTTCTTGCAAACAAGAATGAGCCAAGAATCAGCTGGATTATTGCTGAGAAAAATGAGAATCTTGAAAAACAGAATACCAAGTGCTGATGGGGGGGCAGGGGGGAGGAAGGAGGGGGGAGGTAGCTATGCTGATCTCTGCCCAGATTTTTTACCTTGTCTGGGGCTGGCAGCTGTCTGGGTGAGGAAAGCTTCCTGATGGCAAATTTTCAGGAATGGTAGGGGTAAGAACAGGAATGGAAGGGGGAGAATCAGGAGACTCAGCTGATAACTTAGAATTCTATTGGCAAGAAGAAGTCAGCAGTCAATAGAATGCTGAAAAGCTGTGCTAAGCCCGTCTCTTCTCTTCAGTTTCCCCCCGTCCCATCTGAAAGTCCTTTCCAGATGGGAAGGGGGAGAGCAGGATGGATGGAACAGATCTTGAGCATTCGATTGGCTAGCAGGAGTCCGAGTATCCATTAGAATGCTAAAAGCTGTGCTGGACAAGCTTGCTGCTTCCCTTCAGCTCCACCCTCCCATATGGAAACAAGGAAGAGTACTGTAGTTGATTTGTACATGATTACCTATGTACAAATCAACATGTACAGACTACCTTGTCTGGGACTGGAGACAGATGGGAGGGAGTAGCTGAAAGGAACAGGCAGGCTCAGCACAGATTTTCAGAATTCTATTGGCTGCTCAGACTCCTGCTAGCCCAGTGAATGTGCAAGATCTACCCCCTCCATATGGAAAGGATTTCCAGAAAGGAGGGGGGAGAGAAGAAGGGAAGAGGTGGTCTCAGCACAGCTTTTCAGCATTCTATTGGCTGGCAGCTGCTGACTCCTGCCAGCCAATAGAATGCTAAGCTATCACCTGTTTCTGCCCCCTCCCATTCCTGGAAATTTGGCATGAGGAAGTTTTCTCCACCCAGACAGCTGCCAGACAAAATAAGAAAGCTGAGCAGGGAACAATGTGGCTTCCCCCTCTCTCCCCCTTAGTTTTCACGCTGGGTTTGGCACAGAGACTGCACTTGTGACTTTGGTCGACGACCTGAGCCACGAATTAGATCAGGGCAGATCGTCTCTTTTGATTTTATTAGATCTGTCAGCAGCGTTTGATACCATTGACCATGAGATGTTGGTGGCCCATCTGTGGGACTGAGCTGTGGTGGGTGGAATTGTCCTTGAATGGTTCCGCTCTTTCCTGGCCGGGAGAACTGTTGGCCTTTCATGAGGCCTGTAAAACCTGACTGTTCGTCTGGGCGCCTGTCATTGATGGGGTCTGGTCCCCTTTAGCCACTCGGATCCGTAGTCTAGGGGTGCTCCTCGATTCACAGCTCCGCCTGGATTCTCAGCTGCCNAGGAGAACTGTTGGCCTTTCATGAGGCCTGTAAAACCTGACTGTTCGTCTGGGCGTTGGAGGAGGGGAGTGAGGGGGGTGATTGCCAGTGGTTTTACCTCTTTTTGTTGTTGTTTTTATTGGTTTAGTAACCTTTCCATGTATTTTTAATATATTGTTTTTAAATGTTTTGTGAGCAGCCCCAAGCTGCTGTAAGGCTGGAGGGAGCAGGATAGAAATTATTAAATAAATAAATAAATAAACAAACAAACTTAATAAGTGGTGCTTGAGGAGTGCTCATCATCTCCCTGGAACCTCATGTGTGGAGTCCCGTGGGGTTCTATACTGTCCCTTCTCTTGTTCAATGTGTATATGCAGCCTTTGGGTGAGGTCGTGAGAGGGTTAGGCGTACATCTCGGTGCTCATCTGGTGTTTGGTGGCTGTGGGGGATTGGATGAGGGCGAGCAGCCCGAAGCTGAATCCCGGCAGGAAAGAGGTGATGTTGGTGGGAAGGGTTGAGGTGGTGGTGGCTCCTGTCATTGATGGGGTCTGGTCCCCTTTAGCCACTCGGATCCGTAGTCTAGGGGTGCTCCTCGATTCACAGCTCCGCCTGGATTCTCAGCTGCCGGTTGTGGCGATGAACGCCTTTCACCAGTTTCATCTGGTGTGACGGCTGCGGCCATACATCTCGGACTCTGACCTGGCCACCATCATCCATGCCTTCATCACCTCTAGACTGGACTATTGCAATGCACTTTAGGTGGGGCTACCACTGGTGATGGTCTGGAGGATGCAGCTGGTGCAGAATGCGGTGGCCCGGTTCCTTACAGGAGCGGGTCGTTCTGAGAACATTACATCAGTGCTTTGCTCTCTGCACTGGCTGCCTATTGTCTTCCGGACTCAATTCAAGGTGTTGGTGTTGACCTAAACGGCCTGGGCCCTACCTACCTGCAGGACCACCTCATGCCTCAGGCTGTGGTGTGGCCCCTGTGGTCAGCCGGGGATGCCCGACTCGACATCCCCGGGTGGCGATGATGGGGAGGTTGTTCTTGGTGGCCGCTCCTAGGCTGTGGAATTCCCTCCCGACGGAGGGCCATCAGTCCCAGACCTCCCCTCTTTCTGGAGACAGTGTAAGACCTGGCTGTTCTGCTAGACCTTTGGAGAGGGAGACAGGTAAGGTTGGTGGTGGGGTTGGGTTCTGTTCTTTTATATGAATTTTATCAATTTTATGTATCACATTTTAATTTGAATTGTTTTATATTTGAATTTTATTGTGAGCCACCCCGAGCTGCCATTGTGAGCAGGAGGGAACAGGGCTATAAATGCTCCAAAATAAATAAAAATACATTTTAAAAAAATGTTCTCCAGGCTGGGAGACAAGCCTGCACATGCTTGGTGTAGGGGGAGAAATCTCATGAGAATCTGAATCAGGGTCAAGATGTCTGCGAGATCTCAACATCGATTCTCAACTCTCACAAGATTTTTGGAAAAATAAAATCTATTCTCATTTCAGCCCCTGGTGGGAGGAGCACACACCCTCTTCACAGGCCTCCCCTGTAATCACCTGAAGAGCACAAATCATCTTCCCTGCCACCTAACAACTGATCACAGGGGAGGGAAGTCTGGGAAGAGCACATACTCTCTTCCCTTCCTAGGATCCAAAGACCTCGCCTCATGGCAAGGCTGCACGGCCCAGCCACAGGCCCTTTAACACACAGGAATCAGGCCCTTTAACACACTTTGGGCATCCTTACTTACTACATGCTGTATCCCCAGTCTTTTTCCAAGGACACATCACATAGTAGCTGACTGTCTGCCCCACCATGCAGCGGGTTGAAAATCTGGTGGCCGCCAGGCATATGAACCACTGCATTGCATGGTAATATTGCCCAAAGTGGGATAAGGCTGCCTAAAGTAGGATAATGTCTCGTGTGGCTGTACCCATTGTTTCAACTGCTATGGGTGAAAACTCGTGTGGGGGGCACAGCGGCTCTCTGGCCTGGGATGGGAAGCAGCAGCCACCACTCTCCAGGTTGGGGAGGGACACTGACCAAATGTGCCTACAGTCGGAGAGCCATCCTGCTGCCTGTACATCCCAGGTGGGTGGGTGGGGCACAACAGATGTGCAGGAGGCTGGCCCCATCACACTCAGTGCCATGACAAGAAGCCATGGTGACCAGTCATGGCACCTGTCCATGATGTCTAGGGGTGTGTAATTCTATTCACACTCCAATTATAACAACAAACAAAACTTCTCATTTTTATTTATGTTATTAAAAAGAAAACATAAAAAATAACATAAAAACAAAAAGAATAATTTTTTTAAATTTTTTTTTTTTTTTAATGTTGTTCTGGGCAGACTGGCACATGATTCAGGCTGAAAACAACAGGTTTAAGGGAGAGGGGGGAGTGAGAGCACAAAATGGCCACCTATGATGGACGTCTCCGCTGGTCAATTGGCAGTGCAGACCCATCACAGACCACTGTAATAAGACATAATAAATTGGGTTTTGCTTGCACATGCTCGCAAATTGCTTTTTCCGATCAGAGGAGTTTGTGGGAGGTCACCTCCAATTACACATTGCTAACCCTGAATGATAATTCCTGCATGATAATAATGTCCTATCATAACCTGGGGTGCCCACAATAACAAACAAATCTTGTATCACTTCCTTCCTGTCTTCTGCTACTTCTACCCAAAGGTGTCTGTGTGTCTGTCTGTCTGTCAGATGGGCTACCCCTGTGTGATTGCTGCTGAAAACTTGTGATGCCCTGCCACACGTTGGGCTGCTGCCACTCCATTATATGATTATTTATTTATTTAGATTGTTATTCCACCCTTCCCTTTAAAAGGCTAGCTGATGGTCTCTCTCCCTCATGTCTCCATCCCCCCAGAATGCTTTCAGAAACTCTTGAATCCATTACATGCTAGCTAGTTGGGAGAGTAAATCTTCTCCTCTCCTTTGCCAGACCATGCTGTTTCTGCAGCTACTACCTGCTTGCTGCTACAATCCCAAGCGGGATTCACATGGGATCCACATGGGTTCCACGTGGCACAATGTGTCCTCAATGCACAGGGCTGAACAGATGCATTGGACCGCTGTGGCCCACATGGGAAACCATTAACTTGGGATCACCTGGGGGACACATTCCAGGGCAGCTGCCTACCCACCCTGGGGCAGTAGGGAGTGCACTGAATCCCAGGCCACAGCAGACCAGCATCATGTCTGTTTTCTCTCTTTGTCTCTAAATCTTACATAGGGCTGAAATGAGAATCTATTCCTTTCTTGCAAAAATGTTGCAAGAGTGGAGACCCATTAACCAAGATCTTGCGGCAATCTCGATAATGGTTTGAGATCTTGGTTGAGAATTTTTCTTGATATACTGTTTATTGTTTACTGTTACTTTTTACCATGTACGTTGTTCTCCCCAATAATGCGTATGCACAAAATGGCCACCACGGCGATTGTATGCTTGCACAGTCCTCTTCTAAGATGGCACCAGCAGTTTCACTGCTATTTTGGGAAAGGGCAGACATTTTTCACATGCACATTACTGGGATGAGTAACTTACATGGTAAACAGTAAATTGTAACGGTAAAAGGTATATTGAGAAAAAAAATCTCAACTTAAAAAGTCTCGAGAATCAGATTTTCTCAATTATCAATTCTCACAAAAAAGCGTTGAGAACTGTTACTCTTGGTGAATAACTCAAGAAAATCAAGATTGAGTTTCAGCCCTACTATTACATTCGGAACCAACAAGGCAAACATCTTCTCTCTATATATTTTAATGGTAATATTGCATTAGCAGTAACTGAAGCTGCACAACAGCAGTAGGTTTTATGATTTATTTATTTATAAAACTTCTACCCCGCCCCTCCTGCATGCAGCTCGGGGCGGCTTCCAACAATCTTTAAAATAATGTAAAAACAATTTAAAACAACCATAAACATTATACATAATTAATATACAGGGCAAAACAAAACACTAAAAATCCAAAAGTAGGTGGGGGAATTAAAACCCACCCTACTCACCCTCCCTCCAAAAGGCCTGGGCCCTCCCAAAGGCCTGATGTCCTGAAAACACACTTTCCAGGACTTCACCAATCTGTTCGTTCACCTCTGTCCTGGGGAGTCGGACATGGCCTTGGGAGACATGTGTTCATGGGGAAGCCCTGGAAACAAACTCATCCTTTTGAAAACCTGGATGCTTTCAGTGAATATTTGCTCTGTGTGCATCTAATTGGATGGTTTACAAAAAATAAATATGGGGAAATTGCCTATGTAGACTAAATAAATAAATAAATATATGGGCATGTTCTCTTCACTTTTCTAGATAACGGATCACCTAAACCCCAACTTTAAACTTTTCTAGAATTATGCAGAGAGGGGAGGTTAAAATTAAAATTGTGTATTGTGAACCCGGGAGAAAACTTTCCCCCTGAAAACGGTGAAGGATGTTTATTTATTTATTTATTTAACTATTATTCTACCTCTCCCCCTCCTGCTCACAGAGAAGCTCGGGGTTACATAAACAATAAAACACACATAAAATATCATTAAAAACATTTAAAATGATAAAAAGAACTAAAAGGGCAGAATTACCCCTTCCCAACTTATCCCACCCTACCCGTCTCTCTCTCTCCAAAGACCCAGCAGAACAGCCAGGTCTTACACTCTCTACGGAAAGAGGAGAGGTCCAGGGCCAGGCTGGTCTCCATCGGGAGGGAGTTCCACAGCCTTGGGGCAGCCATCGAGAACACTCTCCCCATCGTTGCCACCCGGGCAGCCCAGGGGATTTCGAGTCGGGTGTCCCCAGCCGATCGCAGGGGCTGCAATGCAATCCAGGGCCTGAGGCGGTCGTGCAGGTAAGCCAGGCTCAGGCCATTTAGGACTTTATAGGTCATTACCAGCACCTTGAATTGGGCCCGGAAGATAATAGGCAGCCAGTGCAGAGAATGGAGCACCGGTGTTATGTGCTTGCGGCAACTGTCCCTGTTAAGAAACGGGTCGCCGCATTCTGTACCGGCTGCAACATCCGGACCATCCCCAAGGGAAGCCCCATGTAGAGTGCGTAACAGTAGTCTAGTCGAGAGGTGATAAAGGCATCGATGATGGAGGCCAGATCTGAGTCTGAAACATACAACCACAGCTGTCGTATCA
Organism: Sphenodon punctatus; assembly: GCA_003113815.1. Taxonomy (NCBI): domain Eukaryota; kingdom Metazoa; phylum Chordata; class Lepidosauria; order Sphenodontia; family Sphenodontidae; genus Sphenodon; species Sphenodon punctatus. The sequence goes on along the minus strand of QEPC01013194.1, from coordinate 5,386,678 downwards.
GATGTAATTGGTGAAATGCTGCCCTCGCCAAAGTCTCCACCTGGAGATCCAGGCGGAACTGTGAGTCAAGGAGCACCCCCAGACTATGGACCCATGTGGCCATAGGGCAGCAGACCCGATCAATGATGGGGGACACGCACCCCAGCCATATCCACCATCACCTCCGTCTTGTTGGGATTCAACTTCAGATGGCTCACCCTCATCTAGCCCCCCACAGCTGCCAAGCACTGGGTGATCATCAAGACTGCCATGTCTGGGTCTGTAGAAAAAGAGAGGTAGAGTTGTGTGTCATCAGCATATTGATGACAACGCATGCCGAACCCTCTCATGACCTCACCCAAAGGCTGCATATACACATTGAATAGGAGGGGGGACAGGATAGAAACCTGCGGGACTCCACATGTGAGGTCCTGGGGAGATGGAGTACATTCCCCAAGAACCACATTCCCCAAGAATGAGCGAAACCATTCAATAACAATTCCATCTACCCCGGCCCAGTCCCGCAGCTGAGCCACAAACATTTCGAGGTCAACAGTATCAAATGCAGTCGACAGACCTAATAGAATTAAAATAGAAGATCTGCCCCAGTTTAATTCCCAGTGCAGGTTGTCAATCAAAGCCACAGACAAAACCTAGGACAAAAAACAGACTGTGAGGCATCAAGAAAACTGACCCGATCTAGATGCCCCTGAAGTTGCCGAGCCACCAACTGTTCAATAACCTTCCCTAAAAAGGGACCGTTAAAAACTGGCCGATAGATGGCCGGGGAGTCACTGTCAAGAGATGGTTTCTTGAGAAGGGGCCTCACCTAGAGTCATGCATCCTAGAAACACAGAAAAGGGCACCTAGAAATAACATTCCACAGGATGATAAAATATAATAGTGATAATAGTTTATGTACTGAGGATCTTCTAAAAAAAACCCTAACTATTCTCTTCCATGTTAGGTCAATTAATAAAATCAGTAAACATGGAAATCAAGTTTAGAATAACCTAAAATGGATAATATAATCAAATTCAGATTCATTTGTGTTGTGCTGTGTTTTAGAGCGTGCCAAACTAAGAGAAGTATTAGCAATTTGTAAACAGTCCAGGTTTTTGCCAGAAAATAACAACAACAACAAAACCAACAACCGAAAAACCACACGGATAATGCTTGACCCCAAAAAGACTTTTCATGTTAGGAAAAACACACTTTTTAATAACTGCTTCACATTGTTGAGAGCCAGGAGGATTTTCTCTGCCAGAATGAAAACCAATAAACCTAAATCTGTATAATGTAGTGAGCACTTTGCTATGCAGCAGTATTGTTTTTCACCTACATCCCTCACTTCATAAGAAAGGCAATGTGAATCCTTTAGTCTTGCATAGCAAGCACAAACACATATATAAAATCAAAGGACAAAAGAAAGCATTCCTGCTGGGTTTGCTCAGAGGAGATACATTTGCAGATACTCTGAACAAAAGCAGAAAGCAACCAAGTACTAATTCTCTGCTTCTTGAATGTTAACACCCAAAACCAGCTCTACTGAGAGCTGGTTCCTTCCTGCCAACAAACATGTATTTAATTAAAAACATCAGTAGGCTTTCCTGCCGGTAGTAAATAAAGGATACAAAGCACTGATTCCCAAGACCCATACTATACATTAGGAAAGAACTGTTAGATCATAGGATAAATTATCTCCAAAACATATCAGGCACATTTTAATACAGATTCTTTTTTCCAAATGCATTTACAGCTAGATATCACAAGGATGAATGGCCAATACTGTATCATTATATTCTACTGCATGCAGACACCACAGATACTTAAAACAAAACAAAAACAAAACAGAATAGTGAGAAATGTTCAGAAGACAGCCTGAAATAAACTTATTCTTTTTTTCCTTGTGCAGACATTGCTAAAAATTGATCTGAATCCCCAAGGAGTTGCAGTGGCTCCCCTGGCAAAATCCCAATACCTCTGAAATAAATTTCAACTCAATATAGTTGAACACTTATTCATACTTTAGTAGAGTTTGTGGAAATCATTTTATATAGTATTCCACATTTCCAAATAATTATTTCCCAAGCTGACATTCAAAATTTTCCTAGGACAAATAAAACATATTAGTGAAAATACAGATTAGAAATAAGAAACAATATATGAAAAACTACAATAGCAACCCTACTTGTTATGTAGTCATTAAAAATGTGTCATAATTTGAGGGCATATTTATTGAACAGAAAAACAAGCAAATAATTCTAAACAGGCAGCAACAAAAAGATGTTCTCCTTTTGTGCTTTTTACTCAATTCTTTATGGAAAGCAAGATTTCTGCATTTTTTGCTTTGTGTGCAAATTTAGTAAGCAAGAAACAAGGAAAGATCAGTAAAGTATAGCTTCAGAAACAATATTTAATTAACTTTTAATATTTTTAAGATGCTATATTATCATTCTCGAAGTGTGTTACTGTGAAACTGACAGACCTTAGGGCGCTTTTCAACACTCCCGCTCACAAGCGGGATCGTTTAATCTGCCGCATCTCCCCCCCGCCTTCCTCCTCTCTAGGATGGGTCTGATGTTCAGAAGAGCATCAGACCTGTCTCAGAGACAATGTGTGCATGCGCGTCCTTCTGCGCATTCACACTCTAAAATGGGACCCGGAAGTGCGGCTTAAAGCTGGCACTTCGGGGATCCGCATCGTAGGGGGCAGGATTTCTGGGCTGCTTTAATGCGTGGAAGATCCGGCTTCAAAGCAGGGTAGATGTTTAAACGAGCACAAAGAAAGACGGCTGATCCTTTCTTGTCTCGTTTAAAAACACCCTTAGACTGGAACTTTTTCTGTCTACTCATTTGCCATTAGCATCTTTTGTCATGTTCATAGTAATAAAATACCAATTTTTTCATAGCCCTGTATTTGTGTTGGTTTGTGTAGATTTGTATGAAGTAATAGAAAGTTTGATATTGAAAACATTTTCTGTGCACATTTTATTGGTGTAAATGACTTGCCAACGTGAAAGTCAATACAGAATCAGGCCAAGAACAAGCCTGTAGGTGTGTAGTTAAGGTATGTAGCACATTGTGTCACATTTTGCAGGATTGGGATCCATGTTTTTGAAGGATCAGGGCATTAGTCCATGCAGGACAGGGGCTGGCCAGGCCATAAATCCAGGGATGAATGAGACTAATGGTTAGTGTCCAGGCCAGGGGATAAAGATGACTATTGGTCAGTCCATAAGGGTGAACACTATACCCTAAACAGGTGTTAATTGGGGCTTTAGCTCAATCTCAGTTTTCTCTTGATTCTTGCTGAGAATCACGGTTCCTGACTTGTTTTTAGGGAGAATTGATACTGAAGAAACCCCTCGGGTCTTGACACTTTGTCAGTCAAGAATATTTCTTGATTTATCATTTACCATGATTTTTTGTATACCAGCATATACCAATTTACCATTTACTGCTTACTGTGTACTGCGTTCATCCTGGTAATGCACATGCGCAAAATGGAGATAACGCTGCCAGCACCAATCTTGGAAAAGAGCTGCAGTGGCCATTTTGCACATCTACGTCACTGGGATAAACATGGTACATGGTAAACAGTACACAGTAAATCAGGATATGGTACACGGTAAATCATGGTAAATACTGCCAAAAATTCTTGCTGAGATCTTGAACCATTACTGAGTATGTGCAGAGATCTTGGTAATGGTTCTCAATTACCATGAGTTTCTCATGGTACCATGAGAAAACCCATGCTCACTTCAGCCCTAATGTTAATAAATGAGACGTTGTCCCACTTTCACCCCCATTAGCTCTGGATTCAACTGCTAATTTATCATGGGTCACCGGATGTTCATCCTAGGGCTGAACCACACGGTGTCAAGTTGGGAAATGTAGAACTGCGAGAAATCTGAGGTAGGTCACCGGTCTGCCTTGGGACCGCCTCCCATGTGTTGGAGGCCAAGGAGTGTTCACACAGCCATCCCGTACCTCCCATCCTGTTGGGGTGTACGTGTTAGCAGTATGAAGTCATGGGAGCCAGCCTAAGGTGTCGGGTGAGTGCCACAACTCTAACGGTGGAGAAGTGGGGGAGCATGCCCAGGTGGATGGCGGCAGGAAGAACACTTGCCTGTCTATTTTGGTCCTGTGTGGACCTGCAGATGGGGTGGCCCTTGTCGTTTTAGTGGGGTCCTTGGCATCCTTGGAGGTTGTGTGCATTGCAATATCACTTGCTCATTCTGTAGCCAGGAAAAATAGGCCTGAAAAGTAGAACCATTTCAGCCCTTGAATTGCTAAGACAGGTCAGTTTAAGTACGGTATGTTTTTGGTGCCATTATTTCTGTGCTGAAAGATGTTTATTAAAAGTGTTCTTTGGTTTTTCTTATTTACATACTTGTTGGCTGTATGCCCAGACATTAAGGGGGGCACTGGTATAGCAAAAGAAAACACAGCCTTTAAAACAGGTGACGTCTTTTAGCCACCTTGGGTAATTTCAGATGTTACGAGACCAGTCAACCACAGTCAATCTCCCAGCGTGACCAATGAGCCCCGACTATCTGTTTGGTGGCATCCAGATGTTCAGCACAGTCAATCACCGGTAGGGGTCAAGGCCAACCATGGTTCTGGAGCTCAAGATGGGAGCAGGTCCAGAACTGTGGTCAATGCAATCCCCACCAGGAAACGGCCAAAAGTAACGTCTGAACAGCAACCGCCAGGCACAATCACACAGAACGATCCCACGTTGTGGCGAATGCAATCAGCGTCGCTGCCAGGCAATGGCCAACAAATGGAACAAGGAGGGATATTTAAAGGGCACACTGCAGCAGGGGAATGAGGTGGTGAGACAGGAAGAGGAAGTGGAGAGAAAGGACAGCGATGGAGCACTAGGAGAAGCAACAGCAGCAGCAGGAGCAACCCGCTCCACAGGGGGATACCGAACAGGGAACAGAGGCCCCCCACAAAAGGGTAAGGAGACCACAACGGGATGCCCGAGGGGGGCGTGGTACAAGGGTAGCAGACAGCCATGGAGGGAGGGCAGGAGGGCAGGGACCGGGGGCAGGAACGGCACAACCACAGCACCCAAACCCCCATGTCCACTCAACAGACTAGGAAACATGACCGAGCCCCGGAACTGCCACAGGACACCAGCAGGGAGGAGGCAGAGGAGGAGGTGGTGGTGGCACAGGAGCCGGAGGGCCCAGCACGGAGCCGGAGGTACCAGAGAGGGGGACAGTGGGGAGTCCAGGAGACCCAGGACTTCATCAGGATCTGGGGGTCCCTGAAAACCAGGTGGAGCTCGTGGTAAACAAGCAAAATGGTAACCTGCACCCCAGGGCAGTCTGTGTGGCACCGCTACACCATCTGTACCCTTGGGGTTCGGATCCGTTCACCCCCGGGTCAGACACCTGTACTGGGTGCTATCAGACACCTGTACTCGGGATCCCCGTGGACCTTTGCACCCCTTGCTCAGCCAACTCCCTGCCAGTGTCTGTGCTCAGCCCCCACCCCCGTGATGCCTCCATGACTGTTTGTGACTGGGGGTCCCTTGCTCATGCCACCTGGCATCCCCTTGTTGGGGGGGCACCATCGGCTGTCCACGACATGGGGCTCACTTCCCTCACTAGCTGTGCATTACCATCTGGGACCGGTTGTCTTGCTGTTGGGACCTGCCTCTACCCTCCCCACTGTCTTCCTTGGATTGGTGGCTTTTCACCTGTGACCCTGCTCTGTCACCGTGTGGACCCGTCTGTTCAGCGGCCTGTGTTGCTGTTGGGTGCCTCGTGGTGCCTCTGCTGTCCCTGGGGTGTTGGGTGCCTGCTCCCATGTCCCGCTCTGTTCCAGCCCCAGCCCCCTCCTGTTTTGTTGCCCTTTGTTTGTCTCCGCTCCCTCCCCACCATGTCCTTCCTGCTGTTTCTTGGGCTCCCCGGTGTGGTGTTCCACATACCACCTTGTGCGCCCCTGTGTGTCTCCCCCTGCTCCCGTTCCCTTTCAGCTATGCGTGTTCTCAGCCGTTCATCTCCCTCCATGGCCATTTACCTCCCTCCCTCCCTTGACTTGGCTGTTCACCTCCTCCTCCCCCGCCCTTCCCATTTCCCTTGCATGGGCAGTGACTTGTGGCACTTTTGCCTTCCTTTGCCATCGATCAGCCCTGTCTGTGTCCCGCCCTGCCCTGGTGGCTTCTGAGGTTCTTGCCATGGTCTGGGATTGGTGTCATGTCTGTTGCGCTATCCCGGATTGTGGCCTGGCTGTCTGTTTCCTTGCTGTGGTTCTGCTCCCATCATGTCTGTTTGGGACCTGTCAGAACCATTGGTTGGGGTTTGGTGGCTATCCACGGTTGGGAATCCACTGTGGTGACCAACTGGACAATTGGCATCACAAACCAATCTTATACCACAGTGACATGTAAGAGAAAGCTTGGCATAGGCTCCTTCTCTGCATTATTAATAATAAAATAATAAAATAATAAAATAAAATAATAATAATAATAATAATAATAATAATAATAATAATAATAATAATAATAATAATAGCAAGCATTTATATAGTGCGACCAATGTACCTGGCGCTTGACAAAGTAATGGAATAGACACGGTCCCTGCCCTAGGGTTTATAATCTTAGATACGGGGGGCAGGGAGGGGAGACGAAGGAAGGGGAACAGAAGGAAAGGAGTGCCAAATAGAACTGAAGCAGCAACTCCTTTTTCCGCGCTGATATTTCATTCCACCATTTTTGAATTGCCTGTGACTTTCTGCAGCTTTTCCGCAAGCATTCTGCTAATTCCACGCTCTTTGCTTTTCAACATCAGAATTATCAGAAAGTGTCAGAACGTGTCCGAATAATCTCAGAAAGTGTCAGAAGAAACATTGTTTTGCTACTTTTGCACAGTGACTGCATGCTGGAAAGTGGCGGCAGAAGTAGCAGAATGAAAGTAGCAGAATGAACATCTCTATTTCACCATGCTGCTCATTGTGGAAGAGCTCTTTCCATCAGAAACAGCTACTGTGTTGGCTTGCCGTTTCAGCCCTAGTACTGATAGGACCTCACCAGGCACCAGGGATGGTACTTCTAGCATGGAGTTGTTGCCTGATCAGCCTCCTACAGTGCCCATGCCCTCACAAGCTCCTGACTCACAGGATGGTTCCTCACAGAAACAAGATGATCTAGAAAGTACAAAGAAGCTTCCAACAGATACTGGTAAAAAGAAAAAGACAATGGAGAAAAGAGTGGCTCTTTCTATCCCTCTAAAACTGGGAGTGATAGCTAACACCTTAGAAGACAGAAACAAGATTAAAAATTATCTTGACAGGAGAAAAGCTGGGCCCAAACTAACAAAATGAAATTCATCAAAGATAAATGTCAAGTTCTGCATTTAGGTAAGAAAAATCAAATGCACAATAGGGATGGGTGAACAGATCGCTGTTCGGGTTCAGCTGTTTGTTTCGGCTGCGTTCATTTCGTTCGTTTGGTTGGTTGGTTTGTTCGTTTCAGATGTGTTCGGTTTGTTCATTCAGTTCGTTCTCCGAGTTCAGCTTCGGCTGTTCGGTTCGGCTGTTCGGTTTGGTCGTTCGGGAAATGTTGTTATGGGAGTTTTTTGGTTTTTATATGGTTTTTTGGTCTTTTATTGGGTTTTATATGGTTTTCTTTTGTTTTTTATTTGGTTTTTTTGTTTTTATATGGGTTTCTTTCTTTCTTTATTTTTATCTAATATTATATCTATCTATCTACACTAAATCTAACTGCTATTAACTATTCTAAATGCTATGAACTAAATGGATTATCTAATAAGTACACAGGCCTACTCCTACAAACACTAAAACTAAATCACTACTGCTATCTCTATCACTAAGCTAACTCCTACATCTATCTATCTATCTATCTAATCTATCTCCATATCCATATATATACACATATCCATATGTATATGGATATATATACATCCCATATATATGGGATGGGGGGAAATCACAAACAGAAGAGGAGTCTGTAGTGAAATACATACATACTCAATGAGTCTGTACAGTGAAATGCATAACACAAGGTTTCAGTTCAAGGTTTAAGTTTCATTTCAGTACAAAACTGAAATGAAACTTAAAGCAATCTAAAAATCCTACTCATCGCCTGCTGTTCAGGAACAGTGACTAGCTCAGAAGGTGTTGGGAAGGGGGGGGCAGATAATTAGTTTCATTTCTTGCAAGCCTCTCTCCACCCCTGGTGCCTGGAAGTCTGCTCCTCAGTGACTACACCTCCCTGTCATGTTTGACCTTTTTTTGCCACCCGAACTCATCCGAACGCGATCCGAACTTACCGAACTGTTCGGCCATTTTACTGTGCGGTGTTCGGTTTGTTCGCGTTCGTGTTTGGTCATCCGAACAGTTCGAGTTCGGGCCGAACTCTGAACTTCCGAACTGCATTCGCCCATCCCTAATGCACAAGTATAGGATAGGTGATACCTGGCTTGGAAGCAGTACATGTGAAAAGGATCTTGGGGTTGTAGTTGATCACAAGCTACATGAGTCAGTAGTGTGATGCACCTGCTAAAAAGGCTAATGCAGTTTTAGGCTGCATTAAAAGAAGCATAGTGTCCGGGTCACAAGAAGTAATCATTTCACTTTATTCTGTGCTGGTCAGACCGCATATGGAGTAATGTATCCAGTTCTAGGCATTGCATTTTAAGAAGAACATTGACAAATTGGAACTGGTTCAGAGGAGAGTGACAAAGATGGTCAGGGGTCTGGAAACCAAGTCCTATGAGGAAAGATTGAAGGAACTGGTATGTTTAGTCTGGAGAAAAGAAGACTAAGAGGAGACATGATAGATAGCTTCAAATGTCTGAAGGGCTGTCACATAGAAAATGGAGCAGACTTGTTCTCTGTTGCTCCTGGGGAAAAGACTAGAACCAATGGGCTCAGATTACAAGAAAACAGATTTTGGCTAAACATCAGTAAGAACTTCCTAATGGTAAGAGCTGTTTGGAAGTGGAACAGACTGCCTGGGACAGTGGTGGGCTCTCTTTCGCTGGAGGTTTTCAAACAGTGGTTGGACGGCCATCTTTCAGAGATGCTGTAGCTGTGCATTCCCTGCACTGAGTTAGATGATCTCTGACGTCCCTTCTAACTCTAAGATTCTGTGATTCCATGAGTCCGGTTACCCAGCCCTTCCAACAACTCTGTTGCAGGCAAAGCCCCTCTGAGCCATATGGTGACAGTGAAGACTATCTACTTGGAGGGAGTGATTGTGACTTGAAGGAATGGTATGAGTGTGAATGACTGTGGCAAGGTGGGAGTGAGGGGCTTCATGTGATTGGGTTGGAAGGCATGAGTGCACAAAGGGGCAAATGCCAGAAATGCTGGAAGTGACAAATTCCAGAACTGCTGGAAATTGCCATAAAAGTGGAGTAAAACTATTGTAAAAGTAGTGTAAAATTCCCAGAAAGTGACAAAAAAATCCAGAAAAGTGAGGAAAATGACAAAAAAATGGCAGAAGTGCAGAATCACCAGAAACTGAACAAGTATGGATGGACACTCACAAGCACTCACGAAAGGTCAGTATTTCCCTTTGGTACAGGAACACTAGCTTTCGTCTCAGCCCTATTTTACATCAGTACTATTTTAAATAGAAGCATTCAGGAAATCCGAGGTTAAAAAGAAATGCTTTCCATGGCACTTTTATTGTTATGGCACCTCCAAGTATGGAGACTACCAACTTTATATTTTTCTTCACCAACTCTTCAGTTGCACAGGAAGTCTACACATCAGACTAACACATACTGAAAATGCATTTCTTCAATGCTTTAATTACCTAACAAACTTTATTTTAAGTGCAACGAAATCTAACTTAATGCTGAAAACTGTAATAAAAAATTGGATCCTGAATGATTCTTTCATCCTTATTCATCTTGAATCTTATTTAATTTTAGCCTATTTGAGAACAGTGTTAAGCACACAGACAAATCATTCCTATTCAGCTAGACACATCAGTTACTACTTAGGCTGTTTGTCCACGTTACCACGTCATGAAAACTAACAAAAAGCAAACTCCCACCGGGGAAAGTAACGTGAGGCTTTGAATGTGGGTTTGTGGTTAAAAGTGTCATTTAACACATCTCCCTTTTTAAAAAATCACAAAGGGCAGGGTAGGATTTTGCTCCCTGCCTTTTGTGATTTAAAACAATGGGGGATGCGTTAAATGGCACTTTTAACTACGTTCCCACATTCAAAGTCTCACATTACTTTCCCTGGTGGGAGTTTGCTTCTCATTAGTTTCCCTCAGCATGGTAACGTGGGCAAGCACTCTTCATTGAAAGCACGTGAGAGCTTTAAGACCATGCATCCAGCTATGGAATATGGAGGAACTCTTGAACTGTTGTCCTCATAGATACTCACTACTTAATTTAAACTACATGAGAGCTTTAAGCATATGCTTCAAGCTGAACACCTGCTTTACCGAATATGAAGAGATTCTTGAATTGCTGATTTCAAAATATTCACTGAGTTCAAAGAACTACTCAAAACAAAGTACAGAATGATACTTGTTTTCTAAAGAGTGTTGGTGGCAATGGGGTGTTACCTCATGAACTGCGGGTGCCTTATCCCTACGGGCAAGGACAGCAACCACACTGTGGGGCCAGCATGAGGAGCTAGGCCATCACCCCTGTAGAGCAGCAAGGCTAATGCTGGAGTTGGAGCCGAAATGAAAAATCTCTGTGAATGCTGATTCTGACAGAAACAGACCTTTTGCCTTCATTCGTGCAAGGAGGAAATCTACTGACATTTTCCATTATTTTCCATCATTTGGGGAATTTCTGGTATTACTAGTATTTTTCAGTAATATCTGGTATTATTGGTAATACCAGAAATTACAGAAAAACTATGGGAAATTGTCAGCACCGATACTGATCGGACTGGAAGCGTGCAAAAATACTGGAAAAATACTGATGAATGGCTGAAAGTGCACCCAAAAGGTCAATATTTCCTGATGGAATGAGAACACCTGCTGTCACTTCAGGCCTCCCAGATATCCCACTATGGCCAGGGTAAGCCGAGATGTCAGCCCTTCCCTGCCCCATCTCTCTCCCCTGGCCTGACCAGATTCCCGCCCCAGCCATGACATGGCAATGTGCAATAGGCAACAGTGCCCGCTGCTCAAAGCCCCACTGCGGAGCTCACCCCATGACAGGGTAGAAGGTGCCCCAAAACACAGGCAGTCACTCCTATGAACACACAGGGTGGGGGAACATCTGGTGGAAGCCGGTCACACGATGCATTGCCCAGACTAGGCCGTGGACCTCGCATGCATTACAGAGACCTGGCTGGATGAGCTGGCCGGTCCAACTTTTGCTGAGCTCGTTCCGGCTGGGTATGCCGTGCAGCACCAGCCCCGCACGGATGGCTGGGGAGGAGTTGTAGCGATTATTTTTAGAGAGGAATGGCCTGTTAGGAGGTATCCAGTTCAGGAGATTGTGGGTATTGAGGCCCTTCACGTGGTGTTTGATTTGGCCGGAGGCAAGCTAGGGGTGCTGCTGGTATACTGGGCCCCTTCCTGTCCAGCAGCATCCCTTACTGCTCTAGCAGAGCTGGCCTCGGAAGTGGTATTGGGCTCCTCTAGGACTTTGGTTCTGGGGGACTTCAACATCCAC
>QEPC01013194.1:5341266-5373701 GCA_003113815.1 Sphenodon punctatus | reverse complement strand
TGTCTCCATTATTATTTAATGTATATATGCAGCCTTTGGGGGAGATCGTGAGAGGGTTCGGGGTGCGGTGTCACCAGTATGCTGATGATACTCAGCTGTACCTCTCCTTTTCAACTGACCCAGACCATGCCGTCTCATTGCTATCCCAGTGTCTTGAGGCCGTGGAGGAATGGATGTGGCAGAGCAGACTGAAGCTCAACCCCGATAAGACGGAGGTGATGTTGGTGGGGAGAGCGAGGGAGGTGCTGGTTGGGGTGGTTCGCCCTCCAACAGTTCAGCAGGTCCAGAGTCTGGGGGTGATACTGGACGCAGACCTTTGCCTGGAGCGGCAAGTGGAGGCAGTCGCTAAGGCTGCCTTCCGCCAGTTGTATCTGGTGCGTGGGCTGCGTCCGTTCATTTCCAGCCCGGACCTGGCCTCCCTAATCCATGCTTTCGTCACCTCGAGGCTGGACTACTGTAACGCGCTCTATGTGGGGTTTCCCTTGTACCTGGTTCGGAGGCTGCAGCTAGTGCAGAACGTGGCAGCTCGTCTCCTGACGGGGACGGGTCTTCGGGAGCATATTACACCTGTGCTGCACTGGTTGCCGATAGCGTGCCGAGCCAGGTTCAAGGTTTTGGTGTTGATCTATAAAGCCCTTCACGGTCTGGGCCCCTCATACCTCAGGGACCGCCTCGCCCTCCGTGCCCCAGAACGGCTCCTTCGATTTGCCGGGGGTGCCTTCTTGGAGGTCCCCCGTGTTAAGCGGTGGGCCACAATGGATAGGGCATTCTCGGTGGCCGGGCTGAGCCTTTGGAACTCCCTTCTGGAGGAAACTCGCCTGGCCCCCAGCCTGTTGACATTCTGGCGAAGTTGTAAAACCTGGCTGTTTGCCCAGGCCTTTGGGGAGGGGTAAGGGGGATTTTTTAGCTCCCCCACCTGATTTATGATTTATGATTTATTATGTATTATGAAGGCCCTGAGCCCTGTTTTAATAATTTATATTGTTATTGATGATTTTAAATTGTATTTTATTGTATTGTATTTTATCGTTGGAAGCCACCCCAGGTTGTTTGCAGGAGGGGCGGGGTACAAATTTATAAAATAAAAATAAATAAATAAATAAATAAGGTTAAGGCTACCCAAGGCGTGGTGGTAGCCTTCCCAGAGTGCCCGGTGTGGCTGCACCCAGGGTCAGAGATAGTACATAAATGCATAATATCAATTGACAGTTTATGATATCTGACACGCTAATTACCCAGCAAATGTGGTTCTGCATACTTGCTTGACATTCAGATAAACATTACTATATTGCTGCAAAACTAGTTTTATAAATGGTTAGAAACATGCTGTTAATTTTAATTTAAAACTGCTGAGTGGGACTGCTTATATCTAGCACATTCTCTCATTTTCTCACATCTAGTGCAATCTCTCTCCCTTTCATATATGCAGTATATTATGTCATTGGAAATTCTCTATATAGGATGAGTTAAGAGTATTAAATAAGGCCAGTTTCCATTAAATATGAACAGCAGCTGAACTTTTCTCAGTGGCTGGCAATACTTTGGGCAGAAAGAAGAAGGAAATAAATGAGACATAGGAATAGAGAGTAAATACATTTTTACACTGCAAACATCAATGCAAAGTCAGGTTCTTAAGAACTTTACTCTTACTCAAAAAAAAAAAAAAATTCAATGAAGTTAATGAATTAAATCCTGAGGACTTTATTCAGTTTTACAAAGATGTCAACAAGAGTGTACCTAAATAAGGGCAGAAGGAATAAATGAGGAACATTGAATTTATTTGAACCCATAAAGTTTTGCATAAGTGCTAAATGGAGTTTCTTATTGTATCTGTCAGTCTGCTAGCATACAGAAATGAGCCCAAAATAAGTGCATAAATTCAATTTTTTATAAGATTATGCCCTATGAATTTGCAGTGGTTTTTTTTTTACCACAAAGGTAAGTAATGATAGCCATTACATCAGCTGGGAAAACACAAGGGAAATGGGAACATTTATTCAAATGAAAACAATTCCTTTGATTAATTTTGCAATTATTTTTATTCATTTTCCATAAACATGTATGTTTGCAGCAAAGGAAATTGAAAAATTGTGCATTTATTTCACCACCAATACCTGTGGGAAGGTGTAATGAGTTACACCATTACCCATATTTTTGCAACAGGTGAATCAGTCCATGTGCCCTCTTATTTCAAAATGTTTCAGTCACCCAATGAGAGAATAAAATCAATATCACGTGACTTATGACACACTAATTATACATCATACAGTCTAATTAGCGAACTGCGAATGGTGAAACAATTATTGAATTGAATTGAATTAAGTTTATTTGGCATAGCCTTAGGCCATTGCCATGCAATTATTGTAGGAAACAGTTTGACTGACCCAGAGACTTCAATATATTCCTACAGAATAGACATTTAATGAGCAAATTCTTAAAAATCAAAGTTAATTTGCACATAATTTGTTAACAGGAAAAAAGGGTAAATGTAGCAAATTAACCTGCTTCTGGGACTATTCACCCTCACTTTTCCTGTGGGCCAGTTCTATCTGTTCTAATTACAAAATAGTGTAAGAGCCAAAAATCATAGGAACATCTTCAAAATTTTATAAACAGCTGTTTATATAATAGTTCCAGATCTTTCCCTAAAAATAAGAGAACGTAAATCCTATATTCATATGCACAATTTACTGTGCCAAAAGATAAGAAGCAGTTACAAATTATCTTTTGGTTGACATTGCATTTATAGAATACTTTGAGTGAGCACCCAACGGATGGGTGGCTACCTGCCCATACATCAGGCAGCTGCCAGATGTTTACCCGCACCGCAGCCACCACTGACTGTCATCCCAACGAATGTGGAGATGGTCGTGCAGATGAATGCTGGTTGATGTGCACCCATGTGGCCACCTCTCATCTGTTAGAGTGTGTGCAACCTCCGCGTGCATGCAGGCCCTCCAGAACCATAGAGTCCTTGGCAGACCACCTAGGTCAGTCCAGGGAGAGACTGTGGCCCTTTTCACACAAGACACCCCCACCCATTTCCATACAGTTTTGCTGCATGGGGATGGGTGGAGGCACCCATGTGAATGCCATGGGGGATGGGTAGGGGTGCATGCATGCTCCCATGCTACACCCACCTCCACCCATCAACCCCGGACTCCAGCAGGGTTATCTCCCGTCTGTTAAACCCTTTCTTGCTAATCCTTGGAACTGTGCTCGTCTACTTGTTTCAGACATGGTTTTATGCAGGACTAACTTAAAACAATGTGTCTCTCATTTGGACCATGCCATACCGTGAAGAATCCTAGATATCCCCACTCCACACACAAAAGAAAATTAAATTAACGTCTTACTCTCATTGTCTTACACAAACCTTGTATCTATAGAGTGGGTGCAGCCACATGAGCTGCGAAGGGCCTGATTCCCATGGTGGGCAAACACAGCCACCACACTCGGCCAGTGTGGGGAGCAAGGCAGATGGGGAAGCTTGGCAGGCATGCCGCTGTTGGGACCTGCTGACATGGTGTAGGATGGGCCAGGGTGTCTAGCTCTGCCCCACATCCCTCCCCTGGCCTGACCACTATCCCTGGCTGTGGTGTGGTCACAGGGGACTGGAGTGAGTGGCCGCTGCTCAAAGCCCTGTAGCGAACCTCACCATGTGGCAGGGCAGATGTGACCGGGTAGATGAGCTGCCGTGCCTGGGGCAGCCTTACTCCATTTTGGGTAAGGCTACTACGCGATGCATCTTTGGTCTTTTTCCAATGACACAGCATGTAGCAGCCAGCTGCCTGCTCCGCCCTGCAGTGGGGGGAACATTTGTCGGCTGCCAGTCATGCAATGCATGAAATTGTGTGGGGAGGCTGCCTGAAGTGGGGTAAGGCTGCCCATGGTGCAGTAGGCATCTTGTGTGGCCTCACCCAGTGAGTGCAGTGACCCACTATGTGGTTGCCTCACTCATTATGTGGTCTAGCACAGTGTGTTAGACAGTGTGATTGTTAGGTTGGTCCTACATGTCTTTTAAAAGTGTTCCACAGACTCCTTTTCAGAATAAACAAAGATCAGAATTGAATGGAAGAAGTGAATACGCACAGTTGAATCACTGCTTTAGTCCATAATCTTTTTTCTCTGAGAAATCATTCACATATGTAAGGACTGATTGGTTTCACCAGAATCATTTCCATGGGTTATTTGTTTAAATTTCTTCTCCCCGCTTCCTCTAAGGCTCAGAGTGGCTTACAGCATTTAAAAACACAATATACAAAAAAATCTCTTAAAAAGAAACCCATTCTCACCCCTAAACCCATGCACCCCAAGCACTATCCCTGTCTATGGAATGCTTTGTCAAAAATAAATGTTTTACATGGACTCCAAAACAGGATCAGGTTCTGATAGATCTCCAGGGGAAGGGAGTTCCACAATACTGGGGCAGCAGCCATGCACGGGACCCCAGGGGCAGGGTGAGCTCCACAGTCTTGAAGCGTGGATGAGACAATGGTGCAAGAAGGAGGGTTTTAGTTTCATTAGGAATTGGGGAACCAATTTGTGAAGGGGAAGCTCCATCTTACCCAGAAGGCACAAAACATTAAAAAGAAGAAAGAACAACTTTAAAACTAGAATCCAGGGGAAAGTCAACAGGTGATGAGGAGCGCATAGTTTGGACCGAGGCATCTGCAAAGGATGCTGTTAATTCAGGAAAATTAGAGTAACCTAATATAGAGGATATGAAAGAACACAAGACCGACCAGATGGAAATCAGGGCAGACACGAATATGATTCCAAAATACCTGAAACAGTTACTTATAATGAGAACATTAAGAATAAGAATTAAAATAACACATTTAAGTGTCTCTATGCAAATAATACAAGTCTAAAAGGTAAGATGAGAGAATTAGCGTGTATGGTACTAAATGGAGATCTAGACATAACAGGAATCTCAGAGACCTGGTGGAATGAAGATAACCAATGGGAGATTATCCCAGGATACAAAATATATTGAAATGACAGAACAGATCAAGCTGGCGGTAGGGTGGATCTATATGTTAAAGACAGCACTGAGTGGAGTGGGATTAAAAATTTACATGAAGTGAACTGTACTCTGGAATATTTATGGAAAGAAATTCTGTGCATAATAGAGAAATATATAGCAGTGTGTCCTGACCAGGACAGTGAGACTGACTATGAAATGCTAACAGAGATTACACAGGCTATTAAAGTCAGAAACAAAATAATAAATGGGTGATTTTAAATACCCTAATGTTGACTGGGTGAATTTCATCACGGGGCGTGATATGAAGGTAAGGTTTCTAGATGCCATAAATGACTGGTTTCTTGGAGCAGTAGGTCCTTGAACCAATGAGAGGAAGGGCTACTTTAGATCTAATCCTGAGTAGAGTGCAGGACCTGGTGCAAGAAGAAATGGTGGTGGAGCAGCTTGACACTAGTGATCATAATATAATCAAATTTGACATAATTACTGGAGGGAGAATGATAAACAAAACTACTGCAGTAACATTTCACTTTTAAAAGGGAGCCGATGCTAAAATGAGGGAGCTAGTTAGAAGGTAACTAAAAGGAGCAGTTATAACAATTAATTGTCTGCAAGAGGTTTGGAGACTATTTAAAAACACCATAATTTATTTATTAGAAAAATTTGTAACCTGCACCCTCCTGCCAAGGCAGCTCAGTTGGTGTACATACACCTTAAACCCAATATAAAACAACATTATAAAAACAATAAAATCATAAGAACATAACAACAAATACATTTACAATACAATCATAAGAACATAAGTAGTGCCATACTGGGTGAGACCAATGGTCCATCAAGCCCAGCATCCTGTCTCTGACATTATCCAATCTCTCTCTCTTGGGAGAAGTACCGGACAGGTCACAATGGGCAATCCATTCCCTGTTGTTCCTTTCCCCAGCAGTAAGAGGTTACATTCCCCAAACCTACTTGCCATTAATGGACCTATGCACCAAGAACTTATCCAAACCCTTTTTAAAACTATAACACTTCCTCTGGCAGTAAGTCCCACAAGTTAACTGTGCGCTAAGTGAACAAAAAAAAGACTCTCTCATTTGTTTTAAATCTGCTGCCAGTTAATTTCATGGTGTGTCTTCTTGTTCTAGTATTCTTAGAGAGGGTAATCAACCACTCCATATTTACGTGTTCCACACCACTCATGATTTTATAAACTTTGATAATATCCCCTCTAAGTTGTCTCTTCTTCAAGCTGAAGAGCCCTAACCTATCAAGCTTCTCTTCATACAGGAGCTGTTCCATACCCTTGATAATTTTTGTTGCCCTTCTCTGTACCTTTTCTAGTTCTACTATGTCTTTTTTGAGATGGGGTGACCAGAACTGCATACAATACTGCAGGTGAGGTCGTGCCATAGATCTGTACAGAGACATTACGATATTATCCATTTTATTCTCTATCCCTTTTCAAATGATTCCTAACATTGCTTGCTCTTTTGACTGTCGCTGCACACTGAGCTGAGGATTTCAATGAATTGTCCACAATGACTCCAATATCCTTTTCCTGAGGGATAACTAGGGAGGTAGGGTGGGGGTGTAGGAGGGGTGTTTAGAGGGAGGGGGTGGAGGGTGTCCCAGTGACTGACCCTGGTGGCAGCAGAGGAAGCATTCGGAGGGTTATTGGTGGGGAGGGGGATGGAGCCCGACCCCTGTCAGAGAAGGAAGTCAGGTGGGGGGATATGGTCCCTACCGGCCCCTGGTGGCAGCGGGATGTCTGGGGGGGATGGAGGGGAGGTTTTAGGGGTGGGTGAGGGGAGGAAGGTCATGAGGTGATCAGTCAGGTTTGGGGGACCAGGATCTGGTGGACAGGGGGGGAGGGTGTGGATATTGGGGTGGTTCTGGGACGAGGACCGTATGGTCCATGGGGTTGGATGGCTAGCACCCCTAGGGGACCAAGGTGCCTGAGGGAGGTGTAGGTTGCCATCCCCCCACTGAGAGTGAGGGAGGAGCTGGGTCCAAGGTCCACACGTGGGGGGCTGTTGCTGCTAAATGCGAGGCCCATTGTTAACACGGCCCCAATTGTCCAGGATTTGATCTTGGATGGGGCTGTGGACCTTGCATGTATTACGGGCTGGACCTGGCTTGACAAGCTGGATGGTCCAACTTTGACTGATCTCGTCCCATCCGGGTATGCCGTACAGCATCAGCCCCGCACGGATGGCTGGGGAGGTGGTGTAGCGATTATTTTTAGAGAGGACTGGTCTGTTAGGAGGTATCCAGTCCAGGAGATTGTGGGTATTGAGGGCCTTCACGTGGTGTTTGATTTGGCCGGGGGAAAGCTAGGGGTGCTGCTGGTATACCGGGCCCCTTCCTGTCCGGCGGCATCCCTTACCACTCTAGCAGAGCTGGCCTCGGAGGTGGTGCTGGGATCCTCTAGGACCTTGGTTCTGGGGAACTTCAACATTCACGCCGATGCCTGCCTTGTCAGGGCAGAGCAAGAATTAATGGCCACTATGGCAACCATGGATTTGTACCAGGAGGTTATCTGCCCGACCCACATGTGGGCGGCACACCCTCGACCTGATCTTTGCTTCTGGCCTTGAGGCAGGGGGTCCGGTTGTGGGGGAGGTTAGGGCAGTGCCCTTGTAATAGATGGACCATTATCTCCTTCAGGCTAGTCTCTCAGTGCACCCCCTCCAGAAGGGGAAAGGACCAGTTAGGATGGTCCGCCCTCAGAGGCTGATGGAACCTCAGTGGTTCCAAGAGGTCCTGAGGGAGTTAACCTTGGACCTGGATGGTCATTCTGTCGATAAGCTGGTCCGGCTTTGGAACAGCTTGCTGGAGGAGACCATTGACAGGGTGACTCCGAGACGCCCTCTGCCTCCGTCTCGTCACCGCAGGGCCCCTTGGTTTATTGAGGGGCTGCGGTGTATGGGGGGTCTGGATGGGACTGTTCTTGAATGGTTCTGTTCATTCCTCTCGGGGAGAAGCCAGTGGGTGGTGCTGGGGGATGAGACATCTTGCCCCCGCGCTTTATCATGCGGCGTTCCGCAGGGTTCCATTCTGTCTCCATTATTATTTCATGTATATATGCAGCCTTTGGAGGAGGTCGGGGTGAGAGGGTTCGGGGTGCGATGTCACCAATATGCTGATGAAACCCAGCTGTACCTCTCCTTTTCAACTGACCCAGACCCTGCTGTCTCGTTGGTATCCCAGTGTCTGGAGGCCGTGGCAGAATGGATGTGGCAGAGCAGACTGAAGCTCAACCCCGATAAGACGGAGGTGATGTTGGTGGGGAGAGTGAGGGAGGTAGTGCCCCCCGTGATTGGAGGGGGTTCACCCTCCTATAGCTCAGCAGGTCCGAAATCTGGGAGTGATATTGGACGCGGACCTCCAACTGGAACGGCAGGTGGAGGCAGTCGCGAAGGCTGCTGTCCACCAGCTGCATCTGGTGCGGAGGCTGCGTCCATTTGTCTTCAGCCTGGACCTGGCCTCCCTCATCCATGCCTTCATCACCTTGAGGCTGGACTACTGCAATGCGCTCTACATGGGGCTTCCCTTGTTCCTGGTTCGGAGGTTGCAGCTAGTGCAGAATGCAATGGCCCATCTCCTTTCAGGGACGGGTTGTTGGGAGCACATTACTCCTGTGCTCCGGACTCTGCACTGGTTGCCAATAGCGTGCCGAGCTAGGTTCAAGGTTTTGGTGTTGATCTACAAGGCCCTTCATGGTCTGGGTCCCTTGTACCTCAGGGACCGCCTCGCCCTCCACGCCCCACAGTGGCTCCTTCGGTCTGCCGGGGGTGCCTTACTGGAGGTCCCCCACATTAAGCGGTGGGCCACAATGGAGAGGGCATTCTCGGTGGCTGCGCCGCGCCTCTGGAACTCCCTTCTGGAGGAAGCTCGCCTGGCCCCAAGCCTATTGACATTCTGGTGAAGTTGTAAAACCTGGCTGTTTGCCCAGGCCTGGGGGGAGAGGGGGGGAGGGGGGGTTAGAGGGTTTTTTCTCCTGTACCCTATTTATTGTTTTAATGTTTCCCGGGCCCTGTTTTAATATTTTGAATTGTTTTGATTTGTTTTAAGTTGTTTTTAGGTATTTTATATGTATTCTATTGCTGAAAGCCGCCCCGAGCTGTTCTCAGGAGGGGCGGGGTAAAACTCTAGAAAATAAAAAAATGATAATTAAAAACTCCTAATTTAGAACCCAGCATTGTATACATAGTTTGGTTTCTTTTTCGCTATGTGCATCAGTTTCCACTTGTCCACATGAAATTTCATGTGTCATTTGGATGTGCAGTCACCCAGTCTTGCAAGATTCTCCTGCAATTTTTCTCAGTCCACTTGGGTTTTAACTGCCTTGAATAACTGTGTGTCATCTGTAAATTTGATCACCTAACCCTTTACTCCCTTCTCCAGATCATTATTGAATATGAGATTTTAATGCCCGCACAGGCAGTGATATTGAGGAACTCGCACAAGTGACAAGTATTGGCCCCCATGACCCTTTTTTGGCTCTGCACAGAAGTTCCAGAGATAAAACACTGAATGCAAAGCAAATACAGATGTTTACATTTCTGTACAGAGCCAATTGGATTATTCTAAATGGAAGGGGGTTATTGGATCTGAGCGGAGATATGACTTTTTTCCCCCCCACATGGGGTGAGTGTAATAGATTATATCTGTGTCCCGGCTAATTATTATGCCCAATTTAGCAATTCCAGAGTTGTTCCTCTGGGTACAAGTGACCATCAACCTCTTATTGTTGAATTCAAAGCCAACTTGGAGCAGGTACTTAATTTTGATATTGACCCTAATGGGGCAAATTATGCACTCGCCACTGAAAATATAATAAAGTGGGGATCGAAATTGGCACAGGATAGTTATAACTTCTTTAAGAATGAGGACATGTTATTGATCCTAGATGCCTTCTTAAGAACAGACTTCTTGGAATCAGACATACTGGACTATTATAATTCTATAGTTCACCATATCAAGGAAGCTTTTCATAAGAAGCCCTCAGGGAAAAGAAGGATATGGGCTCCAACATGGTTTGACCATGACTGTAGACAAAAGAAAACTGCTTTAAATGGGGCAAGTAGATTAGCTAAGAAATATAATACTACCCAAGCAGTTCAAACCTTAATGGATAATAAACGTCAATATAGAGCTCTAATAAGACTAAAAAAGCAAGCTTACTGCCGCTCCTTGGAGGAGGCACTGAAGAGGAAAGACAGTACCAGATTCTGGTCTATTGTGAGGGACATTGTGAGGACTAGGGATGTGCGAACGTAGTTCAGAAGTTCGGGGTTCGGCCTGAACTCGGGGTGTTCGGACCCTTCATGAACACCCCAAATCCGAACTGCCCCCGGCCCAAACTGACCGAACAAAGTTCGGGTTCTGAACCAGTTGGGGCGGGGGGCAGGGAGGAACCCGGTTTTCCCTCCACCCTTTAGGCTGTGCGGGTGGAAGGGGCGCCAGGGAGCCCCTCCCCTTCCACCCTGCCCAACCTTGTAAAATCTTTTAACCCCTCCATCCCACCCCAGGGATTGCCCTACCTGATGGTACCGTGGCTCCAGCCCCAGGTCCAGCAGTGGGTTCTGAGGCGGCAGTGCTCCGGAGCACTTCAGACTGCTACTAGCCCTTCCAGGTCAAACCAGAATGTCTAGTAGCGGCCTGAAGTGATCCAGAGCGCCACTGCCAGACCCAGAGTCCAACCTACCTGGTGGTGCCGGGGCTCCGGCGACAGCAGCAGGAGCAGTGGTAGGTCTGGCGGCGGCAGCGCTCCGGAGTACTGCAGGCTGCTACTAGGCCTTCTGGTTTGACCTGGAAGGCCTAGTGGCGGCCTGAAGTGTTGCAGAGCTCTGCCACCTTTGGACTCACCTCTGGACCCGCCACTGCCGGACCAGGGCCAAAGTCCCAGCACCACCAGGTAGGGCGATCCCTGGGGTGGGGGGGTTCAAAATTTTTGTACGAGGCTGGGCAGGGTGGGGGTGAGGTGCTCCCTGGCACCCCTTCCACCTGTGCAGCCTGGAGGGGGGGAAGGGAAAACCGCCCCCCCTCCACCCGAATGGGTTTGGCCCTCCCGATACCATTCGGCCCGAACAGGCCGAGTCGAATGGTTTTGGGTTCAGCCGAACCCCAAACGGGCCGAACACCGAACCCCCTCGGTGTTCGCACATCCCTAGTGAGAACAATTGCAGGATGGATGCAAGTATTCCAGGTTTTACTTGGCAAAATTATTTTCTGGAAATTTTTAACAAGGTGGAAGTAGTAAGTGTAACCCCCAAATCTGGGGAAGTTGATTTTCTGACACTCCCAGCATGGGCTCCGTTAACTAGAGATACTATCAGGGACCTCATTATACAATTACCCGTGGAGAAAGCCACTGGTGAGATGGGATCCCTGGTGAAATGCTAAAGAAATACATGGATTGGTGGGTCCCGATGTTAACCCAATTGTTTAATCACATACACTTTTTCTGTCTAATCCCCAAGAATTGGAATTTAAGAATTATTATCCCCATACACAAGAAGGGTGATAAAGAATTGCCATTTAATTACAGACCCATAAGCCTAATTAACATCATAGCCAAATTGTATGCCAAAGATTCCTCCAATCTATTGAAAAGATTGGAGGAATGGGCAGCTGGAACACATTTGTTCCATGAAGAACAGGCAGGTTTTAGAGAAAATTACTCTACACTAGATCATTGTTTTACTTTTTACTTTTTGATAGACAAATATGTACATATAAGGAAAGGTAAACTCTATACCGCCTTTATTGATTTAAAGGCGGCATTTGACACAGTTAGTAGAGGTCTCCTGTGGAACAAGCTGGGGAAGACAAACATTGATAAAAAGACTTCTGACTCTGGTGCAGAGACTTTATCAAGGGGGACATGTAAAAGTAAGGCTATCCCCAGCCGGTAAATACATGGATTCTATAGAGACATTGAGGGGAGTCAAGCAAGGCTGTGTACTGGCTCCTTTCCTATTTAACTGCTTGATAAATGATATAGTTCCAGCCTTACAGGGAAAAGAGCACCATCCAGGTTTTGTAGATTGGCAGATTGGAATACTTATCTATGTCAATGATATGATCTTAGTATCCACGTACGAAATAGGCCTATGCAGATCACTTACCACACTGGGAAATTATTGTTATACATGCAAATTATTTTTATTTTATTTTATTTTATAATAAATGTCAAATGAGTGGGGCGGCTTATATATATATTAGCCGCCCCACTCATTTGGCAATTGACAAACAATATTTATTTGTCAAATAAACTATGCAAAATAAATAAATAATGGTGTTTGTCAAATATTGGAAAATAAAGTGCTGGTTTATTGATTCACATCCCGTGGAGCAAGTAAAATTATATAGATATTTGGGATTGCTGTACAACATAAATGGCACCTGGCAGGACCATATAGACTCTGTAAAGCTGAAAGTGGCAAATACCATTACTGGGGTAATTAGGTTCTGGAGAACACATGGGGGAAGTCTCTATAGTCCAGCAATAACCATCTTGTGCCAAAAAATTATCCCACAGGCTTTATATGGCACTGAAATCGGGGGTTCAGTAGTAGAAAATAAGCTTGAATCCGTGCAGAATAGTCTCTTGAGGGAAATCTTGGTGTTCCGATTGGAACAGCTGCGTGCCTAATAAGAACAGAAACGGGAACACTTCATGTTGAGCCACAAGCTAAAATTAGACAAATAATGTATTGGAAGTGTGTATTATTGCCAGAGAAAAGATTATCAAAGCTATGCTGGCTGGAAATGAGGGCTTCAGATTACAAATATAAATGGGAAGTCAAATTAAGAATTCTTATAGAGGAAATGGGTTTCTCTCTCCCTTTCTTAACTTCTTTTTCAGCAGAACAGATTAAGAAGATGTGCAAACAATGTATGGATGCCCTCTTTAGACAAAAAGATTTAGGGGCCATTCAGGGATCAAGAGTTTCCCACACTCAAGCTCTGCTAAAGAGCCGAGGCAAAGTCTATAACACCTTATGAGATAACCATTTATGGCAAGGAATATATTAGATATATGGATGCTGGGATGGGAAAAGGACCTATTGGTTCAGATATAAGATCAATCCCGGGCTGTATTATGGGGGTCAAAGGAGGAGCTAGAAATGCTTGGCTTAAATTGTAAATATGAAAGACTAACTGAGTCTTTACTGGAGTACATTTAATTTTTCGTGTCCCAGAGGGGGTCAAAATGTATCTTTCCTTCACTCATCAGCATAAAGAGAAATAAACTTGTGTTATTTGAAATTACATCTTTCTTTGAATTTGCACGTAGCTCCTATGGAGGATATATGATTGCCAACACAAATTGTATTAATTGATTTAGTTAAATGTTAATCTTTTAGGCATTTTTATAATATTAAAATAATTTTATAATTGTATAAATTTTTATTGCTTTAATATGCCTTATAATGTTTGATGTTGTTTACCTTGTTATAACCTAATGGTTGAAACAATAAAGTTCATTCATTCATTCATTCAATTGAAAACACCTCTTTGTGGGCCCTTGCTGTATTAACAAGATTGGCAAGTAGTATCCACAAGAGTGTGCTCGCGGCCGATTGCTGGGGTCACAGTGGAGTATGGCAGAAAAGGCGGTCCTTCAGTTAGGACCCAGACTGTTCAGGGCTTTAAATGTCAAACCCAGCAACTTGAACTTATTTATTTATTGTTTTCTACCCCACCCCTCTCGCCAATGGTGACTCGGGGAAGCTTCCACAATATAAATTATAATAAAACACAGTATCAACATTGGGAAAATATAAATATAAAACAACATACGTAAAAATACACAGAAACAGGTCAACTTACGAAAGCAATCACCCTCATCCTCTATAACCCGACTAACCCAACCCTCTCCCTGCCAAATGCCTGCCAGAAGAGCCAGGTCTTACAATTTTATCAGAAGGCAAGAAGATCCAGGCTAAGGCAAACCTCTACCGGGCAGGAGTTCCAAAGTGATGGCGGAATTACTGCCTGTAAAGAAGTCAGCGTAGACTGTATAGAACACGTGTGACGTGGTCGTGGCAACCCTTGAAAGAAGCCAGGCTGCTGCATTCTACTCCAGCTGCAGCTTCTGAACAGTCATCAAGGGCAGCCCCACGTAAAATGTATTGCAGTAATCTAGCCTTGAGGTAATGAAGGCATGGATGATGGTGGCTAGATCTGAATCAGAAAAGAAGGGCTGCAGCCTCCTCACCAGATAAAGTTGGTGGAAAACGGTCCTGGCCAGCAGCATAACCCGATGTTCTAGGTACAGCAAAGCGTCCAGAAGCACTCTAAGGTTGAGAACCTAGGTAACCAGAGGGGGCCAAACCCCTCAATGACAGGGGGTCCCAATCCCCTCCAAGTCATAGAGCTGTACAACCATCATCACTTCAGTCTTGCCTGGATTCAGCTTTAATCAGTTTACCCTCATCCAGTGCCCAACAGATGCCAGGCACAGTAAGCACCGAGATTGTAGGACCTGGGTCAGGTGAAAAAGAGACGTAGAGCTGGGTGTCATTAGCATACTGATGGAACTACACTCCAAACCTTCAAAATGATCTCACCCATTGGCCTCAGATACACGTTGAACAAGATGGGAGAGAGGATGGAACCTTCCAAATGGGACCTCCCCTCCCACAGGGAAGGTACCAAGAGTATGATGAGCAATCTTCCATCACCACCAGTTGGGACCTCCCTGACAGGAATGAACAGAACCAATCAAGAGTGATCCTGTGCACCCCTACCAAGTCCTGCAGTCATGTCAACACCAACTCATGTTCAACTGTATCAAAGGCCATTGAAAGGTCTAACAAGATCAATAGGGCACAGTTCCCTTTATAAATCTCTAAGTGTAGGCCACTGACCAAGGCCACAAGCGAAGTCTCATTGCTATATCCTTGATGAAAACCTGACAGAAATGGATCCAGGAATCAAATTGCATCACAATGAGGCTGAAGCCGTTGGTTGGATTAGCCGTTCAATAACCTTTCCTAAAA
Organism: Sphenodon punctatus; assembly: GCA_003113815.1. Lineage (NCBI taxonomy): Eukaryota > Metazoa > Chordata > Lepidosauria > Sphenodontia > Sphenodontidae > Sphenodon > Sphenodon punctatus. Next base: position 5,358,698 of record QEPC01013194.1, on the reverse strand, counting down.
ATGGAAGGTTAGAGAAAGGGTGATACACATTCATGACTACAATGTCTTCCATCCAATTTGCATGAAACCTATTAATATTATCTCCCTCCACAAGCTTAACACTTGTGCCAATTTTCAGAAGGATTGGATAAAGGATCCTGATAGTGTAAGACATTAACTTGAAAATACATTTCCAGCTGTAACATTTGTATATTCCATCCTGTTTACAAGACATTTGTCAGGAATGTATCACATACCTTCTCTGTCATCTCTGCCAAACTACAGAACTATTTGTCCCCAATTTTATAAGCAACTGAAGTTGTCCCCTTGAAGACCATTATTCAGATAAATAGCAGCACATGCAGTGCCAGTCAGAGGCAGCCACCTGGCATGGCAGGGGGAGGGAGGCTGTAGGATAGAGGATGGGGAGAAACCCAAGAGACTGACAGACACATTCACTGGCCAATTATTGCATGTTTCCAGCTTTACAGGATCAATCAGTAGTGGCTTTGAGGTGGGCATAGGGGGTGGCCCTGAGGTGGGCACAGAAGGAACATAGCTGGGACTTTCAGGATAGCATCCTAGAAATCAAAAGACATAGTTTACACATCCAGGCTGACACAGAGAACATAAGAGAACCTCTATTGACTCTTTCCTAAACAGATGCTTCTGACTTCTCAAGAACAAGTGGGGGAGAGATGTTGGGATGGTCACACAGCACAGAATGAGTATATTTGTTTGACATTTCTGCTGGCCAATTGGCAACACAAACCGATCTTATACTACAGTGACATGTAAGAGAATCCCTGGCATAGGCTCCTTCTCTGCATATGCTGTTCAGGCATATAAAATTGGGAATGGTTATTACATTTCTTATATTTGGCAGATGATCATGAAAGTGTGATATACAATCCTGCCAAATTTCATGTACATTGGTTGGATTACAAAGATGTTACAGTCAGACATACATTTATAAGGTAATTGCTTATTCCACCAGGACCCTTATTCCAATCCTTCTGACATTTGGCAGAAATATTAAATAGAGGAAGGGGTGTACACTTGCCAAGTTTCATTTACATTAAATATGAGTCAAAGAAGTTACAGCTAAGAATGTATCTGAAGTTTTTTGCAAAATAATATAATTCAACTGCTTCTAAAATTGGATTTATGCATCCAATCTTTTTGGAATTTGGTACACTTAATGCCTTCTGTTGGAGGTACCATACCTCCATGTTACAGTCACATATAATGAAAAACAAAAAAGGTTACAGCCGGAAATATGTTTTCCATTGAAACCAATGGAAAAAGAAAACGAAAGCAGAAACGAAAACGACAATTTGATATTTATGAAAATGAAAACGACAGATTTAAACAACGAAAAATGAAAACAAAAACGTGAGCCCCTGGTGCACACCTCTACTGACATCTCCCGGCTGGCTTTCACCAGCTAGAATGGGAAAGGACCTAATTCACAACTGGTTGCCTGCATCACTCCAAGCACATCCTCTGCATCATTGGGTGACACTAATTGAAACTGAGCCAAACAAGCAGGACAAGGTTGAGCTTCCATAGCCCCAAACTCCGATTCTTCAATCCAAGTAGCAGCACCCACGTTGTGGTGAATATGAGCAATTTTGTCTGCAAAGTAATTAATAACAGTTAGGGCCATGCAATTTGTTTTTGTTTTTAATCACTAAGATGAACAAAGCCCTGTTCATTTTAGTAATTAAAATACAACGACTGACAAAGGGAACAAAAACGGATGAAAATGAATAAAAAACTGTCAATTTTAATTATAAAAATACAAATTAAATATCACTGTGTGTGCCCAAAATGGCCACCAAGGCCCTACCCTTGGTGTACGCCCTTTCCCAAAATAACACCAACACTTACCGGTGCCATTTTGGGAAAGGGGACGCATTCACAGAATGGAACCGGTGGCCATTTTATGCATGTGCAGTGATTTTAAAAAAAAAATATATGTTTAATAAAATTAAACAAAAACCCGCACACAATAAAAACGAAGACAAATTGTTTTGTTTACGAAAGCACTCCAAAGTGAAGTTTTTTTTATATACATGGAAACAAAAACCGTGTCACTGCTGCACCCCTGATAAAAATGTCACAGTGGGCAGTAGCTGACTATTTTATGGTGGAGACAGACTGGATTAATCATGCCATTCACCACCTGGAACAGCTCCACAGGACAAGAATTTGTGGATGCTATGATAGCGGAGAAAACAGCTTTCTTCACCACCATCACAGCCACAGCATAGTCCTTCAAAAATTATCTATGCTACAATCAGGTGGCTTCAGCATGAGTCAAGCACCACCTGCACTCTAACCACCTACCCCACCCCCCATTTCAGCTGCAGTATATCGGGGGGACTATTCTGTTGCAGTGATGGAAGCAGACATCTTGGTACAACTGTATCAGTGACCGTGGTCAAAATGTCATTGCACAAGGCAACCAGTTTATCAACAGAGTAGCCTTCGAGGTCAGTGGGTACATCCCCCAGAGTGTTCTGGAAACTAATTGTATCCATTAATCTCTGGTGGTGAACAAACCCAAGTGGTTCACCACCCTGTTAGGGTCATAGGAGGCTTTTTGCATGTTCAGACCTTTTGTATTTTGAATGTTTTATTTGTAGGGTATTGATATTATTTTTTGATAGATTTGAATTTGCATTCCACCCTAATCCAGCAACTCAGGGAGAATTATAATACATAAAAATATAAACATGATATAAAATTCAAAGATGTAAAATAAATCAATATATTGCACTCCTCCCTTAAAAACTCTATCCCTGCACCAAACCTATCCCAAACAACCAAATTCCTGGCCAAATAGGAAGGTCTTAAATTGCATCCAGAAGATGGTGATGCTTGGGTATTGGCAAACGTCCAGGGTAAGGAATTTTCAAAGATATGGTGAAGCCATCACCACCACCTCTCTTTGGGCCTTTACCATATGAACTTGGCCCAATGATGTAGCTAGCAAGAAGTTGTTTTTGACTAATCTTAAGGAGTGAGATGGTTCTTTGAGGAGGAGACAGTCTTTCATACAATAGCTGTGATGGGGATCTTTTGGCTGGTTTTTCACTTGTTCCGGTGACAGGGACTTGTTTCTGTTTGGGCAGAATTTCCTGGGGAGAGGTTGCATGGAATGATAATTTCTGAGAGGTCTGATAGTTGTTTGAAGGCCAGAAAAGTGGGTTCAGGGATGATTTCTCTCAGGCCTGGTTTCTCTTTAAGCTTGGGTTGTAGTAGTTTGATGCTGTCACAGACAGGTTCCAGTGTGATACGAGTTGGAGAGTTCCTTCATTTTGTATAGTATCAATCTGTAATTATTTGGGTAGCCTGTTCCCATTATATGGCTAAAGAGTACTCAATGTCAGTCAAATCTGGATAGGCACTGAGCCAAATTAGAGTCCTCCTAGATAAGGGCTTCTCCCATCTACTCTGGATCCCTCAAAATGTCCATACTGTTCTCCAGACCTTTCCTGGGTACATATACAAAAGACAGATCCCACCTGAAATGCATGGGTTTTTGTCCAGTCTCTGGGATCTTCTCTTGTTTGCAAGGAGTGTGCATTCCGTTTTTGTTATTATGACCACAAAACATTTGATTTTCTTTTTTGTTATTGTAAGAATGAAAACGGCAAAGGATAATAATGAAAACAAAAACAAAAATGAATTTTTGTTTTTGAAATAATGGGGAAACACTGCATAATGTATTTCTGGCTATAACATTTTTGTTTCTTATTCAATTCTGATTAAACTTGGGGAGATTGTGCCCCCAACAGAGGGCACTGTGTGTAAAAAAGCTTGAAATGATGTGATAAAGCAAACCGATATTAGAAGCACTTGAATGTTGTGATTTTATGAAAAGTCCCACACACATTTCTGGCTACACTTTTTTTGTATCTTTCATCCAATTTACATGAAACCTGGGAATATTATGTATCTCCCCAAGATTACCAATCCTACCAAATTTCAGAAAGATTGGATAAAGGGTCCCGATTAGGGCTGAAGCGGCAGCAGCTTTTACCACGCTGCGATTCCATTCCGCCATTTCAGAATTGCCTGCGCCACACCGCAACTTTTCTGCCAACATTCCGCTAATTCTGCCATCATTCTACAAATTCAGAAACTATTGGAAAAATTTCAGAATTGTTGGAAACTGTTGGAAACCCACTGTTCTGCTATTTTGTGGCGCTGGCAGAATGGCGGAAGTAGCGAAAATTGCATGTTTTGGCTATTTGTGAAGCCTGTGAAAGTAGCAGAATGAAATTAGTGGAAATGCAGAAGTAACGGAATTAAACTAGCGGAATGAGAGCCTCTGCCATGCCGTACCACTAATTGGGGAAATGCTGTTTCCGGCGGAAATAGCTACCGCTGAGACTTTCCGCTAGAGCCCTAGTCCTGATGTTATAAGCTATTAACTTGAAAATGCATTTTTGGCTGTAACATTTTTATATTCCATCCTGTTTACATGAAATTTGGAAGAAATGTATCACACACCTTCCCTGTAATTTCTGCCAAACTACAGGATAATTTGATGAAGGGACCCAATTTTAAAAGCAACTGAAGTTGTCCCCTTGAAGACCATTATTCAGATAAATAGCAGCACATGCAGTGCCTGTCAGAAGTAGGCACCTGGCATGGCAGGGGGAGGGAGGCTGTAGGAGAGAGGCTGGGGAGCAACCCAACAGACTGACAGACACATTAAATGGCCAATTACTGAATGCTTCCAGCTTTACAGAGGCAATCGGTAGTGGCTTCGAGGTGGGCATAGGTGGTGGCCCTGAGGCGGACATAAAAGGGACATAACTGGGGCTTTGGGGATAGCATCCCAGAAATCAGACATAGTTTACACATCCAGGCTGGCCAATTATCATCACAATCACATCCTGCAGCACTGTGACAGAGGACATAAGAGAACCTCTATTGGCTCTATCTTAAACAGATGCTTCCGACCTCCTAGTTACAAGTGGGGAAGAGAAGTTGGGATGATCACAACACAGAATGAGGATATTTGGTTAACATCACAAACCAACATTATATCACAGTGACCCGTAACAGAATCCCTGGCATAGGCTCATTCTCTGCATATGCTGTGCAGGCATATAAAATTGGAACCCTTTCTCACACTTTTCTGATATTTGCCAGTGATGATCCTGAAGGTGTGAGATACATCCATGCCAAATTTCATGTACACTGATTGGATTACAAAGATGTTACAGTCAGACATATATGTATAAGTTGATTGCTTATACCTTTTGAAAGTTGGCACATATAGTAAACCTTTGGAGAGGTATAAACTTGTCATGTTTTGTCCACAATAGATGGGAGACAAAGATGTTAAAGCCAGGCATGTATATGCAGATTATTGCAAAATAGCATAATTCAACTGTTTATAAAATTGGATTCCTTTATCCACTTTCTCTGGGACGTGGTACACTTAACGTCTTCCATTGGAGGTATAATACTCCCAGGTGTCACCCAAGTATAATGAAAATGAAAAATGTTACAGCCAAAAATGTATTTTCAATTGAAACCAATAAAAATTGAAAACGAAAGTAAAAACGAAAACCAAATTTTGATATTTATGAAAACAAAAATGGTAGATTTAAATAACAAAAATAAAAAATGAAAACAAAAAATGACATAGATCCCTAGTGCACAACTCTACTGTTTGCTTGGTTATCCTCTAGTCAGTAGAGTTCGGCTTAGATTTCTGCTCAATGTTGGCAGGTTTCTACCAACCCTGCATCTCTGTTAGGGCTCCTTCCCTCTGAGTTTTTCCCCACACACTGACGGCAGTTCAGGTAAATTTCCTCCCTGTCTTGTGATTCCACATGTGTTTGGGGTTAAGAAAGATCCTCTATTTGGCAAAGCACATGAGCCTTCGTCAGTACCTGCAACAGGCGTGATCCTACAACTAGATCAGAGTGCCTGTTCTTTTCTTGTTGACTCCATGACACTGTGTCATACAGTTTACTAATCAGCATTGTAATTAAATGAAACTTTGGGGTATATATTTGCACTTCCTACGTGCCTACATGGCCCTAACCATACACCTATATCAGAACTGTGACATGTTAAGGTGAAACCTGTACAAAACTGGTCTATGCAACTATAATATAGCAGAACTTTATTCCTGTAAAACTATTGAACAATTCATCTAATTCATCCATGCACATACATATTTAACGGACCTTTACTATTATTTATGGTTGAGAGAGTCAGGAACAAAGTGTTTTTAATAGTTTCCCAAGTGAAAACTCATGTAATTCCATAGGACTTTTAGGTGTATCTTTCAATTTATTTTGTACTTGTATAGATCTGCATATGTATGGATCTGCCAAAGTAGAATCAGGCAGAATTTGCTGAAGTCCATGCAGACTTCTGGGAACAGTAGCTTCATTCTATTGTTAACAGTGAGGTAGAAGGTGACTACTCAGAAGGCACTACCTGGCACAAGTGGTTCCAACTCAGTGTTCACAATGTTTTCCTCCAGCTCTCTGATAATTATTATTGAGCCAGCACAGACATAATCTATGTGTCAACATGTGTCATGTGTCTGTGCATCAGCCTAGAATGTACCTAGAACTCCAAAGGAGAAAGGAGTTTTGTGACAGGGTTAGGCTCATCTTGTGGATGAGTGTTGTTGGGATCAGAGCCAGTGGCAGCTGGTGGGTTCTGAAACTCGTGGGGCAGTGGATGGGGCCATAAGTGGGTGTGGCCCGCCCAACTGTGGGAAGAGCCAATGGTAGATAGAGACAATCCAACAATAGGCAGAGACAACCCAACGGTAGGCAGAGACAACCCTAAAATTGCACACTTATATGATCATGATCAATGGGATAGAAGTTGGACATGCACACAAGGATAGCAGTTTTAGGAAAGAACAGAAGCAAGTGAGTCCAGTGTGCATGGTAGCAAACAGGGCTTGTCCTTCTTACATGTCATTCATATCAAGCTTTAAAAAAAATCCCAAACCACAGGCGGCAATAAGATAGACACCCCAGTCCAGTGCATGCTGAGTGGGGAGCATTGAAACGTATTGCAAACCATGCAGGATTAGTCCCACTAATCCAGTGGGATTAAAACCCAAAGCTACAACAGAGATCCAAATTAAGATTGAAATGCAAACCAGGGAGAATTTCCCCCATTAAATCATGACTGCAATTCAAACCCCCCAAACCCAGAGATTCCATTCACATCAAGTTTAACGCTTCTCTCCAGCACACAGACAGTAACTCTAAAACATTCTAGTCCAATGCATGCTGAGTGTCAGTGAGGAGGATTGAAATGCCAATCAATGAAACCAAACAAGATTTTTCCTACCAAAATCATAACTGGGAAGGATTCAACCCCCCAAACCAATATTATGCACCCCTTTTCTCACGTCCTGCCTTTTCCAAAGGTGAATGTATCTAGCCTCCTGTCCCTTGTACCACTGGGGAAACTGAGGCACAGAAAAGCTAAGTGATTGCCTTGCACCCCACAGCCTGCTTAGTGCTTGCAGATTTGGAGGCCTCCTGGCTCCCTTTTGTTAATGGCTAGACAGGCCTGTACTCAGCTGTGATAACCTGCACAGAATTTGCACACTGATCTGATGCTCTGCATACTCCATGTGTTCTTATAGATTTGAAATGAGGGGCACCTGGCAAAGCTCTCTTAAGGTGTTGGCCGGTGGGTGGGGAGCATTTCCCTGGGTGGGGGCATCTGTGTAAATGTCACTTTCGATGGGTGTTGGTGAGTGTTTGCTCCTGGCCAACACCCATCTCCACTCACACCCACCCACGGAGCAACGGATGCCACTGCCGGTTACTCCGTGGGTGGGTGTGGGTGGAGATGGGTGTTGGCTGGGAGCGAACACTCACCAACAGGGAAATGCTCCCCACCCACTGGCCAACACCCATCTTCACCCAGAGCAACTGGGGGGAGGCATCATGTGTGCACAGGGCCCATGATGTTTGGCTGCAGTGGTGCCCTGCAATATGTATAATAAAATGTAACACCCATTTTATGGGTGTTAGAGCATCTGTGTAAAAAGGGCCCCTTGACTGCTCTAGCCGAGCTGGTCTCAGAGGTGGTGGTGTGATCACCCAGACTTATGCTCTTGGGTGATTTCAGCATAAATGTTGAGGCCAGGAGCAGAGCATGATTTCATGGCCACCAGGCTATCTGGCCTGACACATGAGGCTGGTCACACATTGGATCTCATGTTCTGCATGGGGGTTCCAATTATTGGGGTGTTATGACACAGTTGTCATGGTTGGACCATTACCTTCTTAAGGCACGGAACCCTTCCTTCTTTTGCCCCCATTGGGATGGTAGACCAGTTAGGATGGTCCACCCCTGGAGACTAATGGATCCAATAAAATTCCGAATTCTTTAGGGAATTTACCCAGTGACCTTGATGATGTCAATGGCCTGGTTGATTTGTGGCCAGGGGTGTAACTAGGTTGGAATGGGCCCAGGTGTAAGAAATGGGGACACACATACATCCATTCAACTTACATGGTAAAGACTCCAGAGACGCTCCTGATACTGCAGCACCTCTCCCTCCCTTCTGCTTGCTGTGCCTGAGGCCCTGGAGGCTGCAGCTGCCTGCATCATTATGCTGGTTCTAGTGGTCTGTTTTGTCCTGTTCCACCTGCTGGGTGGGTCCTGCAGGTGCTACCGCTTCCACTCAACTCAGTCTCCGCAACAGAGCAGGATTTGTGCCTTCCCACCCTCCCAGCTTGGATCCTGAAACAAACGTCCCTCCTGTCTGTATCATAGCTACACCCCTGTTTGCGGTATGCTGTGCTGACCAGGGTCATTGACACATTGACACCCAGGCAGTTATTCTGTCCGCTATGGCAGCACAATACTCTCCCTGGAGTAGGGAGGACCTGAGGCTGCTGAAGCAAGAGGGTAGGCGGCTAGAGCGCAGGTGGTGCTCGACTCATGCCAAAGCCGACTGACTGTGACATAGATTGGTTTTGAAGGACTTCACTATTGCCAGTGTCCTCAAGGTGCTGTTCAGCTGAGTTTTTCTGGGAGGTGAACAGTTTATTAAATCCCGGTGGTCTCCACTTGGAGCTAGAGTGATTTTCTGCCTACTGTGATGGGTTTGCCACCTACTTTGCAGAAAAAAGTCACACAGGAATATGAACTGTTTAGATTTAAGGGGCTTCCAGTTAGTGGTTCAGGCTAAATAAAATTCTATTCAAGGTGAGGAGGCTTTTCCTTTCTCTCAGTTTCTTTTCACTCCCTGTGTTCCGTTTATTCACCCTTATGAAGGAACACGTGTCTGGAATGACACAGTAAAGCACTGACTAAATGTGGCAATAACAAAATGAACTAAAGGGGACAGAAGGATATTGGCCAAGGGGCAACACCTTTACCCAATTTGAGATTTGTCATCCAGGCTGAGCTACGTTGCCCAACCAGTCTATTATCTATAATGGAATTTTGGTATTTAACTCTGAACCCCCTTCGAGACTAGCTAGTGGAGGTTGGGGTGTTTAATCCAGGTTGAGGGGGGGGAGATGAACCACACAGGTAAACTCGTGGTTCTCTGTAGGCAGGGGTCCAGTAATTTTTGCTATATTTCCTTATGGTGAGTTACGTTCAATGTTGAGACATCTCCCTAGGAGATGGGGGACCTAGCATATAGGCAGGGTGAAGCCAGAGCTGGGTCACTTCCGGGTAGGGGTAAACCTGAGGTCACCAACGGGGCATATATGCAGCCTCGTCCTTGGTCTGATCCTGTGGTGGACATGATCATCCTCCCTCACCCACAGTGTGTGTTATGGGGTGGAGGGGGAGACATAGTTATCAGATTAAAGGTGGATACCTGAGGTGTCTCGGGATCTGATACCATCAACATTAAAGTTGATAGAGTGAGACTTGTCAATTAATCGACCGAAATCGCCTTTGGCCATTTAGCTACCCAGATTTGTATTAATATGAATGAAGACTGTGGCCGTTAAAACACAGCCATTTGTGTCCTTGTCTCATTATGGAATACTTCGACAACAGCTCATTGAAACCCTCAGAGGTTGGCACAATCCCAATCCCATGTAGTAGCACCTGACATAACCAAGGGAGAAGAGACTGGGCTTTATCCCTGAACCCAGTGCAGGCCAATGGCCAAGAAACACGGCTGAACCCAGAATAAGCATTTTGAAAAGTTGAAAATGTTATATTCTAAACTTTATATATCAAATTTTAATTGATAAAATATTAAAAGCCTGAAGAGCTTTAATTATCCAAAACATGCTGCAATTAAATATCCAATTAACAACTGTACAATTTGAGCCTTCTCATTTACTTATGCAAGTTTTATTTATTTATTCATAACAACCACAAAACACCCCTTTGAGTCTACAGTAACGATTATGCAGACTTGCGTGCTCACTATCTAGAATTAAGATTGCATTAAGCCTGTATTCATTTTGTTTGCCTACCAAGAATGTAATTTAAAAGCAATCACCTTCTTTACCCTCACAAAAAGCATTTTGTCTATATTCTACTGTGTTTCAAGCTTAATGGACAGTGCATAAAATCTGAAATAAAACAACGAGCAAAAAGAACTGCGTTGGAATAAATTTTATCTTTTATTCGTATCTGGTTTCAGTGTCAATTCATATATTTGTGAAAAAGGTACAGTGTTCTTGTCCAAGATTTTATTCTTACTGTTCCTTCAACAAGGTGTGAAATGCCAGATTCATTTTTTGCGTGCACTGAAACCCGATTTCCTACCATATAATTTTTCTATATAATTGGAATAGATGAAAGTTAATGAATAGATATGTAAACATGAAAATTAGGTGGAATGTATCATGTAAAGGAACATTAGGTACTAAACCTGTTTAAAAATACTTGTCTTGTAATCTGGTAATATAAATTAGTCTTTCAAATAAATGAAATTGTTGAATGAAGATATTTTTTAGGAACAATACTCTATATGTGATCATATTTCACTTGGTTTCCTTTGGTGACACAATCCAGTCATCAATGCTACTGTTGAGGAAACTTGCAGGAAGCTCTTCTGATTAGTGCACCTTTCTGTAGGTGCAGAGTAGCAACCACGAGGTTTTAGACAGGACAAGAAAGTTGTGGGGGAAGGTTGCATTGGGCTAATTGCCCCCTTCGCGGCCGCCTATGGCTGTGAATGCCAATTTGTTACGCCCCATCCCAACTGGAAAAAAGGGGGCACGACAGTCTAGCGGGGATGGGTGCAATTGTGCTGCACCCTCCCCTTTTTTGTTGTGGCCCTGTCCGCTGGTGTCTCTCTGCCTTCCCCCCCTCCCCCGCGTGGGAACGTGGTGCTCAGCGGGCTGAGGGGGGGGGAGGGATATGACCGAAGGCTCCCGCATGGCAGTAAGAAGTATGGACCTGGCCGGGGTTGCTAGGCAACCCTCGCTGGGAGAGGCGCAATAGGGTGAAAATGATTGGTGCGCCACCCAGAAGGGGCGGTGCAGTGAATGAACTTTGACGCTCATCTCCTCAGTCAGGAGGTGGCGGCAAGTAGGGCAGCACCAGGCCGGGATCTCACCGACGCCCCAAAGTGTGGAGCGGCGGTGAGCAGCGGGACAGCAGGACAGACGAGGCACCGTCAGAGGCAGAGAGCCCGGAGCGAAGCCATAATGCCTCCCCTCCGAGTCTCCTGGTTTGCGGTGAGGTGTTGTGGGCTGGGATGGGTGCAAGGAAAAAGAAGAGATGACCCCAAGGGGGGAGGAAAAGGGCCCAACACTCCACCACCGTCGTGTCAGAGCCGGAGGAGGCTGCGCTGAGCCCGCAGCATGTGAATGAGGGTGAGGACCAAGGGGGGGAGGCCCCAGGCAACCCCATGGGGGTGCAGTCAACTTAGGATGGCCGAGCAGGCAAACTTCTCCCTTCCCATTGGGACCCCTCACTAAGGGAGTGAGTGGAAGGGTGCAAAGCCCTTCTGCGTAGCATGGGGTGGTAAGCGGCGGCCCTATATTGGCTGGGGGCCCAGGACAAGTTGGGCCGATGGGGGGACTCGAGGCCTCCCCCCCGTAGGGGTGCCCGGAGAATGACGCCTCCGGCCCAGTACGTGGAGGACCCCCCGGCACATGCAGGTGGAGCCCCTGGGTGAGCCCATTGGTCCCTCCCAGGCCCCGCCTGAACCTACAGTTGGCATAGAGGGAGCCGTTGGCCAGGGGGGCTGTGGAGCGTGGCAGCCAGTCCCCACGGTGCAGGGAAACGCATGGCCCAGCCATCAGGTGTAATGGGCTCCTAAGTGGCAGCCGATGGTAGGGGGAGGCGGGCCAATAGCGGGGTTGTTCCTGCCACCAGTCCCCGGTGGTGGGCCGGGCTTAGAGGATGGCTCGGGGGCTTTCCCCCCTTTCCCCCCCCTCCACCATCTCTGGGAAGCAGGAACGGTGAATATCGAAACCCAGGATTGGGAGCACCCCAGAGGACTGGCAAGGATGATGAGCTGTGGCAGAGGGTAGCAGCCCTGGAGCAAGCCATCTGTGCCATGGCTGGTCAATGAGGCAGCAGAGCATCAGGAACCATGGTGACAGCAACTGGGCCAGCCTCAGGTACGGTAGGAGCCGCACCTGCTACAGTAGCAGTGGCCCCAATGGGCGGGGCATACCCCTTGGTAGTGGGGGGGGCATGAACCCACTAGGAGGGTTGGGACTTAACCCCAGTATTGGCCCGCAGGTCATAGTGGGGACTGCATAGTACCCTGGTGTTGCCCAGGGGCAACAGGCAAGGGCATAGGGGGTGGAGCAGGCGCGACAGGGGAGGCGACAACCCAACCGGTGTGGTGGAATGGAGCCTGGGTACTGGCATACCACCCTGCCACACCAGGAGGGAGTGGGCAGGCCACGGGCACTGGCATTGCCCCCATCCAAGCGGGGCAGGCGCTTCAGGTGTGTGTGTTGGGGGGAAAGGGGCCCTGTTGGTCCCTGAATACACTCAGCGCCTGGAGACGGGGCAGTATATGCTTCCCGGGGTAGGCTATGAAGCAGTGTCGGCCCCCATTGGGGCACACCTCCTGCCAGCCACCTGGGAGAAGATATGGAGGGGAACGTTTATAGATCTTTTCACCCTCCTCTTCCGAGGCCCATTGGTAGACCCGGAAGATATTGAGGATAAGAAGGAGAAGGAGTGCTTTAAGCGCCCCAAGGCTGACAGGAACTGGACCAACTGGACCGCGGTCTTTGCAATTTATCAGGGAATCATGATCCAGGCATATGCAGGCAAGGCCCCCAAGCTCCTCAAATATGTGGACATAGTCTGCCAGGCATATGAGTCAGGACCTCCAGGAGCCTGGCTCAGATATGACAGGGAATTTTGCCATCGGACAGCCTTTATCCCGGATATGCGCTGGGATACCCATGCACCCAACTTGTGGTTGGATGGCATGGTGGATGTGGCTAGGGCACCCAGGTCGCATAGCAGACACTTATTAGCAAAGGGAGGAGTGGCTCCCGCCAACGATCTTTTTCATGGTGAAAGCAAGCGGTCGAAGGGCGGCCAGGCAAACCAATGCTTTGAGTTCAAGCGCACGGGGAAATGTTCCCACGCGACATGCAGATTTAAGCACTCCTGCTCCAACTGTGCCTGCCTGCATAATGCTGTGGCCTGCCCCAGAGCTAAGTCGACCAATAGGGGTAGGTCACCTAAAGGACTGTCGGGCAGAGGGGGGCAGGGGGCGGCGGGACAGCCGGCTCTGGCAAAGGGCCCCAACTCCAATTAGAGTGGAGTAGCTAGCAGCAACCCTCGAACCCCACCCGGACAGGACAGAGGTAGAATAAATAGTCAGTGGGTTCAGAGAGGGATTTCGTGTTCAAGCAGGTGGGGTCCACCCACACAAAGCTGTACCCAATTTAAAATCAGCCTTGGGACTGGAGTCAGTAGTACAACAGAAGATAGAGAAGGAGTGTGCTGAGGGGAGGATAGCCGGCCCTTTCCCTTCCCCACCGTTTCCTGACCTGGTAGTTTCCCCATTGGGGGTAGTCCCCCAAAAGACCCCAGGTGAGTTCCGTATGATCCATCACCTATCATACCCGAAAGGAAGGTCAGTCAATGATGCCATCCCCAAGGAACTAGCCACAGTGAGGTATGCATCATTTGACACAGCCATGGCCGGGGGCCCTCTTAGCAAAGTGTGACGTAAAGTCCGCTTTCCGTTTACTACCGGTGCATCCGGATAGTTTCCACCTCCTAGGGCTGGCATTTCAAGGGCAATTTTACTTTGATAAAGCGATGCCAATGGGATGCTCAATTTCCTGTTCGGCCTTTGAGCGTTTTAGTACGCTCATAGAGTGGCTGATCTGGTGGCACACCGATGGCGGGGATATCACCAAATATTTGGATGATTTCCTCTTCATAGGGGGCGTGGGGACTGATGAGTGCCGGAAGCTAATGAAGTCTTTCCAGGAACTGGCGGACGACTTGGGCATCCCACTGGCACCTGAGAAGTCACTTCAGTACTTAGGAATAGAGCCTGACACGATCAAAGGGGTGTCCCGGCTCCCAGCCAATAAATTGATTGATTTACGATCAAAAATCACCGGTTGTATGTTGGCCTGTAAGGTCACGGTGAGGCGGCTCCAATCTTTAATCTCAAGGGTCTAACTTTACCTTCTACTGTAATTCAAATTCAGCAGTTAGACAATGCAAATTTAATTCCAGCGGGCAAAGACTCAAAGAGTACTTCCTTTCCTGAGTCTAATCAGGTATCAGGAATTATTGAGAAAACTCCCTTAGAACATTCTACTAGTGAGAAACTATGACTAGTTAAGGGAGTTTCCCTCAGCTATAGCTTCCTCTCATGGAACATCGCAGGATGGAAATCCCGTGTTCGGGACACTGGGTTTTTTGAGTTTCTCAAAAATTATGAAATTATCATGCTCCAGGAAACATGGCTTATGGAGAAACCTAGTATGGTTGAGTCACAAGGTTTTAATGTTTATACTATAGAGGCTTCAGCCCCAGCTAGACAAGGCAGACCAAGTGGTGATCTGATGTTATTAATTGAATTTACACTCCATATTAAAGTCGTACAACTTGCTTCTTATAAGTCAAATGTTGGTATTTTCTTGTGTTCACTCGCTTCAGGGTTTGATATTTTGTTTGGGATAATTTATATTCCCCCTAAAAATTCCAAATATTATGACTTGGACCTATGGGCAGCAGTGATCCAAATAATTTTAGATACGATCAACAAATTCCCTAAAGCTTGCTTATTAATGGGTGGGGACTTTAATGTAAGATCGGGAAATCCTTTGGAGTCTGATGCCCTTTCTATCTTTGAGGACTCTTTTGCACCTATGCTAATTCCCCCCCGTCGATCTCAAGATTCTACTATAAGCTCTGGATTAAAGCATCTCCAGGACCTCATTACTTATTTTGACCTTGTCATTGTTAATGGGAGGATGGAGATATTGATGGACATTTTACATAACATTCACAGAACGGCTCTAGTGTGATCGATTATTTTCTCCTTCCAACTCTCTTTTTCCAGAATATCTTGTCGATGACAATTATCCCTAAGGGTGAAACTTGTCATTTCCCGATCAATATAAAGATTATCGACTTACTATGTCAACAAAATAAGTTGCAGAATGTAGCATCTGCCATAGTGCAACCCGCCCCAGTGGAAAGACCAGCCAAATGGTCCGAACAGCATATCTTGGAATTTATTGAATGGACTAAGATCCCTCAAGTTGTAAATCTTCTTTCTAGTAGTGTAATCTCAGATAAAGAGGTTGCTGCCCACTATGATATGATGCTTCAGTTAATGAAACCTCTTGTAGTGTCACAAGGACCCTCAAGGACAAGAGATTCCATGCAGGGACCTCTCTCTAACTGGTTTGATAGTGAGTGCAGATCAGTAAGGGCTAGACTGTCTTGCCAGGCTTGTCTAGTCAAAAGAAATCCCTCTCATCTGCTGAGAGAACAACTTCAGGTAATAAGGAAGGGTTATCATGAACTTCTGTCCCAAAAGAGGCTTGCTTTTCAGCAAAGTCAATGGGCTTTGCTCCTTAAAGCAGTTCAGTTTGCTCCTTCAGTTCATGATTCTAAGAAGTTCTGGGGACTTTTTCAACAAATTTCCTTCAAGAGCAAGGCCCCTACTTTCAATTCTATCCATCCTTCTCAGTGGGAGAAATTTTTACCAGTTCTTGTTTGCCTTTCTTCAAAATGCCACTTTTACTATACAAATTGCTCCCAGCAGGCGATTTGAGAGTTGGCCCCCAGTAACTCCTGAGGAGATCCTTGACCTTATTGCTCAAATTAAACCTGGAAAGGTGCCAGGGCCAGATATGGTGCCCCCAGAAGCTTTAAAATGTTATCCCCAGTGGTGGGCAAATTTCTTAGCACCTATTTTTATAACAATTAACAACACAGGAGACATCCCTAATGCATGATTAAATAGCATCATCATACCCATTTACAAAAAAGGGGATCCGGCTTTTCCAAGTAATTTTCATCCAATAAGTTTACTAAGCACTATCGGAAAACTATATGCAAGATTTCTGCTAAACAAAGTAAGGGTTTGGATAGATAAAAACAACATAATAGAGCCGAAGCAGAAGGCTGTGCTACAACCGATCACATTCTGGTTTTGTCGGCATTAGTGCAGAAGTATACTTACCAGTACAGAAAGTTATACCTGTGCTTTGTAGATTTAGAAAAGGTCTTTGACTCCATCTCGAGGGAGCGCCTCTGGGTTAAACTTAGCAAATCCTCAATTGACCCCCGTTTGCTGTTTCTGCTGATTAAACTACATAATGATAATACATTGCAAATACGATATAATGTTAATTATTCCCTCAACCGCTTGATTTCAATCTTTTGTGGGGTTAGGCAAGGGTGCCTACTTACATCAGCATTGTTCAATATTTATCTGAATAATGTGGTGGAATATATGAGATCATTTGACATCCATGACCCGGCTATAGGCTCCAGGCGAATACCAATAATGCTTTATGCCGATGATACGGTAATTTTAGCACAGTACCGTATAGGGCTCAGACGTGCCCTGCAACACTATGGAACCTATTGCAGAACTGAACTCCTCACCATTAACTATGCAAAAACAAAGATTCTTTTTTTTTTTTTTAATATTTCTTTTTATTTTAACTTTAACAATATATCACATTCCAATCAAAATATTACATTTATTCCCCCTTCCCCACCTCTCTCCCCTCTCCACCCTGCCTCCCCGTCCCCTCCCTCCCTTCCCCCAGTATACGTTCCCTTTCCCACCCTCTTTCCCCCCTTCTGCCTCCCTTCCCCTCCCTCCCCTTTCAGTATATTTTACTTAGGCAAGTCGAGTGTGTGAACTGTTCCATCTTTATCTTTTTTGTCAGTACTGTCCAGCATTGGTCCCAGTCTTTATAGAATTTATCTAGGTTATCTTCAAGGCTGGCTGTGATCCGTTCCATCGATAAGCAGTGCCATAGTCT
>QEPC01013194.1:5293026-5323864 GCA_003113815.1 Sphenodon punctatus | reverse complement strand
CTACTGGAGTCCCATCCACTTACTGGATGCGATGCTAGTAGGAAAGTTCTCTGTCTCCAAGTGGTAGGGTTGTACTCAGCAGCAAGGAGTTCCCAGTGTTAACGAATGTTCTGTCCATCACATCTTAACGCTGAAAACTCCTTGTTGCTGGATTTTTGGAGGCTTCACCTACAATGTACAAGCCCCTCCCTAGAGCTCTGCCAGCCATAAGGTTCCATGCGGTGCTTAGATGGACGCCAGGGACAGGCAGGCCCCTCCCTCTCCCTTAAGCCCCACCCCTCCCTTAAGCTCCGCCCACTTTGGGTTTTTGGAGCACATTAGGGGCCCATAACTAAGGCTTGAACCCGGGCCCTTCTCTACCTTGCTACGCCCCTGTAAAGGATATATGCCTATGGAAATCAAGAACCACTGTCAATGTACACACCAGGTTTTAGAAAGGACAAGGAAGCTGTGAGGGAAGGCTAACGTGCACTAAGGTGTCTAAGCTGTAAGCTACAGAATAAAGTGGCCTCTGATTTTTCAACAAATGAAGATTGTGCAGCACAATAATTTCAAATGCATTAATTATATGGGGACATAAAAGTCAGGGCAGAGAGGCAAGTGCTAGAAAAACAGTTGATGCTTCAGGCCTGCATGTACAACAGTGCTGTGTATGACTAGTAACACTATACAAATGTTAAGTAGTAGTAGTAATAATAATAATCCACCAACAAAGTGATGAGACAGTTTAGGTATTGAGAAACTTTAGGGTCTGTGTCTGAGAGACCAAATCTAAACAAGATGGGAGCAAAATTACCTGTAAGATATGCACATTTATAGATAGGCTCTTCCTACAACTTGCTCCCATCTTTCTAATTTGGAATCAAATTGTAGAGTGTTTCCCCAGTTAATGAATGCCATGAATCATTTTTGGCACAGAACCGTCTAGGTGAGTCAAACTGTTGAAATGCAATTAGCACTAGTTTCACCTTACTGGTCCAGGACCATCTACCCCAAAATACTGCCACATCCCCTCCTGTATGAGTGTCATTTCCCCCCCATTCTGTATCTGATTATAGCAGTGCATAAATAAATGAAAACATTTTGTTCAGCTGAAAGTTCTGAATTCTCAAAAGATGCAAAAGGAGTATTCATGTATGGTACAGTCCTGATCAGACTTACTTTGGAAACTTTTTGTCATGCAATGGTATAGAAAATATTCTGACTTTTCCTTTAAAAATAATGAAATATTTATGATCAGGAATTGTCACTTTCACAAGCTAATCTTTTCTATGGAATTAAAAAAGCCCAGAGATGGAAATGTCAGTATTTTGCATTAATATTTATACTCAGGCGAGGTACAGGAACTGCTTGTAGAAAGTGGTCCTGTATCTCAACAGCTACTACATCTCAATTATTCAATTTCAAGGAAGAAATATAGCAGCTTTTCACCCCAAATGGCTTTTATTTGGACCACTCTTTGGATGGTAAAATCCAAATCATTTTTTCTGCAAAACTACATATCTTTATTTTCATTGCACACTTTTTGTACAGCATCATTTGCCAGAACATTTAAGTGGTACAGAGTCAGCATAAAACACAATATGGAATACTGATGATTTCCAAAAATGCTGTTTAAGCAATGCAGCAAGATTATGCTTTATGCATATCATCTGAGATCAACCACAAAAAAACTGATGGAAGAATTTGTCTATTTATATGATTTGGCAGTGTTCAGTGAGTTGATCCCAAAGTACATTGGGTACAATCCTAGAGCCTGTCTAACACTGTGCCTACATGAGGTGCACGGCCAGAACACCTGTATTCAGGCGTGCATGCATGTTGCATGGAGTAAAGGTGCGATATGTGCTGATGCGACATCCCCCAGCCCACACATCTCCCGGGCCACAGGGTGTGGGGATGGGAGGTCGCATCAGCCCGGGTCGTGCCTTTGCCCCATGAAGCTTGCTATGCATGTGCACCTGAGTTCCCACCTTCTGGCCAAGCACTGCACCTGTGGGCAGATTACACATGCCATAGGATTGTACCTGTTATAAAAGTATATAGAAATAAGTACAAAAATATCAACACACTTTAATTGGTCTTACAGAAGCAACCATTTCATTATTCCTTGGAATAGGAAGAAACCCTGACTTAACTGAAGTCACTGGATGTTCAACCATTGATCTCAATGTAATCAGGATTCTACTGCAAGTACTGCAAGAGTTTATCTAGTCTTAAGTCAGGTCCAAGTCAGACTACATTACTTAAAACACCACAAAAAATAACTACATTGGGTAAAAAACAAATGTGCCAGTGGCCTGCTGAGGTCTGGGAGCCACCAACAAATCTGTTGCGGCACCTCTAGATGTTGGCCTACTCTGTCCTCTGAAAATCTCTAGGGTCACAACTCGGGCTAAGGGGTCACCCATCCATGTCAATGCAGGCTAGCATATCTCTGCCCTGGGTCAGGGGCCACCATGGCTTCCTGTCATAGGTTGCCATGGCTGTCCATCACGGCAAGGGGCAGAGCGCAGGCGGGGCCAGCCAGTCATATGTTTGTTGTGCTCCCAGCCCTACCTGGGTCATGTGAAGGATGAGATGGCTCTCCAGCTGTGGTCACGTGTGTCCAGTGCTCTGACACACCCCAGGCGGTATTGGCTGCAGTTTCCCACCCTGAGCCGCACTGGAGAGTTGCCATGATTCTGTTTTTACCCATTTTGAGCACAACAAACAACAACAACAACATGTAAGATGAAACAAACAGTGAACTAATTAATTCATACAATAGTGTCACTGCAATATATGGGCTTCCGTTTGACCCATGACTGTAGCATGAACAAATTGTTTTCGTGCTCAATTAAATTTCTCAGTATAAAAGCCAGGAGACCTGGTTTTTGAGTGGATGTGGTTTTCCAAGCATCATGCCAACAAAGAAACATTTTCTGAAAGTTAATCTCTGTTCTCAGGGAAACCAGGCAGCCTTGTGCCAGCTGTCTGAAAATGCAGCTCTCTCTGATCACTGTAGATAGACCCTTTTCACACAAACACTTGAACAATAATAAAATGGGTGTTACATTTTCTTATACATGTTGCAGGGTTGCAGATGTGCTCTATGGGTGGCCTGCAGCATGTATAATAAAATGTAGCACCCATTTTATTAGTGTTAGAGTGTCTGTGTGAAAAGAGACAGTTGTTCCTCATTCTAATTTGAATGATCAAAATAGGTTAAAACAGAGGAGGAAAAAAACATAGTGTGTCACTATGGAAGATGCTGGAAGATTCCCACATCTTCCAACATTTCAAGTATCTAAAGCATAATGCATGTACTATAGAGCACCTGAGACTGAAATCTGACCACCTGGATCCATCTATTTTAGAAACGCTATACTAAGCTTGACAGCTAAAGTCAAATAAATAAGCATTCTAGGCACAAAGAGCAAAAGAAAATTAGGAGAGAGAGAGAGAGAGGGGGGGGGGGGGGCCAGGTACCGATGTCGTGATTGGTTTTTCATTTTTTTATTTAACTATTTCATTTTCATAAATATTGAAATTTCTGTTTTTGCTTTCATTTTCAATTTCCATTGGTTTAAATGGAAAATACATTATTGGCTGCAACCTTTTTGTTTTTCAAAATATTTGTATGAAACATGGAGGGATTGTACCTCCAGTGGAAGGCATTTTGTGTACATTTCAAAAAGTCTGAATAAAGGAATCAGATTTTATAAGCAGCTGAATTATGCTATTTTGCAAAAATATGCGTATACATTCCTGGCTGTAACTTCTTTGTCTCCCACATAATGTGGAAGAAACTTCACAAGTTTATATCCTTCCCCAATTTTACTATCTATGCCAACTTTAAGAAGGATTGACTAAAGGGTCCTGGTGGTATAAGCAATTAACTTATAAGTGTATGTCTGACTGTAACAGCTTTGTAGTCCAACTAGTGTACATGAAATTTGACAGGCCTGTATCCCACACTTTCATAATCATGTCTACGAAACAATGGAAAGATGGGATAAAGGGTCCCAATTTTATAAGCCTGCACAAAATATGAAGAGAATGAGCCTATGCCAGGGATTCTATTACATGTCACCGTGGTATAAGATCTTCTTGTGATGCCAATTGGCCAGCAGAAATGTCAACCAAATATCCTCATTCTGTGCTGTGACCATCCCAACTTCTATCCCCCACTTGTTACTGGGAATTTGGAAACATCTATTTAGGAAAGAACTAATAGAGATTCTCTTATGTCCTCTGTCACGGTGCTGCAGGATGTGATTGTGATGATAATTAGCCAGCCTGGATGTGTAAACCGTGTCTCCTGATTGCTAGGATGCTTCCCCCGAAGTCCCAGTTATGTCCCTTCTATGCCCGCCTCAGCACTGGCCCCCCTACGCCCTCCTCAAAGCCACCACTGATTGGTCCTGTAAAGCTGGAACCATGCAATAATTGGCCAGTTAATGTGTCTGTCAATCTTTTGGGTTGCTCCTCATCCTCCCTCCTACAGCCTCCCTCCCCCTGCCATACCAGGTGGCTGACTCTGACTGGCAGTGCATATGCTGCTATTTATCCGAATAATGGTCTTCAAGGGGATAACTTCAATTGCTTATACAATTGCAGCCCTTTCTCAAATTGTCCTGTATTTTTTGGCACAGATAACAGGGAAGCTGTGGGATACATTTCTGACAAGTGTCTTGTAAACAGGATGGACTATAAAAATGTTACAGCCGGAAATACACTGTCAAGTTAATGGTTTATAACATCTGGACCCTTTATCCAATCATTCTGAAATTTGGTAGGATTGGTATTTTGGGGAGGGACATAAGCTTCCCAGGTTTCATGTAAATTGGATGAAAAATAAAGAAATTGAAGCCAGGAATGTGTATGCAGCTTTTCTTAAAATCACAACATTCAATTGCTTTTAAAATAAGTTCCCTTTATTCAATCTTTCTGAAATTTGGTACACAAAGTGTCCTCCATTGGGGGTACTATCTCTGCATGGTTAATCAGAATTGAATAAGAAACAAAAAAGTTTTAGCAGGAAATACACTTTTCACTGTTTTCCCATTATTTTGATAACAAAAATTCATTTTTGGTTTTGGTTTTGTGATTATTTTTGTTTTCATGATTACAATAACAAAAATTAAAATGAAAAATTTCATTTTCGTTATAATAACGACAACGAATTGCAAATCCCAGAGAGAGAGAGAGAGAGAGAGAGAGAAGCAGAAAGAAAGAGAAAATGAGATTACCACAAGTAATACATAAGGAGAAAAATCCCTTCTATTTTCCCAAGAAAGGGCTATGAAAATACAAGCCAAACACAGATAAATTACCGATTATAAGAGGCTGATACATGCTCCAAGGATGTGAGGGAGAGGATGACTCTCTGATTCTAGTGACTGAAATTCCTACTTGTTCATAAGGCGGCCGACCAGAAAATACATCCAGATGGGCTTTATAATCAGATTCTTAAAATATTAATATGCAAAATCACAACATAGAGCAATAATGCAATTCTGTATGCACAGTACAATTATTGGTAGATGGGTGGAAGCCTTGTTTTGCACAGGAGAGGGCATTATGAAATGCTTATTTTGCACAGGTAGACTTCCAAATAAATAAATTTGTAAAATATCAGTTTTCCACCAGGTGCCCATGATGCACTGTACGCAGAGAATTGCACTCTTGCTCCATTGCATTTACACAGGCATAGAAGATCAGAACTTTGGCCTTCCCTGATATAGGGGATTCTAGGTATTTTGGGACCAAACCCTGAGTGAGAGCCCAATTAAGATAAGAGCGAAGATGTTGTGAGGCTCTCACACTACCTACATCCTTTTGCCACCCTATGATTGCAGATCTACTAAGGATTTCCTTGCATACCGCACCGATAGGTTTATGCTCCAGATATTTTTTGGATAACCCAAGGGAATTGATGTGGGTTTCTATCATCTGCATCCAGGAGGAAAGAAAAAGGTCCTTAGTGACCTCTTGTAATAGAATCGAACAACATTGCGTATGCAATCTTACCGAAAATTTCAGTACTTGTGCCATAGGACCATCTTGAAGGCTGGTGCTTCCTGTTTCCAGCCTGAAGGATGCATTCGGGGTACCAATGGGTCTCCCAAAAAGCACCGCCAGAAACCTAGACTGAATTACATTAAGTCTGCGCGCTTGGCAGGGAGCCCAGAGTTCTGCTCCATACATGAGAGCTGGCCACCAATCTTAATATTGAAGACTTCCAACGCTGGAGTAATGGCGATCCTACCCAAATGCCTAAAGAGGCCATAAATGGAACGGGCCGTACTATTAGCTACCATAATGGCTCTGGCAGTGTGCTTGCTCCAAGAACCAGATCTATGGAACAAAAGACCCAGGTAGCGGAAAGAATCCACCTGCTGGATCGAATGCCCCTGGATATTCCAAGAGAAATGTTTTCTCCCTTTCGAAAAGACCAAAACTTTAGTTTTATTAAAGTTAATAACCAGTTTATGGCCCTCACAGAAAAAGGCAAAGGTCTTGAGTTGCCTTATCAGACCAATTCGGGTTTGTGATAGCAACGCAATATCATCCGCGTAGGCCAGACAGGTGGAAAGAAACTTTTATCAGACATCCTTGGGATTACCTCATTGATGAAGAAGTTAAACAGGGCTGGAGCCAGTATGCAGCCCTGCCAAAAGGCATGAGCTGATGATCATTTTAGGGAAGCTAAAGTATATATAGGCTCCGTAATGTGGCCCTGCTCGTCTAACTTGACCACTAAGGACGATTTGGCGTGCAGATCTTTAATTAAATTAAGGAGTCTGCCTTCAATCGATGTATTTATATTCTGCCCAGTAATGTGGGAAAAGTTGTAATTCAATCAACACAGGAAAGTTTTCAGAGGAAGGTCAAAGCTAGACCATTGATGAAATCTGAGACCGTTGGGAGATAGGTATTATCATTTGAAAGTCATTTTTTTCCTGGTGGTATCGATAGAAGTTAATATAAGAAACTGTTAGGTTCATAAGATGACTTGTACAAGTTCATCCCATTGGGAAAAATCAATAGAAAAAGGAAAAGGAAAACAAAGCTGCTTGCCAAAGAATTTTGATTTTAATGCTATAACAAAGGGTATTAATAAAGAGTGATTTTTAGGTCATGATAGTCAAGATCTTGAGGATAAAGAAAAAATGTGGTAGGTTTTCACTGAATGCAATTACCAGAAATTGTAATTCTTTTTGCATTTATAAATTTGTAGTTCACCATTTTTTATTATCTTATCTGGTAAACAAAGATAATATCTCATTTTTAGCTACACGAGGAATTAGTTAAAATACCTAAATCAACAAATTTGCTATCATTAATCTTTTATCTGGTTATATACAACTGGAACTGACTACTGGGGTACTCCGCTTCCACAAAGGCAGCACTGGGAGTCAACTAAGGTGACAAGCTGAAGGGGGCAGCTCTCCCTCTCCAAATCCAGCTGATAAACTCTCTGCTGAATGGGACAGGAGAGGAGCCCCTCCCCCCCCTTCAACTTGCTGCCCTAGGCGGCCCTGCCAATAAGCTCTGCACCATATTGGGGGTGGGAGAGTTGCCCATCTCTCCTGCCCCCTACCCAATTTCCGCTGCCATCTCTCCTGCCCCTGGTCCTGCTGCTGCCACCCTAAACTCTATGCTGGACCAGGGATAGAGCCGCATAGGATGGTAGGTTGAAGGAAGCAATGCTCTTCTGCCACTTCTCCTGCCCCCAATCCTGCTACTCCTGCCGCTCTCCTGCAAGCTGAATGGGGCGACTCTCCTTTCTCAGATCCAGCAGCCACTGCCACCGCTGGTAAGTTCTGTGACTGGATCAGGGAGCAGAGAAGGGTGTATGTATGTGCGTGCACATGCACACACACACACACACACACACACACACACACACACAATCAGGGCAGCAAAAATCCTTGCACTGGCCCTGTTGACTACATATCTTTCACCTTCTGATTTTGTTAGGTCAAGGTATGAACATATAAGCAGATGTCCAAACAAGACGTGTCAGCAGTGAAATAGATAATGAACTAGGCCACTTTTAAACGAGGCGCTGAAAAGCGCCTACTGAGCCCCGCATTGAGAGAAAAGCCACACGGGGAGTGTTTACATGTTTCCCGCACTGCCGGAAGTGACGTGCTGCCCGTTGTTGGCAGTGGCGGCGGCTGGAGATGTGGTGCTTTGAAGAGGTGCATTCTGAAAGCCGCATTTTTCAAGCTTTCAGAATGTGCCTCTTCAAAGCACTGCATTTCCAGCCACCGCTGCTGCCGACAATGGGGAGCATGTCATTTCTGGCAGTGCAGAGAACATGTAAATAAAACACTACCTGCGCTGCTTTTCTCTCAACCTGGGGCTCAGGAGGCGCTTTTCAGTGTCTTGTTTAAAAGCAGCCCAGTGATAAATCACGTTACTAACAATCTGAAAACAAATGCATGTAATCTCATAGCTAATAACATGCAGACAGATTTGGCTTTTATCAGAAATTATGCTTTAGAGTCAGCCTTTCCTGGGATGATGAACCCAGTGAACTAAAAGTAACGCCTCCCCCCCCCACAAATATTGATGCTGGCATTGGGCAGTTTTCCATCATAATTAAAATCTGCTAGTCCTTCCAAACATAAGTAATATTTACTTTCACATTTTGATAGAATTGCCTTCATATTACGATACATAAGAATCTATGCCTCATTAGACAAGTTATGGGGTGACTGAAGTATAGGCGCATGTTCCAACTTCCAGGTGTGGCATAATATGACTATTCCTGAATGTCAGCTTGCTTTTGAAACATGTCTGTTTCTAGCCCTTATGGCTGTAAGGAAAAACCTTAAAAGCATGAACCAAGTGCAGTCAATGTATCAACATCTAGTTTGCAGAACGGATTCGACAGTAATCCTAAAAGAAATTAACTGTCATAGAGTCAAAGAGTCACAAGGCCGGAAGGGACATGAAGGGCCATCTAGTCCAGCCCCCTGCACCACTGCAGGACCTGCCACACCCCAACCGTCCACACAGAGAAATCCCACCAACCTACAAGTAGAGACTGGAACCAACCAGAGTATACCAATGCCTGAAATAACAGGAAATAATATTAGAAAAAGAGGATCCAGATATCCCAAACAAGTGAGTCATACTCATGCTACAGGGGAAGGTGAAAAACCCTTCTCGACCCCAAATATGGTGATCAATTAGACCCTGAGCATGCACGCAGGGCCCACCAGCAAGGCACCTCATATACCCATATATATATACTCATAGTACCAAGGCTTCAGAATGCCCTACAGTCCCACCTCCAGCTGAAGACTACTTTGATGCTACAGGAAGAAAGGGGGTGGGGAGAACCGAACATGTATTGCTGGGGAGAAAAAACAAAACAAGACATCACCTTCTCCTACAACATCAAATAATAAACACTCCTCACAAGATATATGCCATAAATTTATTCAACTCCATTTTGAAGCTATTCAGATTCCTTGCTCCCACAAGTGCCCCTGGAAGTTTATTCCAGTAGTTCACTGCTCTTCTTGTTAACAACTGTCTTCTAAATTCCAGTCTAAACTTATTGATAATCAGCTTGTATTCATTAGTTCTTGCACCCACACTCCGTTAATCTTCCCCTTCTATAGCGTTAACTCCCAATATATATGTATACAATGTAATCTTATCTCCCTTCAGCCTTCTTTTTGATAGGCTAAATAAGGCACGCTCCTTCACCTCTCATAGGCTAAGTGTTCCATCCCTCTAATCATCCTGGTAACTCTATGTTGCACTTGTTCCAGTTTAAGTTCAACCTTCTTAAACATGGGTGACCAGAACTGAACACTGTACTCCAGATGCAGTCTTACCAGAGCCCTATACAGAGGCAACAATATCTCCATATCCTTGCTGGCAATACCACACCTAATACATCCCAGAATAGCAATTGCCTTTTTTACAACTGCATCACACTGATGACTCATAGTCATTTTATGATCAGTTATAACCCTAAAGTCCCTTTCCTCCTCTGTTGTTTCCAACTGATGAGTTCCTAGGTGGTAACTAAAATTCTTACGATTAAAACCCAAATGCACACCCTTGCACTTTACACTATTATCGCCGTTCCCTGCGCGTCCCCCCCCTCTCCTTGGGGGCAGCGTGCACGTGTGTGGGGTTTGCCCTGCCCCCACGGGGAAGACAAGTGGGGAATTGGGCAGCCGCAGGTGGTACAGCGCGCGAACCAGGTCTCGCAAGGCAAGACCTGGAGGGTGCCATTTGCTAGTGCCGCTGCAAATGACCAGTCGTGCTGAAGAAAGGGAGCAAGCAAGAAGCACAAGCGGCTGCTCCGGCTCCTCAGAAGCTCCCGCTACAGCGGCTTGGATGCTCCTCCTCGAGACATCCCCAGTGCTGGGTAAAGGTCGGGGAGAACGAGGGAGGTGCCCCTCCCCCTCACTGTGTGGTTTAAGTAAGAGGCACTACAGTGCCCCCCCTTCCCTGGTTGCAAGTCGATGGGAAAAAAGGGCAAGGGGCAGACGAAGGGCAAAGCCCACCGCCCCGGGACAGTCTGTGATTTAAGGGCACAGGCAGAGGCCATTATGGCCTCATTACAACAAAGAATAGGGGGGGGGGGCAAGGATGTATTCAAGGGCCTGGCACCCCAAGCTGGTAGCAGGGAGGTTTCCCCAGAGGGGCAAGCCCTTCCCCCGGACCCATCCCCATGGTGGGTGGCAAGTCTCACGAGACCTCCCACGTGATACCGGGTGGACTCCCCACAACCTGAACAGGAGGGTAGGCAAGATCTGGGTCTAAATCGGGTAACGCGGCACCGTCGGAGTGCATCGCCCCCGAGGTGGTCAGCCCCACAGGGTACCTTTCCCTGTGCAGGCGGGAGTAGTGGTGCGGTGTGTCTCCCGACAGGATGGAGGATGACCTCCTGCCCAGGGACCACCTGAGGGAAGACCCGGCATGGGAAACTTGGAGCAACTACAGGATTTCGGGGGGAGAATGGAGTCACTCAAGGCAACAGTGCATGCGATGGCAGAAGGCCAACCCCAGGAGCATGAAGGTGATGGGGCAGCTCGCGAAGAGGTACCCAGACTGTCGACCCACTCTCACAGTCCACACTGATGCTGCAATGCTTATACGACGAGCTCGGGTAGGTTGGGCGTTTCAGGTTGTTTGAGGGGGTGGGAGCCACACTGGACCTGCTGCTGCACTGGGCACGGTCAGGGTGGCACTGCCAAGCCCGCCCCACAACAATGAATGGGTTCGGTCGGCTCTTGGGTCCCGTGGCCAGCGCCCCCTGGACCCTCACAATGGCGGCCAAGTGGGATCAGCCCAGGGGGGTACCCTCAGCCTGTCCAGGAGTAAATTGGCAGGTGGCGCAGGTGTGGTTGCACACAGAGCACTGCTCCCCAGTGGGTCAGTGCGCCCGCCCCACGTCGTGGAAGGTGCCACTGATGGCGGGGGATTATGCAGAGGGCTCACCTGATGCAAGCAACTAGCGATAAGATTTGGAGGGGCAAATACGTGGATGTGTTCACCCTTCTCTACAGCAATCCCATACCAGATCCCAACTCTAAAGAGGAGGTCAAAGAGAAGGAGAAGTTCAAGAGACCGAAAGTGGAAAGTAACTGGTCTAACTTTTCAGCTGCCTTCTCTGTGTTCATGGGGGTCATGCTACAAATGGCACTGGAACGGGCCTCTGAACTTATAAAATAGCAAGATATTCTTCGGTGGGCATTTGACACAGGCAACCTGGGGGCATGGCTATGTTATGATAAGGCATTCAGGAAACGAGTCTCCATCACACCAGGGCTATGCTGGGACAGATATGCACAAGACCTATGGCTCGAGTGCATGAGCAATGTTCCCAGTACCGATAGTGGCCTTGCCCTAGTGAGGGGAGGGGTGGTGCCAGTTAACGACTCTTTCAGGGGGAGGGACGCCGCCCCCCTGCCAAGGTGGCCACTTGCTAGGATTACAACAGGTCAGGAAATTGCACCAAACTCCCCTTGCCGCTTCCGAGATGACTGTTCACACTACACGGGCAACCACCCAGCATGTCAATGTAATCGTGTGTGAACCCAGGCCAGAGGCAAAAAACCAGCTAAATACCCACAGGCAGTGCAAGGGGAGGGGTGGCAGTAAGGGCCCCAACCCCAGTTCAGTTTAAGTCACTGGAAAGAGCCTTGCGCAACTGCCCCATACGGGAGGAGGTCCGCTATGTCATTCAAGGCTTCAAGGTAGGTGTTAGGATTCTGGCAGGTAGGATCAAGGTGAAGACATGGGTGGAAAATCTCAAATCGGTTTGAGGCTTGGAGAACTTGATGCATGCCAAGCTCCAAAAAGAGATAGCTGAGGGCAGAGTGGCCAGCCTATTTGATTCCCCACCCATGGCCTCGTTGCACATATCAACCCTGGGAATAGTGCCCAAGAAGGCCCCCAGTGAATTCCGCCTCAGACACCATCTGTCCTACCCGAGGGGTGAGTCGGTTAATGATGCAATTCCCAAAGAACTATGCAAAGTCCGCTATGTGTCCTTTGATTCAGTGGTTGAGATGGCTAGGGAATGTGGCCCGCGGACGCTCCTGGCAAAGTGCTATATTAAATTTACCTTTCACCTGGTGCTGGTGCACCCCGACAATTTCGAGCTGCTGGATTTTCAATTTCAAGGTCAATTTTACTTTGATAAAGCCATGCCGATGGGGTGTTCCATCTCCTGTTCGGCTTTTGAAAGTTTCAGCTCATTACTCGACTGGTTGGTCCAGCACTAAGCCCGTTCCAAATTCATCATCCATTACATCAATGATTTCATGTTCCTAGGCCCGGAGGGCACAGGAGAATGTGAAAGGCTCCTCCGGACATTCCATTCTGTGGCAGAGGAGCCCAGGGTACCCCTCGCACCTGAAAAAACCATGGGACTGGTGACTGAGCTCACATTCCTAGGAATAGAGATGGACACAGTCAGGGAGGAGTCCCGCCTCCCCCCTGACAAGGTGGCAGCCCTCCTTGATACAATCAGAAAAACCCTGGCATGAAATAAGGTCACTGTGCACCAACTACAAAGCCTGCTCGGTGGCCTGAACTTCGCGTGCCAGGTGGTTGCTCCAGGTCATGCATTTCTGTCCCAGCTCTACGCCAGGGTACCGGATCACCTGCCCCTCCCCCCCATTACCATGTCTGTGTGACGGTGGACATGAGGCAAGACCTAACCATTTGGGCCCTGTTCCTGTTCGCTTTCAACGGGGTGATCCTATGAAGGCAGATAATGCTCCTGGAGGCTGAACTCCAAGTTCAGTCAGATGCGACTGGATCACTGGGCTTTGGTCTCTACTTCAGGGGAAATGGTGTGCAGCCCCGTGGCCCCCCTCATGGTCTCAGGCAGGGATAACCAGGGATCTCACTTTCCTCGAGTTGTACCCCATAGTTTTGGGGGTCCACCTGTAGCCCAGGGATTTTGCCAACAAAATAGTGCTTTTCTGGTGCAATAACATGGCGGTTGTTCAGGTCATCAACTCCCTCTCCTCTACATCCACCAGAGGTTTGGGACTGGTGCGAACCTTTGTGCTGCAGTGCCTGGGTAACAATATTTTATTTAAATCTAAGCATGTCCCGGGAGTCAACAACGGCATAGCCGATGCCCTCTCCTGCCAACAGATGTACCGCTTCCGCCTTTTGGCCCCAGAAGCCAACAAGGAACCCGAGGTCATGCACCCGCAATTATGGAACATTGGACAGTAGAGCTGTACGATGCTGTCCAAGGTTCAGTCGGCCCCAGCACCAGGGAGTCATACAGCAGGGCATTTGCTGAGTTCCAAGCATTCAGGTCACTCAAGTGCTGGGACTTAGGTTTTCCCATCACCGAAACTCAGGTGTTACAATTCGCTATTGCTCTGCGTGCTAAGGGCCTTGCACCATCCATGATAACAGGGAAACTGGCGGCGGTGTGTGTGTCTTTCTTACGGGGGGGTAATTGGGGCAAAATGTCATTCCATTCCAAATGCTACAATCCATGAGGCCATCCAGATCATCCTGTATGATTTTCTGATCCTGCTCTGCATTGGCAATTCCTCCCAACTTGTTATCATCAGCAAACTTAATTAGCACACTCTTACTTCCCTCACAAAGGTCAGTTATAAATATATTAAACAAGATGGGTCTGAAAACAGATCCCTGAGGAACTCGACTAGCAACTTCTCCCCACCTAGGAAGTTCACTTCTTAACACAACTTTTAGTTTTCTTCCAGTTAACCAGCTTCAAACCCACCTAACTACATTTTTGTTGATTCCTATATTTTCGAGCTTAAGCAGTAATTTTCCATGTGGCACAGTATCAAATGCCTTACTAAAATCCAAATAAATTAAATCCACTGCATTCCCTCTATCCAAAAATCCAGTTATTTTTTCAAAGGAGGATGCCAAATTGGTCTGGCATGATCTACCCTTTGTGAACACATGCTGCATTTCAAATTTCAGAAATTTTCTGAACCTTGGACTTGAAGAAATTCCAGCCATCCTCCACATTACAGCTCAGAATTTCCTCAGTCCAATTTACTTCCTTAATTAGCTTCCCAAAATCTGCCCTATTAAAATAAAAAAACCTTAGGTATTGTTTTATAGTTAAGTATTCTCCCAACTAAGTTAAACTGACAATGCATAATCACTAGAACCAAGATTATTCCCAGTAACTAAGTTATCTATAATATCTTAGCTATTTACTATAACAGCTTCTCCTCTGGTTGACTGAGTAACAATTTCATGAAGAAATTTGTTATTTATCATATCCAAGAATAAATTGGTCATACTATTATTATTAGTATTAATTCTACAATCGATATCTGGAAAATTAAAGTCTCCCATGATCACACAGTCCCCAGTAGTATTTCTTTCTTTAATGGTATTAAATAAGTCTATGTCTATGTTCAAATCTGAACCTGGAGGTCTATAGCAAATTCCTACTACTGCTCAAAAAGATCCCCTTTTACCAGTCTTACATAAGGTAATCTTTGCCCAAACTGACACTGTTTTCTTCATATCATCATTCCTTCACTATCAGTCATATTACTGATGTATAATGATATCCATCCTCCCTTGCCATTATTCCTATCTTTTCTAAATAATACATATCCTTCAATTCCTGTATTCCAGCCATGACTACTGTTCCACCAAGTTTCAGTTATCCCTAAGATATTAGGTTTCACCTCCTCTACCAACAAATCAAATTTATCTATTTTGTTACCCAGATTCCTTGCATTAGCATACATCTTTGAATATGTTTCCTGCCCCTCTCCTGCAATGACCCATCTGGATTACTATTTTATCTTGACTGAAAGCCATCTTGCTGTGCAAATGATAATTTAAAACACCATTCCCAACACCAATGTATGTGTGACTGTATACCATGGTCCCCACCACTCTTCAAACCTAGTTTAAAGACTTCCTCATGTAGCTAGCAAACAGATCACCCAGAATTCTTTTTCCATTCTTGGTTAGATGAAGTCCATCTTTTCCGAGAAGTATACCTTCTCGAAATTCCATTCCATAATTGATGAAGCCAAATCATCAATGCTGTTGTCACCATTTTTTTTTCTTTTCCGAGAAAAGAAAAAAAACCTTCACCTTCTTTTCCGAGAAGTATACCTTCTCAAAATCCCATTCCATAATTGATGAAGCCAAATCATCAATGCTCTTGTCACCTTTTTTTAGAAAAACAGCACACATGCGTAGAATGGTCCTGGTGGTGTGTTTGCATATATACTGACTTTAAAAAATAAATAAATAAATAAAAAAAAGAAAAGAAAATTGATGAAAGCAAACATATGTCATTTGATTATTCATCTGTTTTCAGAACGTTAGTTACAAAAAAAAAATGGGGCTCCATTTGTAACTAATACAATTTTAAAAATGTTAACTAATAAAAATGAAATTAATTGCACAAAATGGATTTTGTCTGGTCCAGACAAAAGCCACTCCAGAAATTCATAACATATACAATACTGGCACCATAGCTGAAAGTAAAAAAGGCAGAAAGATTCTGAAGCTGCCATACTCACTGGCGTATCGTTCACATTACTCATTACTGACTTCTCAAAAAGCAGCTGTCTCACATAGAATTTTTGGATCCCTGGATCACAGTCTCTGAAACTTGGCTCAATAGTGAGACGTGATTTTAAAATATGGGTGATAAAACCACAGAACCAGAAATGAATTTGCAGGTTGGTCCCCTCCTTTTTCCTTCTGCTTACTGGGGTGAAAGAAGCGTCCCTCAATCCGTCTTTAGAATGAAGAGAAAAGCATCCCTCGTATATACTCCAACTGGGAGAGAAGCAAACTAACCCCAATAGATCAATTTGGGATAGGTTTTCTATGTCATAACCTCCCCACTTATAGAAGGCTCCTAAAAGACACCAGAAAAGTTCTCTCAGAAGTGACATGTCAATTTTTACAAACCAAAGAATTTTATGGGATTTACTGGGAAAGTCTGGATTCTACAAAGCCTCAAAAGGTAGAAACATGAACTATACTGTACAGAAGGTACAAACATGAACTATACAGGGGAAAAAACTGGTTTAGGAATAAAAGGGGGGGATGGATTGTCGGTTTTGTGTGGGAGGGGGGCAAGAGGACTGGGTTATAGGGGGAGGGGCCAGTCCCCTTGGTGTGAGGGAGGAGTATGGTCCTTTGAAGAGAGGGGGTTACTCTCCTGNCGCATACGCGGGTGATGCACATCCATTTCCAGCCGCGAACTGACCGGGTCGGCGATCAAGGCCGGTCATATGCAGCTGGAAATGGATGCGCATCACCTGCGCATGCGCGTATTCGACGGCAGCATCACGTGTAGAACAAACTGCCGGGTCTTTTGAAAAACAAGCGCGGGCACCGCTGCGCTCGTCTAAAAATGGACTTAGTTGCTGTGTAAACCATACTGCAAGTCTCTTAGTCCTCTTCTCTGTGTTTCTTTTTCTCCTGCCCTCTCTGGATTCAGTTTTATTCCCTGGGGCCTGACAATCATTTGATTTTTGGTTTTCCCTCACTGTAGTTAAATGTTTGAAATTATGTTACCATTAACAGTTTCCCCCTAACAGAATGGCTTTACAAAGGATTGTCTTGTATGTTGCTCAGGTCTATAGTTCTGACTTTCAACATGCCCGAGGAATGGCTCTGGGCACCCAAAACCTTGTATCCTCTCACCAAAAGAAGTCGGTTTGATAAAGTATACCATCAAAACTACTTTGTCTGCATCTCTTATTTCTGGGACCAGCATGGTAACAAGACTTAAGGGGGAGGGGCGGGGAGGGGAGCTTGCACGGTCTCATCCCCAGCAATTAAATTCAAGCAGGGAGTGGGGGTGGGGGGATGAGCCCTGGGAAATGTCCCCAATAGGAGTGTGCACCCTGAAATTTGTCAGAACAGGAAAAGGCTGACATTGGTCATTTCAAGGTTGGAAATGAAAGCCAGAAAACAAAGAAAAAAGAAAACAGGATGGTTTATTTGGCTTTCATTAATGGCTTTCCTGCCTGGCCCCTGGACTGGTCATGATATAGCTAAAATCACATCAATTCCCAGCTTATATTCAGCTGTAGAGAGGCAAGGAGGTCCATTAGTTGGGGTACTAGGTGGAAACCACAGTTCACTTCCGTGCTATGACAAGATATGGGACAGGCCAGATCTAGAAGCCACAGTGAGCCTCTGCAGTCTTGGAGTGCCATCATTGATAAATTATAACGATGAGTTTTTCACATAGAACAACAGGTAACCAGCAACACAGATGTTTTTAAGGCACCTAACAGCTTTGTGGGATGCTTAAAATAATTAAAAGTCATGATATAGAGACATTTTAGCAGGGACTGATCTTTCAATATTTCTGTATTTAAATCACCAATGTCACTATTTAGAAAGACTTAGTAAAATATTATAACAAAAAACTTAGATATAAACATGATCAGCACAAGAAGATGAGCAGTAATCCAGAGCTAATTTCCATATATTTTGCTCTGGAATGAAAATAGTTGGTTGAACAAAATGTCTTCAAGAAGCAGCACTGAAAAGAAATGATTGCATATACTAATAAAATTGCACACAGGAAAATAATTTCTACAATGTGATACCTTTAAGGAAAGGAATTACCTTAATAGATTCTATATAAATAAAGCAAATTATAGGACCAGAGACAAATGCAATTAACTGATTCACAAACAGCTACCAAATGGGTATTACAAATCATGGGACTTTGCCACAATCACTGATGGATAGAATCAAATATAAAACAAGGATTTACAAACTCAAAAATGTTCTCTCTTTCTTTCTTTCTTTCTTTCACCCAACCTTGGTGGTGTACACACACATACAATAAACCCAATCAAGTTATGGTTACTCCCTTTTAGATGATGATGATTTTAAGGAAGTCTTGGACATGTTTCAGGAAATACTAATATTTTCTAGCCCATATTTTAAATGATCAGAAAATATATTTGTTAGAACCTTGCATGGGCTCCAAAATCAGATCTGAGCCTGGTTCTGATGCAGCTGCATTCTCCCTGGCCCGACTGTAACAGGGTAGCACTCCGTGGAGGCAGGCAGTGATGTTTAAAATACCATTCGAAAATATATTTTTAAAAACTGAACTTATATTACTGAAGTTGTAAAATATCAAAAAGATAAAGGAACTGGGACAACATATCTTAGAAAGACACTAGACACCAACTAAAATTATTAGACATACATTAAAAGATATTCAGGCATTTAGAAAATTAAACAAAACAAAAATCTACAACAAAAATAATGTCATCACACAGCATGCCAGTGGATGTGTTCTTAGTATTTCTAAGAATGGGTATGTAGAACACACAAACCAAAAGACCTCCAACATTAGTATTAACAAATGACCACAAAATTAATAGCTTTAACATATTATTACAGTACTACCTTACAGAAAATTTCTAAAATGCATTTTCAAAAGCACTTGGTTTCTGAAATTTTTATCAAAATTTCCCTCTCACATTTCCCCAAACACATACAGTCGAAGGAGCAAACACCGACGTTCCCCCCGAAAATTCCAAGCTCTCAGACCAACATGTCCATAGGTCAAACACCCTAGACCCAGACAACTGCAAATCTTCCAAACAGCTGTATAGAACTTCCAAGCCCAGATAATTTTAAGCTCCCAATGAAGTGTGGTGATTGTAGACCAGTGGCGGTTGGTGGTTTTGGAGGCTGGTGGGGCAGTGGGTAGGTTGAACCTTCTGACAGTGGCTTTGCCGCCGGCAGGCCAGAGCCAAGAGCAGAAGAAGGCAGAGCCAAGGGCAGCAGTAGGCCAGTGGCTTGGCTTAGCCCAGCAGCAAGGAGTTCCCAGGGTTAACATTGGATGGACATTACTTTAGTTAATGCTGGGAACTCCTTGCTGCTGTGTGAAGCACTCCCACTGAGGGACAGAGAGACCTCTTACTGGGGTCCCATCCACTCTCTCTTTCCCACCAGGTCCAAATTATACATAGCAGGTTACAAAAATAGATTACATAGATTACATTGCCATCGCCTACCAATTACATAGCCATCGCCTACCTTTATCCTGAACCCTTGAATCCTCGCTTTTCATGGCATCCTTTTCACAATCTTCTGAGAAGAAAATGAAAGGGAAGAGAAGGACAACAGAAGAGAGTACGAGGGAAAGGGTTTGTTTTGGTGCATGAGAAGAGTAAGGGGAAGAGATGGGTTCAGTGGGGGAAAGGGGTCTCATTGTTGTCTGCAGCCTTCTTTTCTGCCATGCTCCTACCTACTTTCTCCTCTGTTCACAAGGAGACCATTTGCAGGCCTGTGTAGCAACCAAACACTCCCCATCCAAACCAGCATCCCCAGTACCAACACTGTATCCCCAGAAGCCAAATGCCTGTCCAAGCAAACAGGCCTTTTTAAAGAAGTTTGGCAAGTTTCAGGGCTTCATTGCCACCAAACCAGGCCTATCCAGAACAGCATCCCTAGTAGCTACACCCTATTCCCAATAGCCAAACGCCTGTCCAAACACACAGGCCTTTTAAAAAAGTTTAGCCAGTTACAGGCCTCTGTTGGCACCAGAC
The DNA here is from genome assembly GCA_003113815.1 of Sphenodon punctatus. NCBI lineage: Eukaryota > Metazoa > Chordata > Lepidosauria > Sphenodontia > Sphenodontidae > Sphenodon > Sphenodon punctatus. The sequence continues at coordinate 5,303,813 of QEPC01013194.1, read as the reverse complement.
CAGCCCCATCAAAATTTAAACAATGCATTTCTGTTTCTCAACAAAAAACCCAGGCAAGATGCTCAAAGTCACAGAGTCACAAGCAGAGAGGTTAGCAACTACTTTCCAGCAGAGAGCAGCAGTGAAACAGTGAATGGACCATTTAAAGAAAAGAGTAGCCACGACCAGTAGACCCACAAATTTACAAAATGGCCTCTCTACTCATGCTTGGGAGGGGAGAAGGAAAGCAGCAATGCATCATGCAAACACAGAGCAAGCAAAGCAAACTATCTTAAGGCAACAATGTTATGTGCAATCCTTAGCACACCATAAAAGCAGCAGCGGGGATTTCCACTTGTCCCCCAAAACATGCTTCACTGTTACAGCTCTGTTGAAGCCCCATTTTCCCCAGCAGCTCCCTTAACCCCAGCCCCATTTTCATCAGCCCCCCAGAAGCCCCATTTCTTTTCCCCAAGCAGTCCCATTCNATTAGATCTGCGAGGTGGGATAGATCTTATATACCTATATTGGCTGACCTTGTTCCAGCTGCATACTCCGTACAGCATCGGCCACAGCCGGGTGGCCGGGGGGCATACCCATGATGCAATCTATCATGGGTATAGAGGGCCTTCATCTGGTGTTGGATTAGGCCAGAGACAGAGTGAGGATACTTCTTTTATACCGGGTACCCACCTGTGCAGCAGCTTCCCTACCCACACTGACTGAGCTGGTGTCAGAGGTGGTCTTGCAGTCCCCCAGGGCGATAGTCTTGGGGGATTTCAATAGCCATGCCGAGGCCAATCTTGGAGGGGTAGAGCATGAGTTCATGGCTGCCATGGCAACCATAGGCCTGTCTCAGAGAATGTTAGGCCCCACACATGTTGGAGGACATACCCTGGACATGATATTTTGAACAGGCCTTGAGGCAGGGAATCCGTTAGTGGGGGAGGTATCATCAGTGCCCTTGTCATGGACAGATCATTATTTTTTTTATTTATTTAAATTATGTCCTCTAGGCTGGTATCCTGGCACAGGTCGGCTCCCGGGAGGGTTTGGAACCAGTTAGGATTGTTCACCCCCAAAGGCTTATGGAACCAGGATGGTTCCAGACTGCTCTAGGGGATGTTTCCTCTGATCTCGATGGCCACTCAGTTGATGACCTCGTGACCATGTGGAATTCTGTGTTGGTTGAGGCCATCCACCATGTGGCTCCCAGGCATGTGCTCCTGAACCACCGACAATGCAGATCCCCGTGGTACACGGAGGAGCTGCGGCAGATGAAGCGGGAAGGGCGGCGGTTAGAGTGATGGCGGCATCACTTGCGTGCTGAAGCTGACCGATTGCAGCATAGACTCTGGTTGCATACCTATGCCGTGATGGTGCAGGCAGCAAAGGAAGTTTTCTTTGCTGCCCTCATTGCGTTTGCTAACTCCCACCCGGCAGTGCTTTTCCAGGTGGTGAGGGGGCTGGTCAGTCCGGCCTCCCTCCGCCTGGATTTAGAGTCATCAAATGCCCGCTGTGATCGGTTTGTGAACTTTTTTGTGGATAAAATTGCTCAAATCCACCAGTTATGAAGCAACATATTTAGCAGTAGGTGAGCCAGAGGCAGTAGAAGCCCTGTCTTATCCTGTTTTGTGGCATGAATTTCAGGATGTGTCGCCCTTGGATGCGGCGGATGCTCTTGGGACAGTCCGAGCCACTTATTGTGAACTAGATCCATGACCATCCTGACTGGTTAAGGTCAGCCGGGAGATATTAGGGCCATTGCTGGTGGGGATTGTCAATGCCTCTCTTGAGGAGGGGAAGGTGTCTCAAGGAGACTGTGGTGAGGCCAGATATCAGCCGGTCTCTAACCTTCCCTTTTTAGGGAAGGTTATTGAATGGGTGGTGGCTCAGCAGCTGCAGGAGCATCTGGACTGGATTAATTTTCTCGATCCCTTGCAGTCTGGCTTTCGTCTGGGTTATGGCATGGAGACTGCCCTTGTGGCCTTGGTCGACGACATCTCCCGTGAGCTGGACTGGGGTCATTTGACCTTGTTTATCCTGTTATGATCAACGGTATCAAATGCAGATGAGAGATCTGAGTTGTTGGCGACTGGGCTCTGGAATCGGGCAGGGATTGGTGGGACAGTTCTTGAATGGTTCCACTCTTTCCTGGCTGGGAGAATCCAGCGTGTGGTCTTGGGTGATTTTTCATCTTCTCCCCGGGGTTTCACGTGTGGGGTCCTGCAGGGCTCTATCTTGTCCCCTCTCTTGTTCAATGTGTATATGCAGCCTTTGGGGGAGGTTGTTAGGGAGTTTGGCGTATGGTGTCATCAATATGCTGGTGAAACCCAGCTATATCTCTCCTTTTCATCTGACTCAGGCCCGGCAGTCTCGGTGCTTACCCGTTGTTTGGCAGTTGTGGGGGATTGGATGAGGGCGAGCCGCCTGAAATTAAATCCCGATGGTGGTGGAGAAGGCCGGGGGAGTGGTGGCCCCCATCATTTATGGGGTCTGTCCTTCCCTGGTATCTCAGGTTCGGAGTCTGGGGGTGCTCCTGGACCTGCAGCTCTGCCTGGATGTCCAGGTGGCAGCTGTGGTGAAGGGGGCATTCTGGCAGTTACATCTGCTATGTCAGCTTNCCCCAGCAAAATAACTAAAAATAACTAACTCACCAATGGGGATGTGTCTGATGCAGGTCCAGCAGCAGCGTCGGGTAACAGCCACAAACAAGCCAGGCCAGCCAGCACTCTCTCTCCACCAAAATGGCGCAGATCACCAGCATGCCAAATGAGGAGAGCTCTCTTTTAACCACACCCTAAGGGGTGGGGTATAGGCAGGCAGCCTGAGCCCTCAACAGCAGCAGCTGTGCACAGGCACACACTGCCTGGGCGTTTGAGTCTCCAGTCCAGACAGATTCTTTCAAAGTAGCCCATGGGGCTCTGTGTAACACTGCCCCCACTGCTTGGAAAGCAAAGTGCTTTTCCCCATTCAGACAGCATGGGCTCTAAGCCCAATGGCCCAAATCGCTTTTGTAAAGTTTTGTCCCTTAAGGGCCTCCTTAGAGCAGGCTCAGCAGGAGGCACTGGCCCCCACCCCCTCAGCTCCTGCCTGCACATGTGTCCAGGCAGGAAAAACAACAACAACAACAACAACACTACTGAACACTCTCTTTTTAAAAGCACGAAGAGTGTGCAGAGGGGGATCAGGTCAGGAGGGGCAATGGCCCTGTTGCCCTGGAATGCGTACCATCCCTGTTGTAGACAGAATGAAGGAAGTGAGTTGTGAGCCAGAACAAGCAATATACATTTAGTGGGAAATCCCAAACTCCCTGTGAGTTTCCAAGAGCTTGCAAGAACACATATTATATAGCTCCAAAGAGCAAATCCTCAGAAACTTTCAGCCCCAGAGAATTATAAGAAGCACCTCCTCCATGAGTCTTCCAGTGGTGGCTCCTTACTCCTCCTGGGCCCTGATTTCAAACCACCCCTAGTTTCCCTCCCTGAACCCTGTAGGCCAATGGCAGACTATCAAACACTAGGTCAATAACAAGGCCCAGTACATTTTGTTGGAGGACTGCTGCACAACAGTTATTTTTTTGTACTTGAATGCAAAGCTGGTATCTTAGGATGTTTTTTACATGGGAGAGCTTTTTCAGGTAAGCTCTCTCATGGGCAAGACTTCCTTGGCTATCAGGGTCTTACCAGGTCTGTATCTCAAAACATCCGGGAGTTGCCTGACACTGTTGTTTCCAATGGGAGGGGATGGGGAGAGTATCTGTTCCGAGAAAAGGTAGTTTTTCCCACCAGTATCTTTATCTTTGGGCCAGTCACAGATACAGACTGGCCCAAAGGTAGAAATATCTTGATTCTTCTGTTGGCCCAGACCTGAGTCTTCACCAAAGCAGTCTCTTGTAACTGGACCAAATTAGAGGCATTGATCAGAGTGAAAAAGCAGGCAGCTCTTAGAACAAAGCAGAAGGCCTGGACCATGGCAAGTTATTGGAAATAAGTCCCAGATGGTTACATAAAGCAGAACTATAAAAAGGGAGGACCCATAGGAAATGGCGCCAGAAGCCTGCTGAAAAACTGGCCATTTGCCAATGAACTTGACAGTGCTCACTCCTGCACACAACCTACGGGGTGAGTAATTAATTTAACTCTGGGTTTTTTGTGAGTACTATATTATTGTATACTATCTAAGGCCACTTTCAGACATTGCCCCCCCCACCTCCCCGGTGCATATTTGGGTTGCAGAGCAGGAAATTGAGCTCTGCATCCCTTCATGTCTCTGCCAGCAAAGCCACAGAGAAGGGGGGGAGGGGGGGCTTTCAGACTGGCTGATCCCCGCGCATATTCGACCTGTATATTCCACCCCACAGCCCAAATATGTGCGCGGGGGCATGTTTGAAAGTGACCTAAGTCTGCTTCGCATTGAAGTCTTGTAATTGCTTGCTGATCATGCATTCCATGTCTCACTCATTTGTCATATTGAAAAGTCCCTTTGCAACACTTCAAGAAAGATACTATCCAATATTGAAGGTAAAACCATGTGAGAAAATGTAAACCATTCCCCCCCGCTTTATGTAACATTGTCCCCTCCCAAACTTCACAGAGCTCAATGATATCAGGGTTAGGGCTGAAACAAGATTTTCTCAAAACGAGAAATCTTGATGAAATCCTGGTTCCCCAAACCATCTTGGTCAAATTGAGAACTCTCTCAGTATCCGGTAATGTCTTGACCAACATTTCATTTCTCAATTTACAAACTTTCTCCTTACCAGAATTCTGTTTGCTGCTTTGTCATTTACCGCTTTATATAGAACCATTTAACACAATTTTCAATCCTCACAATAACCCTGTGAGGTAGGCTACGCCTGTGACTGCCCAAAGGTCATCCAGTGAGCTTCAAATTCCAAGAGTTAATCCCAATACAATACCACATTTCTTGTACTCCATTTTCCGTTGTACTTCCTTGTCAATCATTCGTTGGTATGCAGGTTCCTTTACTAATTTACAATCCAATTGTAGATTGGTCAAAGCAAAAAAAACAGCAACACCGCAGTATTGTGTTTATCAAAAAAATCAGACCAGTATGAGGAAGCAGTTTGGAAATTGATCTCTGTTCCTGATATGGCAAAAATTCTCATGAACAGAATTTTGCTGTTCATCTCAATTGTAGTCAGGGGTCTTTGTGGGGGAATATCAGGTAAAGGAGTAGGGGAACACCCCTTTCCTGACTTGGCCTCCTCCACAGTGAAGTGTGAAAGTCATAGAGTGCAGCCACACAAGTAACATGGGCCTAAATGCCACTGCCACCCTATGGGCAAGTGCGGGGAGCCAGCCACATAATGGCAGAGAAGTCTGGAAGGTCAGCCCCTGTTGGAGCCACGGCTGGGGGCTGGAGGATCCAACTCCTGTGGAGATGCAGGGTCAGGCTGCTCGCTTCACTGTTGGGGGTGGTGGTGGAGGAGCACACACACTACTCCCCCCTACCTGACAGCTGATGGGGGAAGGGGAATCTGGGAAGAGTGCACACTCGCTTTCCAGGAACCCTCCTTGAGCATATGTAACCTTTCAGGCCACACAGGGCCCTTTCTCGGGCATGCAACAAGTAAAGAACTATATTATATAACTCCTGTACAATGTGGCAGATTATGATAACAGGGTATATCACGTTTCTCTAGCTGACAGCTCCTTTCTGAAATATTTATCTCTTAAAATATCTTCTGTTGGACAGATTTCAGAGTTACTAAAGCTACTTGCATAGTTTATTGAAGGCTTATTCACAGTAAACAGTCTCTCTAGGAAGTAGGAACAGTATTGTGCAATCTTAATTACATAGGGAAAGGGCAGAGGATGAAATTGGGCTATTAGGTACATTAAGTTTCCAATTTTCTGGGTTAGGGATTTCCAAGTGCTATACATCAATGCAACAGGCAAAATTAAAGACTAATTGTAACAGGGCACTACCCTGGCCCAATGGGCTATTCCCTTTTACTAGCTTCTCCCAGCCCCGGGGTTCATACAAGTCCCATTTTGTCCCACCGGGTTCCCCAAAGTACCTCTTTGAGATACCTGGCTTCTTGCAGGATGTCCCTTGGGGTACCCTTTACCTGGCTCCCTGAACTCACTGTTTCCTCCCTAGGCATGGGTAACCAGGGCCGGACTTAGGAATTTTGCACCCCTGGGCCCTTCGCAGGCTGCTGCCCCCAAGCCATGCCCCACCCCCAAGCAGTAAGACAGACGAGCAGGTGTACAAAATATCCAATCCAAGGTATACACAGTTGAACACAGATACAGTATCTTAAGATGGCACACTCCTTATTGCTACCCAGGCAGTGGCCTGGTGTGTTGTAGACCTGCCCCACAGCTGCCAGGCTACCTGCACATCCTATTGTACTATATTATACTATTATTTCATTTCATTTCATTTTTAATTTGTATCCCGCACTCTCCCGCCCAAAGGTGGCTCAAGGCGGCTCAAGGCAGCTCACAACAGCAAATAAATACAATAATTGGGTTTTTTCCCCACGCAGCGGAACCCAACAATCAAAGCAACACACAAATACAGCATCGCTAGGGTCTATATCCCACACAGGGGGACCCAGCATTTAAAAAACAATACACAATCGACACTCTCCCCCCCCTAATAATAATAAATAATTACATCTTACCCCCTCCAATTATCCTCTGCTATTATCAGTCCTAACATTCCCATCCTGTTCACATCAGGGACCCTCTACAATACATCCTTCTGTCCCCCACACGGCCTGGCACTGACTCTCTTAGTCTTGTTGGTGGCCTTTCTTCCAGACATGTTGGAAGCTGGCGCACCCATGTTCTCGCTCGCTTCTCCTTTAAGGGCTCCTGGCCCAGTATTCAGCATACCTCCTGGTGGGTGTGTCTGCTTGCGGGCTCCTTTGGTGCCTCTCAGCCGTCTCTCGCTGGTTTCGCCAGACGCTTCCCATGGGTGGGTGTGCCACCCATGGAGCAGCCCAGCTCCTTGCCAGCTGCTCCGTGGGTGTTGATAGGTGGTTCACAGGTGCACGCACACCCACCCAGCCCCATTCACACAGACGCTCACCCATCCAATGGGTGGAGATGGATGGGAGGTGTCTGGGTGAAAATGGCCAAAGAGCCATTCAACTGCAAGCTGCTGGGCTTATATTCAAAGCTTGCAAACGTTTATCAACAGAAGTTGGTTCAATAAAAGAGATCATCTGAGCTACTTTGTCTCCATCTCTTACATTTTGGACCAACACAGCAACCGCACTCTGACACTGTCACATAGACCTATAAGCATATAGTTATGGAGGGTGGGGGAGGTTTCCCATCAGATTCATTACATGACAACAATATCATCATAGATTGTGCTTTAGAGCTACAGAAATGAACACTGTCCTTCCTCCTTTATAGCAAGGGAACTTTCCCCAATGCCTTCCTTTCAACCAACTTTTTTTCCAATTTGATATTTTGCCATCAGGTTAGAATTTGGGAGGAGAACTGTTTGATGATGATGATGATTGATTGATTGATTGATTGATGATAAAGAGCAGAACAGGTTACATATGACTCTCCTTTTCAATTTTAACAGTCACTAGGACACAGCTATTTCCATGAAGCCACCATAAATTATCTGCTGCTGCTTTCTCCACAGTCCTGGGAATTTCAGCCCCCCACACACACTCAACCAGGAGCCCATTAGAAATGTTTAAGAGGGTATGATCATTTTTATTTAAAAGACATTAATAGACTAAATGCATCCGTCACATCAGAAATAAAATATATATTTTTGAAAACAGCCATTGTTAATCAACACTGGTTACTAGAACAGTATTAGTACAGGTACTGGGTTTAAGGTGAAAGGAAACTTTCAGGAACAAAACCTAAACTGCTATCATGCTACTCTGCTACAGAGAAAGGGAACTTCAGGCCCCAGGGCCAAATGTGGCCCATGGTGCAATTTTATTTGGCCACTTTCCAGCCCCTGGATCCAATTCTTACCCCCAAGCATGGAGCAACCGAACTGAAGGTAAGGAAGCAGAAATGAGGGCAGGCACTCAAGGATAGGGGGCAGACCTATCATCTGAACACTTTTCTTCCTGAGTGCACCCCTGCCTCCAACATCTAGGCATTTAGGCCATGGAGCTTCTAGTGATCAAAGTGGCCACTCAGAGGGAAAAGGTTCCCCACCCCTTGCTCTAGTAACACAAACAGAAACAATAGCTAGGTGGTGAATGGGGAAATGGAGGTACCAGGGTGGGTATTACTACTACTATTAATAATAATAATTATGGAGCCACGTTATAATTGGTGGATGCAGACAATTATATTGGCTTCTTTCAAATGGATTTATTAAAATACTTTCAAAAGTACATATTCTGCTTTTAAATATTTTCAGACCTCTCTGTGAAGATAATAAAAAAATACAAGAAGGAAACAGGAACAAAGCTGTCACAAAAGGCAATTCCAACCCTATTTGCCAGGCAGCTCCTGACTATATACTTTTTGAGCCCTTTTGATTGCGGAGTGTAACCATGGGGATCGCCCCAATTCCCCTGGAACTGGCACTGAACCGAGACAGCTGCAAATGTTTTCCAGCTCAATTTAAACACGGTCAGGATAATCCGCTCCCACTCCCACCCCCACCCCCATCCCAATATGAAATTTAATGGGAGTTATGTGTCCATTACCTGGAACGTGGACATTGAGGGGGAAAACACACACACACACACACCACCAGCTGAGCTCCTTTGAAGCCATGTGGCATCAAATCACACACTGGTGCTGCTCAGCTAGCCTCTCTGCAGTCAGTCTCCGGAGCTCGGTGCACGTGCTGGCAAGTGGGCAGCTCGCAGCTGAGCTGCTGCTGCTGCTGCAACCTGGTGTGCCTGCTCTCGCACAACTTCCAAGCTGCACACCACAACACCACCAATTGAGGAAGTTCCTTCCCCCGCACGTGAGACTGTGTACCCTGGGCTAGAAGAGGTGTAGACCAGGCAGTGGGCGGGGCCCATGAGGGAGAAGGGGTGGGGTCAGAGAGGGCCAGAGGGGAGGGGGACCTCCCAGACTTTGACTGTGTAAGCGACAGTGTTGGCCCTGCCAGAGCAAAAAAAAAAAAAAAGGAGTGAAGTGGCGGCACAATTGCTGCCCCCCACAAAACGTCACCCAGGGCCTGGGCCTAGGGGGCCTGTTCCTAAGTCCGGGCCTGTTGGCAACCCTTTCCTGACTCCCAGCGCAGCTCAAGTCCACATCTGGGTGAGCCCTTTTCTGCTCCACAGGTCCACCCGGCTCAGCTCCTGTGAGAGCCATGGCTCAAGCCCTTCTCCAGCTCTCAGTCTGGGTGAGCCCCTAGATTCCTGGCTCCCTGTCACGTACCTTCACTACTCATACTTTGCATCTGCCATTTCTTCTCTTCCTCTTGGCTGGCCCTGGGCAGACCAAACCCACTATCCACCCCACAGGTGTCTGCCTGTAACTTCCCCGACACCTGTGTGTCTGATCTCCACCTCAAGGCTGACCTTTGGTCTCCCTGGCAGCTCCCTGGCAGCCATTCGATCTCCTGCCTTAAAGGAACAGGGTGCCCCTTGACCACACTTCTATAAAGTCAACAGTGCCCAGAATATTGCAGATCCAGTCTAGAATATATGCACAAAGATCCAGTGTATGGCTCTTTAAGAGAAACAGCCACACCCACCAGGGGGCTGTCTCTGAGGCTCAGCTCCTGGGAGGAAGGCCTAGGGAAAGGGCTGAGGAACAGAGAACTTGTAAGTGGCCTGCATCCAAGGTTAAACAAAGAGATTTGTTAACTCAGTCATTTTGTGTAAATCTTCACTTCTTGGGAAGCAGCAGACAACACATGGTTTCAGAGTGGGATGAACCATGGCCTTCACACAGAGCAGCTTAAGAAATGTGTCTCCCATGGACTTTGGAGCAGGAAACACAGCAGAGAACTGGACAAGATGGAAGGAGCTAATGGAGCTAACGTTTGCAGAACCAGAGGCAGATAAGTGGTCTGCAGCCCAGAAAGCTGCTCAGTTTCTAATATGCATTGGGCAAAAGGGCAGGGATATCTGCAGAGCCTGGGTATCTAGTGGCAAGCTCACAGAAGCAGGAAAAAAAGACCCAGACAGACTGTTTGAACTTTTTGAGGCCTACTGCATGCCAAAACAAAACACCTCAATACAGAGGAAAATTTTCTATGAGAGAAACCAGGATCCAACAGAAACCACTGATGAGTGGGTAACCCAGCTGCAGTTAATCCTCAAAGACTGTGCCTTCACAGATGGGGATGACATGCTAAAAGATAGAATCCTCATGGGACCAAACTGCAAAGACATTAGGGCCGGGACAACCGGATCTTCCGGTATCCGATAATGCCGGTACTGGGCGTACCGGCATTATCGGATTCAACCCGGTAATCCGGCCCGGTTACCGGATTCCGGGTACCGGATTTTTTTTTACATTGCGGCCATTTAAATGAATGGCCACAATGTAAAAACCCCACCAAAAACCCGCGTTTCCCTCCCCGAGTTCAGGCTGCGCGGGTGGAAGGGGGGACACCCCCCCACCCACCCTGCCCAGTCTGGATTTAAACAAATTCCCCTAAGTGACTCTCCACCGGCAACCCAGAGCCAGCCCAGCACCAGCGGCCATCCCAGCAGCAGCCGGTAAGTATTAGACCTGTACTGTATGATCCCTGGGGGGGGGTTAACACACCCCCTCCCAGGGATCACCCTACTTCCAACAAGTTCTCAGGATCCTACCTTCCAGTTCAGCTCCGGGTGGCGGTGGCGGTCTGGAAGCCTCAGCACCGGCTGTGGC
>QEPC01013194.1:5270659-5292649 GCA_003113815.1 Sphenodon punctatus | reverse complement strand
CCTGGGAGGGGGAGGGGGGAGGAATTTTTTTATTCCATTGATTTCAATGGGGACAGTGCCCCATTGAAATCAATGGAATAAATCCGGTACCGGTATACCGGATTTAATCCGGGAATCTGTTTTTTTGGAAACCGGAATCCGGTAAATCCGGTACCCGGTAATTGCCCTGGGGTCCCACCTCTAAAAGACATACAGCAAAAATTACTCATGGAGGACAACCGAACACTAGAGAAAACCATCAGAATAGCAAAAGCACATGAGACATCCAAAGCACAAATGAAAATGCTTGTCAGCAACAATCAAACTATAGAAGTGATACAACAAAGAGAAAGGGTACACTCTTTAAGATGCCTCACAAAGGCCAAAAGAGATTACACCAGGAAAAAACAAAATCTGCAGAAGATGCACACAACAGCATGCGAAGGAAGATTTGTGTCCAGTCATAGGGAAAATATGGATGTACTGCCACAAAACAAATCACTTTGCATGGGTATCCCACCTAAACAAACAAAGAGGGAGGGGAAGCACAGTGCACACAGTTGTAGAGCACACACAAGAGGAAGAAGAATATGACCAGGATGATTCAACAATGTACCTAGCCACTATTCAAAAGAGGAAGACTCATAGCGATAAAGCCCACATAAACATCCTAATTGGCCCAAAGGACATACCCATAACCTTCAAAATTGACACAGGGACACATGTAAACTGCATTCCTGCTACAGAATACAGAAAACATCTAGCCTGCTGTTTCACTCGGACATCACCTGTAACAGAGCAGTTGGCAGGATATGGGGGACATCAAACCCCCTTAGCAATAAGGGACTTTTAGAATGACAAGACAGAACTAACTGTAGAAAATGGCCTAATTATGAAAGGAGAGAGAACAGTAATCTCAAAGGCAATGCACCCAAAGATGCTAGAAAGGGTCCACGAGGGACACCTTGGAATGGTACTATGCAAGATACAGGCAAGGGACACCCTCTATTGGCCCGGCATGAATGCACAAATAGAGGAAATGATAAAAAACTGAAGCACTTGCACAAAATACCAGAGACAGAACTGCAAGGAACCCATGATAATTCAGGATGCACCCAGAAAAGCATGGCAACGATTGGCAACATACATATTTGAGCTAGGGGGAAAGCACTATCTCCTACAGCCGCTATCTTGAAGTAACTCAACTAAGCAACACATCCTCCAGCAGTGTAATAAAGCACACAAAATACTAGGGATGTGCAAACACGGGGGGGTTTGGTGTTCGGCCCGTTCGGGGTACAGCCAAACCCAAAACCGTTCAGTTCGGCCTGTTCAGCCCAAATGGGTTCAGGGGGGCCGAACCCATTTGGGCGGGTGGGGCGGTTTCCCCTCCCCCCCTCCAAGCTGCGCATGTGGAAGTGGCACCAGGGAGCACCTCCACCCCACCCTGCCAACCTCGTAAAAAAATTGTTTAACCCCCCCACCCCAGGGATCGCCCTACCTGGTGGTGCCGGAGCTCCGGCCCTGGGTCTGGAAGTGGTGGGTCCGGCGGTGGCGGCGCTCTGGAGCGCTTCAGGCCGCTACTAGGCATTCCAGGTCAAACTGGAAGGCCTAGTAGCAGCCTGAAGCGATCCAGAGCACCGCCGGCAGTGGAACCGCCGTCACTGCCGCCGTTACTGCTGGACCCAGAGCCCGACCTACTTGGTGGTGCCGGGGCTCCGGCCCTGGGTCTGGTGGCGGCAGCGGTTATGGGTCCAGTGGCGCTTCAGGAGCACTTCAGGCTGCTATTAGGCCTTCTAGGTTGACCCAGAAGGCCTAGTAGTGGCCTGAAGTGCTCCAGAGTGTCACCGCTGCCAGACCCACTGGTGGACCCACCGCCGGCAGACCTGGGGTCAGATCCTAAGCACCACCAGGTAGGGCGATCCCTGGGGTGGGGTGGGGTGGTTAAAAAAAATTATGAGGCTGGGCAGGGTGGGGGGGAGGTGCTCCCCAGCGCCCCTTCCACCTGCTCAGCCTGTAGGGGGGAGGGAAAACCGGGTTCCCCCCTACCCACGGCCGAACGGGTTCGGAACCCGAACTTTGTTCAGCCAGTTTGGGTGCGGGGCGGTTCGGATTTGGGGTGTTCGCGTCGAACCCTGGACTTCCGAACCGCGTTCACACATCCCTAGCAAATACTGACCAAAGCTAACGAAGATAATCAAGACCCATACATAGGTCTACTGAAATACTGAAACCCACCCATGGAATCAGGGTATTCACTAGGCACGGGAAAACCGGTAAATCCGGAATTCGATAATGCCGGTACCGGGCGTACCGGCATTATCGGATTCGACCCGGTAAATCTGGTCCTGTTACCGGATTCCGGGTACCGGATTTTTTTACATTGCAGCCATTTAAAAATGGCTGCAATGTAAAAGCCCCCCCAAAAAAGTAAAAAAACCAAAAACCTCCCTGAGTCCAGGCTGCGCGGGTGGAAGGGGGGACACCCCCCACCCACCCTGCCCAGCCTAGATTTTTGTTTAAAAAAAGACTCAGAGGCGAGCCCACCCCCCAGCACCAGCGGCCGCGGCGTCCCCGCAGCCGCCGGTAAGTATGACCCGATCCCTGGGGGGGGGTGTTTAACACCCCCCCAGCCCCCCAGGGATCACCCCTACTAAAGTTCAGTGCTTGCTTTGCTTACCTTGCGGAGCTCCGGCGGGGGGCGGTCCGGCGGCCTCAGCGCCGGCTGTGGCTGCCGGCGTCAGAGACGCTCTAGGCCTTCCGGGGAACTTCCGGGTCTCCCTGGAAGGCCTAGAGCGTCTCTGACGCCGGCAGCCACAGCCGGCGCTGAGGCCGCCGGACCGCCCGCCGCCGCCGGAGCTCCCAAAGGTAAGTGCACTGAACTTTAGTAGGGGTGATCCCTGGGGGGGGGGTTTAACCCCCCCCCCCAGGGATCGGGTCATACTTACCGGCGGCTGCGGGGACGCCGCGGCCGCTGGTGCTGGGGGGTGGGCTCGCCTCTGAGTCTTTTTTTAAACAAAAATCCAGGCTGGGCAGGGTGGGTGGGGGGTGTCCCCCCTTCCACCCGCGCAGCCTGGGAGGGGGAGGGGGGAGGAATTAATTTATTTCATTGATTTCAATGGGGACACAGTGCCCCATTGAAATCAATGAAATAAAACCGGTACCGGTATACCGGATTTAATCCAGGAATCCGGTTCTTTGGGAACCGGGAACCGGTAAATCCGGTAGCCGGTAATGGGCCCGGGGTCCCACCTCTAGTATTCACCCTCTCAGATGCTAAAGAGCAGGAGACTCAAATCTAAGATACCCAGCAAAGAGTCCTTCTTAAAGTCAAGGAAAATTGACAACCACCTGGTGGAACAAAACTGGACCCGTGGAAGAGGAAAGCAGAAAATACACTATGAAAAAAGTGCCAAAACGCTAAGACCTCTTGCGAAAGACTCAAATCTACTGATACAAAGGCAAGTGGGATGGTGGCACCTGGGGACAGTCACAGAAAGCTCAGAATACCCCAGGTCATACACAATACAAACGGAAAACGGACAGATCCTAAGACGGAACCGCAGACACCTGAGACATGCTCCTGCACCAGAACTCGCAGATGCGACAGGAGAAACAACCAGTGGGAACGACACAACAACTAACCCAACCACCCCAAAAGGGCCACCAACTAGCGAGGGAGAGGAAACAACATGAGAGCCAAAGACACAAGAACCAATAAAGCACAGTTCCCCCGAAGCACCAACAAATATGAGCAACACCCACTCAAGGTACAGAAGGAAGCTCAAGTCCCCAAAATGGAAAGACTATATCACACCTTAGAGACATCAATGAACCAATGTTTACAGGAACTATTTAATTGTTATTTGTTTGTTGGGGGGGTGGGGTGTAATGTATGCACAAAGATCCAGTGTATGGCCCTTTAAGAGAAACAACCACACACACCAAGGGGCTAGCTCTGAGGCTCAGCTCCTGGGAGGAAGGCCTAGGGAAAGGGCTAAGGAACTGAGAGCTTGTAAGAGACCTAGATCCAGGGTTAAATAAAGAGATTAGTTAACTCAGTCATCTTGTGTAAATCTTCATTTCTTGGGAAGCAACAGACAACACACAGTCCCTTAGTGATAGCTAATGAACCTGATGTTAAGTCAACACTTTAGTCTGAAATCTGTAAGTCACACTTGGTGTTAAAATAAAATTTAGACTACATATAAATGTTGACCTACATATTATTATTTTTTTAAAAAACAAGGTCCAAGATAGACTGTCTCTATCTTATTTAAATTCAATAAAGCAATAGAAAAAAATAAATAAGATGGTGTTATATATATATATATTTTTTAAAGTGGTTAACTGGGCCTCATACATAAAGATTGCAATATTTCCAATATTAACTACAGCTTTGTAAATTCATCATAGAGAATATTTAATATAGGATGTTACAAATGCTCAGCTCCAGTTCTGCAGTTGTCTGGAGAGCAAGTTGCAAGGCTTGTGTCGTCAAGTCCTGCCAACTCTAGGAACTAGAGCAGGGGAGGAAAAAGTTTCCTAATTCTGAGAGCTGCATCTATTTACCACAATTGGGCAAAAGAGCTGCATGTGGCTCTAGAGAACCACAGTTTGCCCACCTCTGTCATATAGCCAGTGGGGTTTCAAATCTGCTGTTAGGTCTGAGGGGAAAATCCCTAACCTATGAGGATATCTCCACTTAACTGCCTGCCTTTCCTTATCTCCCTGCTTTCTAGAAATGAGCACCCATTAAGAGCTGCTGGGCTTGTAGTCAGTGCTTAATTTGTACACAAAATTTAAAAAAATAAAAGACCAAATTGCCAGGGCCCCAGAAGCCACACACTCCAGCTTGTCAGAGCAGGGTAAAATGGACCTTATTCTCCAGCTAGCAATTCAGCCACTGGAATAACATGCTTCTCTCTACAGCTGAATATAAAACAGGAGTTCTTTTGGTTTAAATCTAGTCTATGCTATGACAAGTGCAGGGGTGGGGGCATAACAGTGGGTGTTTTTACACACACATTTCTCCTGCATGTTTGCCGTTATATCCTGAAATTCCTATGTGTCTAAATCACTCACCCAGATCTTAAACATGGGCCCTCCGCTCCCTGCATAGGGGGCGGGGGGGGTTGCCGCGCCCCGCTCTTCCCCGCACGGGAAATGGGCGCGAAAATGTGCACGGGGTTGGAAACCCTGTTGATTCGGCCCGTGCACCATTGATTGGTGGCTCGGGCATCAGGTGTGCCCAGCAGGGACTCCTGATTGGACGGTGCGGGGGCAGCTCCTCCCCTTTGCATAGGAGGGGGAGGAGGAGCAACTGCCGCCCGTGCAGATCTCTCCTCATTCGCAGCAAAATCCCAACAGGGAAGCAGCACCCACCCACCCATCCCTTTAATACTGCGGGTTTAACCGGTTGCCACAAGGGGGCCAGGAAGGAATTTTGGAGGGCACCTCAACAATTACGAGATGACCTTTTGTTTTGCCTTCCTCGCAGTATGGGGAATAGATTAGAAATAAATAAATAATCTTACGTTTTGACTTGATTGGAAACATAATTCTATAATTGGCATGAGAATTTAAAATAGTTTAAGTTAAGCATATAATTGGTACTAATATGACAGAGGCAATTCGGAATGATAATGTTAAGGTTTTTGAATGATTATAATCTCGTCGCACTCTTGCAGGGGTCCAGTATGGTTAATAGGATTATTTGGTAGGTAGGGGTAGGTTAGATAAAAGAGTCATCTCCATAAGAGATGGAGGGCTGATACCTGATGATAAGCAGGGCATGGCTACAGCAAGATCATCCCTCTGGGAGTGGTGTCAAAGAAGGGTAAGGGCAAGCATGGCCCTCAATTCTAATGACACCATCATCCTTACTCGTGCCCGAACGGGCATAATTTTCCCCTTCGGCCTTGGCCAGGGAGCTGTTCGAAGGGGATGTTTAATGTTCAATTTGGTGATGGCACAGGAGGGCATATCCAGGCCATACACCTGTTTGTTAATATGCTTCACGTTTTAGGTTTAAAATACTGGACCCAAAATTGCTTAGAAGCAATTCCACCAACTTCCATGATTTGTTGAATAAAGAGTGCGGCCAATTTAAAATCCATTTATGTCTCTGTGTCTCATTTCCTGGGGGGGGGGTGCGTCGGCAAGGGCCCTCCGCTCCCTGCATATGGGGGGGGGGGGGGGGTTGCCGCGCCCCGCTCTTCCCCGCACGGGAAATGGGCGCGAAAATGTGCACGGGGTTGGAAACCCTGTTGATTCGGCCCGTGCACCATTGATTGGTGGCTCGGGCATCAGGTGTGCCCAGCAGGGACTCCTGATTGGACGGTGCGGGGGCAGCTCCTCCCCTTTGCATAGGAGGGGGAGGAGGAGCAACTGCCGCCCGTGCAGATCTCTCCTCATTCGCAGCAAAATCCCAACAGGGAAGCAGCACCCACCCACCCATCCCTTTAATACTGCGGGTTTAACCGGTTGCCACAAGGGGGCCAGGAAGGAATTTTGGAGGGCACCTCAACAATTACGAGATGACCTTTTGTTTTGCCTTCCTCGCAGTATGGGGAATAGATTAGAAATAAATAAATAATCTTACGTTTTGACTTGATTGGAAACATAATTCTATAATTGGCATGAGAATTTAAAATAGTTTAAGTTAAGCATATAATTGGTACTAATATGACAGAGGCAATTCGGAATGATAATGTTAAGGTTTTTGAATGATTATAATCTCGTCGCACTCTTGCAGGGGTCCAGTATGGTTAATAGGATTATTTGGTAGGTAGGGGTAGGTTAGATAAAAGAGTCATCTCCATAAGAGATGGAGGGCTGATACCTGATGATAAGCAGGGCATGGCTACAGCAAGATCATCCCTCTGGGAGTGGTGTCAAAGAAGGGTAAGGGCAAGCATGGCCCTCAATTCTAATGACACCATCATCCTTACTCGTGCCCGAACGGGCATAATTTTCCCCTTCGGCCTTGGCCAGGGAGCTGTTCGAAGGGGATGTTTAATGTTCAATTTGGTGATGGCACAGGAGGGCATATCCAGGCCATACACCTGTTTGTTAATATGCTTCACGTTTTAGGTTTAAAATACTGGACCCAAAATTGCTTAGAAGCAATTCCACCAACTTCCATGATTTGTTGAATAAAGAGTGCGGCCAATTTAAAATCCATTTATGTCTCTGTGTCTCATTTCCTGGGGGGGGGGTGCGTCGGCAAGGGCCCTCCGCTCCCTGCATATGGGGGGGGGGGGGGGGTTGCCGCGCCCCGCTCTTCCCCGCACGGGAAATGGGCGCGAAAATGTGCACGGGGTTGGAAACCCTGTTGATTCGGCCCGTGCACCATTGATTGGTGGCTCGGGCATCAGGTGTGCCCAGCAGGGACTCCTGATTGGACGGTGCGGGGGCAGCTCCTCCCCTTTGCATAGGAGGGGGAGGAGGAGCAACTGCCGCCCGTGCAGATCTCTCCTCATTCGCAGCAAAATCCCAACAGGGAAGCAGCACCCACCCACCCATCCCTTTAATACTGCGGGTTTAACCGGTTGCCACAAGGGGGCCAGGAAGGAATTTTGGAGGGCACCTCAACAATTACGAGATGACCTTTTGTTTTGCCTTCCTCGCAGTATGGGGAATAGATTAGAAATAAATAAATAATCTTACGTTTTGACTTGATTGGAAACATAATTCTATAATTGGCATGAGAATTTAAAATAGTTTAAGTTAAGCATATAATTGGTACTAATATGACAGAGGCAATTCGGAATGATAATGTTAAGGTTTTTGAATGATTATAATCTCGTCGCACTCTTGCAGGGGTCCAGTATGGTTAATAGGATTATTTGGTAGGTAGGGGTAGGTTAGATAAAAGAGTCATCTCCATAAGAGATGGAGGGCTGATACCTGATGATAAGCAGGGCATGGCTACAGCAAGATCATCCCTCTGGGAGTGGTGTCAAAGAAGGGTAAGGGCAAGCATGGCCCTCAATTCTAATGACACCATCATCCTTACTCGTGCCCGAACGGGCATAATTTTCCCCTTCGGCCTTGGCCAGGGAGCTGTTCGAAGGGGATGTTTAATGTTCAATTTGGTGATGGCACAGGAGGGCATATCCAGGCCATACACCTGTTTGTTAATATGCTTCACGTTTTAGGTTTAAAATACTGGACCCAAAATTGCTTAGAAGCAATTCCACCAACTTCCATGATTTGTTGAATAAAGAGTGCGGCCAATTTAAAATCCATTTATGTCTCTGTGTCTCATTTCCTGGGGGGGGGGTGCGTCGGCAAGGGCCCTCCGCTCCCTGCATATGGGGGGGGGGGGGGGGTTGCCGCGCCCCGCTCTTCCCCGCACGGGAAATGGGCGCGAAAATGTGCACGGGGTTGGAAACCCTGTTGATTCGGCCCGTGCACCATTGATTGGTGGCTCGGGCATCAGGTGTGCCCAGCAGGGACTCCTGATTGGACGGTGCGGGGGCAGCTCCTCCCCTTTGCATAGGAGGGGGAGGAGGAGCAACTGCCGCCCGTGCAGATCTCTCCTCATTCGCAGCAAAATCCCAACAGGGAAGCAGCACCCACCCACCCATCCCTTTAATACTGCGGGTTTAACCGGTTGCCACAAGGGGGCCAGGAAGGAATTTTGGAGGGCACCTCAACAATTACGAGATGACCTTTTGTTTTGCCTTCCTCGCAGTATGGGGAATAGATTAGAAATAAATAAATAATCTTACGTTTTGACTTGATTGGAAACATAATTCTATAATTGGCATGAGAATTTAAAATAGTTTAAGTTAAGCATATAATTGGTACTAATATGACAGAGGCAATTCGGAATGATAATGTTAAGGTTTTTGAATGATTATAATCTCGTCGCACTCTTGCAGGGGTCCAGTATGGTTAATAGGATTATTTGGTAGGTAGGGGTAGGTTAGATAAAAGAGTCATCTCCATAAGAGATGGAGGGCTGATACCTGATGATAAGCAGGGCATGGCTACAGCAAGATCATCCCTCTGGGAGTGGTGTCAAAGAAGGGTAAGGGCAAGCATGGCCCTCAATTCTAATGACACCATCATCCTTACTCGTGCCCGAACGGGCATAATTTTCCCCTTCGGCCTTGGCCAGGGAGCTGTTCGAAGGGGATGTTTAATGTTCAATTTGGTGATGGCACAGGAGGGCATATCCAGGCCATACACCTGTTTGTTAATATGCTTCACGTTTTAGGTTTAAAATACTGGACCCAAAATTGCTTAGAAGCAATTCCACCAACTTCCATGATTTGTTGAATAAAGAGTGCGGCCAATTTAAAATCCATTTATGTCTCTGTGTCTCATTTCCTGGGGGGGGGGGGTGCGTCGGCAACTAGCTCTTTGAACTTCTGCGTAGAACTTCTCCTAGAACGTTTGTGTGTAAAAGGTTCTCCTGGTAAACTGCTTTGCTCCAGGCAGCTGTGGTCACTTGGTGTCCATGACAGCCTGTCATGTCTACAGCTGCAGCTACTTTAGGCTGCCTCAGGGTAGTGTTTGTGTGAAGAATGCATCAGTGTGTGTGAAAAATGCATCCGGAACTTACTTGTGGACTTGTAAACCCAGAAGATTGAAAAATCCAGAACTTTAAGGTGTGTGTAAAATGGCCCAGTAATTAATAAAAGCCAAATAAACCATCCACACTTTTTCTGGCTTTTACTTACAACTCTGTAATGGCCAATATTGGCCTTATTCTGCTCTTTCACTTTTTGGGCTCCACATTCCTACTGGGAACATTTCCTGGGGCTTAGCCTCTCCCCCTGCCACACACACATTGCATTTAATTGCCAGGGTTGAGTCCTGGTAAGACCCCCATAAATTAAGCACTGATGTGGAGCAACAGTCCAGACCATTAACACATATGGTACATATTCCTCCACAATCTTAAAGTACATAAGTGTGCAGCAACTGCCCTTTCCTTGTCTGAAGCTCTTGAAACTTGCAGTGCTTGTCCCCATAAGACCTGAAAAAGAATGAGGCTGTTTCATCTGTTGCACCAACTCTACTGGGAGGGCAGGTGGAAGAGTTACATCTCTTCCTTCTGTGATTCATATGCACTGACAAGCCTGAAATGTGAGGTGGGGGAGGGGGAATATCTTCTCTGGTTAACCTAAGTTCCCTTTGACACAGAGGTATTTTCAAATATTTTGCCTGCTAAAGAGCAGCAACACATAGAGCTGAAATGGATACTTAATTTAGTACCTGCAGTAATACCCACATTTCCAAGTACTACATCTGATATTCTGTACTGACTGGGTACCTGGATGTTTATTTATTTTATTTTTTATAAAATAAATAAATTAAATGCCTAGAAAAAAGTTATTTCCAGTACTGATTTTTCAGTTTTATGATTACCAATCAGTATATTGGATAGAAAACCCCAAAAAATATTGGTATGGGGGAAAAAAAAAAAAAATTCAGGACAGAAAGTTGACTTTCCTGGACTGGAAGTTTACTTTCTGACACAGAAGACAAACGGACCAAAAAAAAATAGTTGTTGAAAGTCGAGAAATCAGTACCAGAGAGAAATATTTATTATTTATTTATTGCATAAGGGCTAAAATATGTTTATAAGTGAGATAATGAGAAAGGACACTTAAGTGCTATATGTAGTTAATTATGGAGCCAGCACTGGAAGGAGAAGAGTGGGATACTGTTGACATTTTGGGACATCGGGTACCCATATAGGGTCGCAACTGCATACCA
The DNA here is from genome assembly GCA_003113815.1 of Sphenodon punctatus. NCBI lineage: Eukaryota > Metazoa > Chordata > Lepidosauria > Sphenodontia > Sphenodontidae > Sphenodon > Sphenodon punctatus. The sequence goes on along the minus strand of QEPC01013194.1, from coordinate 5,281,933 downwards.
ATCATTACTCGATGTTGCCGGAAATTTGTCAGGTATACCCATTTTGTGGGTCCTTGTTTGCACTCTAAGCAACAGTAAAGGGAGCTCATCCACTGGCTGCCACTCCACCATTCATGTATCCCAGTGCATTGTTCCATTATCCTGTGCAACCAATTAGCGGAAGAGAGCTATTCTTTGATAAGTAACCAAAATAAACTGAGATAGGAAGCATAAAGAATGGAAAGCAAAATAAGAGAAAATTTATTTTAAACAAGTCTTTATTCAGTCTACTTGTGTGCAAAGCACCAGCAAACGAAAGGGAAAAGGAGAATACAACAGAATATTAGCCTAATTAGCATATGTGACTACAAACCTATGGTATAAGTAGATTGACTTAACTCTAGATTCCCTTATTTCCACTGACATTTAACAGTTTAACACATTGTGTTTTTATGTTGTTTTACTGTGCACAAAAACAGAGTTAGATTTTTCAGAGGATTTTGGGCAGTAGGTCTAACGCAGTAATATCTGTGTGTCACTGCTAATTTAAAAAAATACAACAGTGACATGTAGGACTAAGTGGTTTCATGGTAATAAGCAGTGGGCTACTTCTTGGCAACATTACTGCTAACTGTGATACTGTAAGTAGGCAGAAAGCTGTAATAACAGATTTTACTATATTGTTTGTGCTTAAATGTGAAACAAATAAGTGTTTCTTAGAATTAATATGTGCAACCAGCCATCCAAACATTTTGTCAGTGCACCAGTCCCCCCCCCCCGCCCCCAAAACAAGACAGGACACAGATCTTGGATTTACACGGCCGCACCCTTTATTATCCAAATTACAAACAGCCGAATAGGTGAGGGGGTGACATCGTCTATTGCGATACGGGTCCAGTATCAACCATAACTAGTAACTTCAGCCGAAGGGGCTGCGAAATACCTTCGCCAGCCGAAGGGGCTGCGAAATACCTTCGCCAGCCTCTTCAAACAGTAAAACGTCTCCCCTTCGTCCAGCGCTGAGGGCGTGGCCAAAGGGGACATTGTCCGTCCGGACCTGAGTAACGATTGAGTTGCCTGTCAGTGGGAGGCCTTACAATGCCCTACCACTTTCACTGACACCCTTCTCTCAGGGAAACCAACACCCCGCGTGCAATACCATGCACCGCAGTACACATGGCTTCCCCATCCCTTAAGAAGATGACTCCTAATTTTCCTTATCCTACTTAAACGATACTGGACCCCCGCCAGGGTGCGACAATTTCCCTTTTTACTCCTGATAAACCTAAGCGAAGCACCACACCAACTAATGGTGAGTCAAATTAACAACCATATACTGTAAGGAAGGCGAAAAAAACAAGTAGGCCCACTGACCAATGTATACCTGCCAAAAATTCCTTCCTGGCCCATACTAATGCAACTGGTAACCACAGTATAAGGGGAGGGTGGATGGGTGCTTCTTCTTTCCCCACTCCTCGAGTGAGCGCGGAGAGCCTCCGACACTGCTGATTGCCTCTTGTGACTTAAGGGGCCAATCAGCGGCTCTAGCCTTCGTGCCATTTGCAAGGGTTGCCTGGCAAACAGCCTACAGCACGGCCATGCCTCCATGCAACCGCCGCAAGCGGCAGCTGCACACATCCAGCCCAGCTGTCTTCCTAGAGGGGGAGGGAGGAATTGGGGCACGACAATGCCCCAACCGCCTGCATTTTTTGCGGCGGAGGGTATTGTAAATGTGATGAGGGAAGACAGCAGTTATGATGGTGGACACTGGAGGAAAAACAAAGTATTACCAAAAGAGGAGTAACATAAGATGGGAAACATGAGGGAAAGAAAAGAAACAAAGATCAAAAGAGAGTAAGGACCAACAAAAGAGAAAGGCAGAAAGAATCAACAGGCAATTTGTAGGGAGGGCCTACAGAAAAGCACATAACTCTTTCCTTTTTATGACTGAAGCTATGGGCAGACAAAGAAAGCAGTCAAGGATTATTTAAACACGATACTCCATAGAAAGAAACAGTCTCTTCTCCAGCTAGGTTAAGGTTTGCATTCTTGGAGCAGGGTTAAATTAGCAAGGATGATCAGCACAGAGAACACCTTTTGGGTGGGCAGCCCATTTAAAGGTATAATTTGCCAGGAGGGATAAAGTTTTGTAAAAAGCCAGGAGCATCCTCTCCTGGGAATGTTTTGAAAACACGTGTAATTTGATGCAATAATCTAAAGGATTGCTCTTCAGAAGTATCTTCAAAGGATCTCTCTCTTCAAAAACATCCATGGCAACAAAGCTTTAGAGATACCAAGCTATGGAGCAGAAATTCACCAGGAAATATAAATTTCTTCCCCATGTGCACCCCTGACACACACATACATATTTAATTAGTACTGAAGCAATCATTTCCTTGACAGCCCATACTCAAATTTTATGAATTCACAAATGGAAATTCAGGTCTGCATCCCATTTTCAAATGAAACTGCAATTGCTTGATTATTCGAATAGTCATGTTTGCTATATTTGATAAACATTCAATAAATCTGGCTATTTAATGAAATAAACAAACTTGTGTTCGAGTTTAAGAGTCTAAGCCTTTGAATTTGATTTGAAAACCAGAAAAGTCCAATTTGTGTCAGCCCTTCTGTTAGCAATATATTTTCCTCGCTGCCTGCTCCAATTCAAATCTATTCAACAGAATAACAACCAAACCCCATCAGCTTTATCCATTATTTTCCATAATGTCCAAACTACTACCATCTACGTATTTGCCCTGCTGCACCTCCATGTCTGCCTTCATTTCCTCCAAAATCCCTCTTACACAATGCTTGTCTTATGGGAATGTTATACTGAAGATACACAGTATCCCACTCTTCTCCTTTCAGTACTGGCTACATAATTTACTATTTATAGCACTTAAGTGTCCTTTCTCATTATCTCACTTATAGGGTGATTTCAGACGTTACGGGCGCCAGATTCACCACAGTGGATTCTGAGAGATAGCGAGCCGGCTAACCACCCCCCATGGACAAGAAAGGCCCCAAACAGACGTGACGGGAGCGGGACCACGGCAGGGAATTGGACCGGCAGACCACGGCCCGGGGCAGCGTAACAGACGTTACACCGATCCCAGGCCGTGGTCAAAACACCCAGAAGGCACCAGGGTGGCCCATCCCAGCTGCTGCTGCTGCTGCTGTCCTCCCACCAACTCCATGTTCAGCACGACCACCGCCTCCTCTGCCTGTGCCTCTGCCACCTCCTCCTCCCTTGCTTGCTCACCCTCCGCTCTCCTCTCCCTTCCACCTCGCTCCATCCTGCCACATCTCCCTGCTGCCGGGTGCCCTTTAAATCTCCCTCCCCGGCCCGTGTTGCTGCTCATTGCCTGGCAGTGACGCTGCATGCTTTGTCCCCAGCTGGGCATCGTTCTGCTTGATTCCAGCTGGTGGTTGCCGTTCAGACATTACTTTTTTTTGTTTCCCGGTGGGAATCGCTTTGACCACGCTTTCGGAGATGGTCTGGGACGGAGCTCTGGAAGCGTGGCTAATTTTGACCCCTGGTGGGGATTGACTGTGAACATCTGGCGCCTGCGAAACAGATGTTCAGGGCGCTTTGGCCCCGCCGCGGGATTGACCGTGGTTCACTGTGATCTCGTAACATCTGAAAATACGCATAAACATATTTTGGCCCTTAGACCAATGGTCCATCAATCCCAGCATTCTGTCCTCCAACAGTGGCCAATCTCGATTGCATGGGAGAAGAGCCAACAGTCACAATGGGCAATCTATTCCCTGTTGTTCACTCCCAGCTCCCGACAGTAAGAAGTTCAATCTGTAAGCTACTTGGTTAATAGCCATTAATGACCTACTCTCTAAGAACTTCTTAGAGAGTAGAACTGGATTCATATTTATTTTCTTAAGCTTATTTTGTTATTTCCAAATTTCAGTTAAACACCGGGCTTGATTCCAAACCCCACACACTGTATAAACCGCAACTTTGCATCTCACACACAACCGTCATGTGGAAAATGTGCACAGCTGTGTTAGTCCGCCATCCAAGCCATACACAAGCCATTTACACGTGCACTGTTTGCACATATTCCACGTGTGCATTAGTTTGGGATCACCCCCATTGTTCATTTTAATAAATTTAATATTAATTTGTCTTCAATTTCCATTGTTTCTATATTTGTGAACTTGTAAGTCGACCGTGTCATCATTAGAAACTGTAAACACATTTTCTTTTTAAATTTATATTTTATATACTTGGAGTAATAGAGACTAGTGTGGCTGATTTCAAAACATGCTATTTGGAATTCAGCAAAGTGAACTGAAAGCCTGCAAGAAATTAAACCTCTCAGACCACTGACACTACTCAAACCACTTACTCCATAGTCCTACTGAGACCATTACTTTTTGAAGTCAGTGGGACGATGTTGCAATGGTTTTAGGATGGCAGCCTTAAAAGGCAAATGTGGTGGTAGTAAATGTTTAAACATATTTTACTAGGGATGGATGAACAGATTGTGGTTCGTGTTCGGCCGTTTGGTTTGGCAGCGTTCGGTTTGTGTGTTTGTGTTCAGCCGTTCGGGTGGATCGCCGAGTTCGCGTTCGGCTGTTCGGTTTGGCCGCGTTCGGGTCGTGTGTTCGTGTTTGGCTGTTCGGGTGGATCGCTGAGTTCGCGTTCATCCGTTTGGTTCGGCCGCATTTGGGTCGTGTGTTAGTGTTCGGCCGTTCGGGTGGATCGCCGAGTTCGCGTTAGGCATTCGGCCTAAAAATATCATGAGCATGCGGGAAGCCGGAAATCGCATCGGAAATTCGTGTGCGTGTGAGGCGAGTGGGTGTGTGTTTGAGTCGGTGGCTGCTTGGTTCGTGTGCTTTGGCTGTGACTGTGTTGGGTTTGGCTGTGCTGTGTGTTTGGGTGGGTTGGTGTGTGTTGTGGGTGACTGTTGGTTTGTGCTGTGTGTGGTTGGTTTTTGAAAGGAAAAAAAACATGAAATAGGCTGCTGCTCACATCCTCCGGCTGGGGGCACATTTGCCGGTGGAGGAGGAACGAGTGGAGGCCACGCCCGCTGCCCCGCTACACCTCCTGTGGCACCGGTGGCACTGACTTCCTCCTCAGATGAGGATGAAGCGGTGGGCTCTACTGCCATTCCTGCCAGGTTTGTAAACCTTTTTTTACTTTTAAGACAAGAAAGTCTGTATCAGTTAGAGGGAGCTCAGCTCACTGGCGTGCAGGTGGGTGCGTGGGTGGTGGGCATCAGTCAGGCACAAACAGTGGCCAATGGCAGGTGGCAGCAGATGTCTGCCACAGAGAGAGAGGGTACTGAAGTGTGGGGGACGCTTCCAGCAGTCAGGCATGAGCAATCCCCCACCCAAACATGTGCCAGGCTATCAAGGGTCTCCCCTCTCCAGTTGCCATCCCATTCCCTATGCACCCCCAAATAAGGGCAGTCCCATTCCTCCAGCCAGGGTCACATCTCGCGTTGCCATCCCTAGCACCCCAAGGAGGGCAGCAGCATTTGCACGTGCCAGTCAGGGGCTTTCTAGTTGCAATATGTACTCTAGCATCCCCTATCACCCCTGGGAGGGCAGGATTTGCAGGTGTTTTATGGGATTTTTTAGTTGCCGTCCATAGCACCCACAACTTGGGAGGATTAGAGGCATCATCATAAATGCATGATATATACTTGGTGTTCTTATGTGTTCCCATTTCAGAGAGGAATCGGATTTTTCTGGCCCCGGGCCCAGTCCTGCTTCCAGGCCTAGGACAACTCTTCGCCGCCGGACCCCGAGGCAGAGCTCCTCAGCTTCACCCCCAGACATTCGGCGCCAGTCATTGGATGTCTGGCGGTTTTACCTGAAGGGCGACAGAACTACCACATGCAAGGTATGTCACGGGGACTAGAACAACAGGGAATGAATTACCCTCTGACCTGTTAGGAATGGAAGTTCCCTGCAGAGAGAGATTGGATGGCCACGCAGTGCACCCACTTGTGTAGACAGAATGCAGGCAGGGCTTGACAGACCATTGGTCTGACACAGTATGGCACTTCTAATGTTCCTTTCTTTTTCTGCTCTTTCTAGATCTGCAAAAAAGTGTTCCACCGGCAGAGGGAGGGGACAACATCGGGGCTTCTCAGCCACATTGAGCGGACCCACAAAATGCAGGTGAGGCGTGCCGGTGAGGAGGACTCCGCTGAAGCTGCACCCGTGGAGCCGCAGCTCATGCAAAAGGGGGGGGGAAGCCTCCAGGAAAAGGAGGCATATAAGCCCTTCCGCTCCCCCCGCCTCCAGCATCAACGTGGAGACCCCAGGGATCCCAGAGAATGCCGAGATCAAGGCCCTTCGGGCCAGGTTGCATTGCTCCACCCAGGGCCACGTGGAGGAGGTCCAGCGCTCCTCCGCCGACCTGGAGAAGTGCCTGGTGGCGGAGATGCAGGCGGTGCAGGCGGAGCAGCAGGGGGTGGTGGAATACGGCCAGTATGTGTCCGCCGAGCTGCGCCGCATGCAGGTCTACCACCAGACGCTCTCCAGGTGGCACAACGACCTAACCGAGGTGGTGGAGTATGCGGTGGACAACGGCATGGTGGACCCCTCCACGGTGGCCACTTGCCCTCCAGAATGTGAGCCGACCCAAGGCCTGTTGCCTTACCCCCAAATATGGGGGGGACAGGCCCAGTGGCAGAGACACTGACTCTTAGGTTGTTTATGTTTATAAGTTTCCTTTACATGTTTGCTTTTGTTTTATTAAATGTCATTGCTGTTGTTGTTGTTTTCATGTATTGAATTTGTAAATAATTTAAAGTAAAGTTTTCAAATTTATTGTTACGAGCTTTGTTTTAGTCCTCTCTTTTATCCCTCCCTATGTGCTGAAGTTCTGGCTGGTAGGTGGCAGAATCTCATACAGCTACTAGATCCCTTCCAGCAGCACATGCCACCTCAAGTAGCGTAGTAACCAAAAGATGTGCGGTGCCAGCAGCAGGGTCTCAACTAGCAGAAAGCCCCCAGGAGGTGCAGGGCTGGTGTTTGTGTGGGTGGGTGTGACAGAGAGAAAGAGAGACAGGCTCCTCAGCAGCGGGCATGAGGCGGCAGGTGCTGGTGGTCGGAGGGGCTTTTAGTTTCAGCAGCCAGCTTCAGCGGGCATCCGCGGGTGGGTGCAGAGGAGCAGGCTTTTAGAAAGAGGGGCAGGCTGGCATGCAGTCGGGCACTGGGCTTCTGGATGCAATGAAATGGAATACAGCACACAGTGACTGGAATGATAGTCCCATAATCTTGTTGATGGTCCCTGGGACGGGCGGGCATCGGGGATAGTGGAATGACAGCCTAAAGCCTATGGGGCACACTTCATTTGACCAGGCGCGCCGCATTAGGTGGTAGCAAGGCAGCAGTTAAGGACACACACAGGCAGGCAGGCACATATAATATGTTGTGGGTTTATTCCATCTAATTTCGGTAGGTTTGCTGTGTGCTGGATGTGGCGATGGGCATTAATGGGCGCCGCACAGATGGGAGTTCTTCCAGGTTCCGGCTGGTGGCAGCTAGGATATAACTAGCTGAGCTCTCCCCCTCTAACTCCCATCTCCCTGGTTCTAGCTGGGAATGGGACTCTCTCTGTCACTCTCTCTCTCTGGCCATATAGTGCCGGTGACAGCATGGGTGGAATCATGTCTGTCTTTCCTTCAAGCAATGGGTGGGTGGACTTTCTATCTCTCTCTTTCTTGGCAGCAACCTGGTTGGGCAGACAGGCACCTTCGCATGAGAGGCAGGAAGGCGGACTGATGTAATATAGGTATGCTTTCATTGCTTTGAGCTTGGCGGCCACCCGGGGTACAGAACACTGGGCGCAGACAGCATATACGTCTGGCAGCAGCAGCTACTTTCTTAATTCCACTGGCATCATGGAACAGACAGCATATAGGCCTGGCCTGGGGGCCATTTTGGCACATGAAGAAACAGACATTGGTGGCCAAAGAACAGAACCCTTGCTGCGAATAGCGTGTAGCCCAAGGATCTCTTAGTGAGTCGATCCAAAGAGCTAGGCAGGCGTTGTTGTGATTGTGAAGGGGCTGGCTGGCGGCTAGTGCTTTGGAGGGGGAAGAGCAGGCAGAGCCCCTGGGGCTAGTCCTGGGGCAGGAACGGTTGCTTCTGATTGAGGTGGAATGACATTGCAGCGTGAGATGAATGATGGCCCCAGACCCATCACGGTGGGTCCCGGAGCTAGGGTGGCAGCTTGTACAGCTTGGCCACAGCCCTCCCAGCCAGTAACTTGGCCCTGGCACCCAGGCAACGGGTGCCGGGGCTGAAGTGACTGCTTCTCTGAGTGGTGGAATGACATCGCAGTGTGAGATGAATGACAACCCCAGACCCATCACGGTGGGTCCCGGGGCTAGGGTGGCAGCTTCCAGGTATTGGCCATAGCCCTCCCTGCCAGAAGCTTGGCCCCAGGACCCAGGCAGTGGGTGCCGGGGCTGGAATGGCTGCTTCTCTGAGCGGTGGAATGACATTGCAGTGTGAGATGAATGACGGGCCCCAGAACCCTGATGGTGGGTCCTTGGGCTAGAGTGGCAGCTTCTAGATACAGTGGATAGAAAGATGGATAGACAGTGGGTAGAAATATGGATAGACAGTGGATAGAAAGATGGCTCTCTGTGAGTGGAATGATGGGCCATTTTGAGAGGAAAGAATATGAGCTAGGAAATATGTCAGCGAGCTGCAAAAGCTTTATGGATTAAAATGGGAGGGAGCCTCCAAGAAGCAAGTGTGCTCCCCCAGACTGAGCCACTCTGCTGGCTCTACAGAATCTCCTAGCCAAGTGTGTCCACTATCCCTGCCTTGGTCCATCCCAGCTGCATTCTGTCCCCACACTTCTCTGGTGGAGGGAGAGTTAGAGATAGACAGATACCCCCACCACACCCTTCAGGCTGTTTGCTCGCTTCTTCTATGTTGGGTGCAGGGCCCTGCGGGATGTTCCCAAGGTTCCCAAGACCCCCCGCCCTATAACACAAGCTGCCTTTTGTGTCTGCTGTAGGGGTGGGATTACCGGATCATCTGGTATCCGATAGTGCCAGTATCTGGTGTACCGGCAGTATCGGATTAAACCCAGTAATCCGGCCCGTTTACCGGATTACCCCGTACCGGATTTTTTACATTGCGGTCATTCAAATGAATGGCCGCAATGTAAAAAAAAACACCAAAAAAACCCCCCACTTTACTTTCCCTCCCCAATCCAGGCTGTACGGGTGGAAGGGGGGACACCCCCCACCCACCCTGCCCAGCCTGGCTTTAAAAAAAATAATTTCCCCTGAAGTCCCTGCTAGTGCGGGCTCCGGGCCGCCGCCGGCAACCCAGAGCCCGCACAAGCAGTTATGATTCCTGGGGTGGGGGGTGGTTTACTACACACCCCACCCCAGGGATCAGATCACCTTACCTAGTCCTACCTCCCCACCCAGGGATCGCCTACCTTGCACGGCGGCGACAGTCTGAATTCGACGGCTTCAACGCTGGCTGTGGCTGCCAGCTTCAGTGCTACTAGGCCTTCTGGGGAAACCCGGAAGTTCACCGGAAGGCCTAGTAGCGCTGAAACCGGCAGCCACAGCCAGCGCTGAAACCGCTGGAGTCGGACCGCCACCGCCCGGAGTGCAAGGTAGGCGATCCCTGGGTGGGGAGGTAGGGTGATCCCTGGGGTGGGGTGTGTGTTAAACCACCCCCCAGCCCAGGGATCACCCTAGTACCTGCTGGTGTGGGCTCCGGGTCACCGGCAGCGGCCCAGAGCCCGCACTAGCAGGGACTTGGGGTGATTTTTTAATATTTTTTTTAAACCAGGCAGGGCAGGGTGGGTGGGGGGTGCCCCCCCTTTCCCTCGCACAGTCTGGGAGGGGGAGGGGGGAGGTTTTTTGTGTTTTTTTCCATTGATTTCAATGGGGACAGTTCCCCATTGAAATAAATGGAACAAATCCGGTACCGGTAAACCGGTACACAAATCCAGCAATCTGGTTTTTAAAAATCCGGTAACTGGTAAATCCAGTAGCCGGTATTTGACCCGATGTCCCACCCCTAGTCTGCTGCTCAAAGCTCCTCTTCCTCCCCCCCAATATGGCCCAGTTTACTCAGAGCCCCACATGCAGACTTGGGAATAGAGCATCCCCAACCCTGCAGCTGGTGGGGTGTGTGGAGACCTTGCTGGTGCTTGGGAAGGGGAGGGGCAGGCATAGCTCCCCACCCCATCAGGCTGGGTACAAGCCTACAAGGCCCTCACAGATAATGAATTGAGACCCATCACGGAGGGTGCTGGGGCTAAGGTGGCAGCTTCTGGAACTTGGTTACAGCTCTCCCTGTAGATTCCTCACGAGGAATGAGAGAGTGGGTCTGGGTGGGGATGCACACTGTGATTTCCCAGAAAGCTGTTCTTTTTCTTTGTGGGAGGGGGAGAGGGTTTGTCTTTGGGCTTCTGCCCCTCAAGGACCAGGTTAATCTGTTTCTGTCGTCAAAGAAAAAGGGAAAAAGAGCTAATCCAAGAAACAGGGCTTCCACTGGACGCTGCACTTAATGGGGGATATTTCTGCTGAGCTGAGCAATGGTGCCCCCATGCAACCCACTCCTAGCACACACTGGGCCGGTACGATGGGGTCACCCCTTCCGCTACGCAGGAAACAAGCTTCGCTTGCGGCCTTCAGCTGGGTTTTGGTTTTTTGAATGTACGCTTAGGCAAGTGTTTTTTGAATGTACGCTTAGGCAGGTGTTCCAGAGCACTTGTTTCCAGGATGTAAAGAGTTTTTTAAAAAAAATAAAAAATCCCAGCCACTCCCGTGTTAGTTTTAGACATTTCAAGTGAAGATTTGGTAGCCTGTGCAAGTTGGATCCAGTACGCTGCCTCTAAATTAATGGGCATTGAACCTGCCCTTGTTCGTAGCCAAGACGTTGCCACCGTCTCCTCGTGGATCCCGGAGAGGAAAACACTTTCCTTCCAAGGGAAGAATCTGTTGTGAATCAGAATAGGAAACAGGACAAAAAAGATCAGGGGCAAATTCCCCTCTTCTTTGAAATGTAGCCTTTAAAATGTTCCCGTTGTTAAAAGCCCTGTTGATGCATCTTGGCTGTTCCCTCAATGCTCCAGTGGTAACGCTGTTCTCTTGGAGGCAAAATGCCAGCATTGCCCATTAATGAGATGTCCGTCTACGATTGACCCAAATGGGTATTTCCTCATGCCCAGTACAGCTCAGTAGGTTTATTTCTAATGCTTTTTTTTAAAAGAACCCCCTTTCTGTGCCACTTGTGAATAGGGACTGATGAGTGGGAAGAGTTGTATCAGAC
>QEPC01013194.1:5245044-5267025 GCA_003113815.1 Sphenodon punctatus | reverse complement strand
CTACACTAATATAACCACTATTAACTAACTAATAACTATTCTAAATGCTATGAATGGATTAAGTAGCTCCAACAAACCCTAAAGCTGAATCACAGTAAACACTATCTCTATCAGTAAACTTTAAACTAACTCCTACTATGTCAAAACAAAAATATATCTACCTAATCCTATCTATCTATCGATATATGGGATGGGGGCTGGGGGGCAATCACAAACAAGACAAGGAGGGGTACAAAACTAAATCAATCTATAATAATCCTACTTTAAATGAATCAAAAAACAGGGGAAGGGAAGGGAATCACTGGGGAGGGAATATATATGGAAAGGATTCAATGGAGGGGGGTGGGAGGAAGGAAGATTGAACACAGGGAGGGAGGGATAAAAACAAAAAACAACAACTAAATCTATCTAAACTAAGGTAAATAAATGAGAATATGGGTGTAGATGGGTTGGATGAGTGAAACAGGAGGATGGCAATGGATTGGGGAGCTGGAAAAATGCTGGGTGAAGGAGCCTTCTGAAACGCCTGCTGCTCATCAACAGTGACTAGCTCAGAAGGTATTGGGAAGGGGGGAGGCAGACAGTTTTGTTTCTTGCTGCTCCCGCCTCACCGCAATCCCCATTGGCTCCATGCAGCCTAGCCCGTGGCCAATCGCAGACTGCCAAGCCAGTGGTCTGAGGCGAAAAGAAATGGTGATTTGGCAGGTTGGCTGCTACTCCAAACCACTCTCCACCCTCCACCCCTGGTGCCTGGAAGTCTGCTGCTAGCTGAGTCAGATGACTTCCCCCTCCCTGCTACATTTGGTCTTCCAGTGACCTGACAGTGACAGAGTGACAGTAGACCACGTTTTAGCCACTCAAACACAACCGAACACAATCCGAACTGACTGAACTGTTCGGCCATTTTGCCGTTCTGTTCTGTTCGGTATGTTCGCCATTTCGCCGTTCGGTGTTCTGTTCTGTTTGGTATGTTCATGTTCGGGTTCATGTTCACGTTTGGTAGTCCGAACAGGCCAAGTTCGGGCCCAACACTGAACTTCCGAACCGCGTTCGCCCATCCCTATATTTTACCCTCTTAAGAAAAGATTCAGTAACGTAGCCATTTGTTTGGCTAGAAATCCTGTGTCATCATAGCTGTTGTCCAGGTTATGAATAAAGATCATATTAATTTAAGAGGGTTAAAAAGTATATCCAGATTCACACCCATTTTTTTATATCAATGAAGTAATGGAACTATAGACTGGAGACTGACATGCACAGAGTGCTAAAGCTTTGATTGATTTTCACAAGGACGATGAGCAATTTTCTTTGCCCATGTTAGGCATGGTTTCTCATAAATATGTGTTACAGTTTTATATCGAAAGTGTTTTTCCTTGTAAGGACCCTTAACCCTCTGATACTTTTAACCATCAATAATAAACTCCAGCATAGTACCATGAGGTCAAAATATTCACACAAAATTTAACTTTCATGGGGAGCTACCTTGGTTTGTGTACTGTATATATTAGAGTCTAACCCCATAATCAAAATGGGGTCATTACTCTAGAATAGCTGGAAAGCTATCCTAATCAGAGCTAGATTTTAAAAACTTTTATGTACCTCCTGCTTTTTAAACTGGTGCATGTTCTTTGTGTGAACAAACTAAAGGCAATGAACAAGTTTAAGAAATGTAGTGTTTGATTCTGTGCTGCTTTGCATCTTGTCTAGTAATTTTAAACCAATGCAAAGTGGGTGTAAGGACATTGCCACTCTGATATAGCATTATGCACCCACTTTGCAAACATCTACACAGAGGTTTCATTACATTCCTTTACTCGTTCTGGTAAAACACAAAAGCCCTTTCAATATGTGCAGTGGTGAGTGGGAAGATGGGTGTGCTGCCATGGTGGGTGGAGGTGGGTGTGTGCTCGTTCCCATGGGCACACACCCATCTCCACCCACGGAGCCTCCTCTGGTTTGCTGGATGGCTCTGTGGGTGGGTGATGGGTGGAGGTGGGAGTGCGTCGGGAGCACGCATGCACCCCCACCCACCACCTGTGCTGTTGACACGGACGCCACCCATGCCCCCACTCACCGCTGTGGCATGTACATGGATGCCAACCCCCACCACACAACCAGTTGAGGGGGGAGGGGTCTGTGTAAAAATAGCCAAATTCATTATGATGGAAAAGAAAGCTAGAAAACAGGGAGTTGTGTCCCAGTGAAATGAATGCATTAAATATGAAAGGCAGAGGATTCTTAAAACAGGCGAGCAACTTTATTTCTGCTACTCACAATTAAACCCAGCTTCACCTGTTCCTAGCTGTTTCCCGACTGCCCCCTACTTCACAGTCCAATGTAAAACCTGGAACTGACTAGTTTGAATTTGCCACCAACAAAGGGAATTGCATACTGGTTAAGATCATGGACTGGATCCCACATAAACAATACATTGGGGAGGAGAGAAAGCAGAGAAACAAGGCAGAACTTGAAGTTTCTTAAAAGAAATTGGGGTAAAGAAATTTCCACTAGCACTAAGAATCTACATGCCTAAATATACAAAATATGAATAAAATTAAAGAAAATACACTTCACCCCTCCAAAAGAGCAAAAACAAACAAAAACCCAACCACCACTGGTAAAAAGAAAGAAAGAAAGAAAGAAAGAAAGAAAGAATAATAATAAAATGCAAATTTTGACCATACTTGAAATGATGTGGTTCAAGTGATTCTGCATAGAGAGGAAAATTCATTTATAATGAGCCTTTGTTGCAAGCTCTCTTGCTTGTGAATTTCTGATACTTTAGGAATAATTAAAAAGAGCAAGTACATGAGAAATAAAGAATGCATTTAGGACTGCTTTTAGAGAGTGGAACGTCTGGATATTCATAACAATAATGATCCAAAGGAGTTAGAACAGAGTTTTTTTCCTTGCAAGAAGAATGTGCAAACTATTCAACTATTCTAATTTCTTCTGGGATTGAAATATTGGGGGGGGGGGGGGGGGAGGGGAAGAAATAATAATTTTATTCACAAAGGAGATTATAGCTAGGTATAAATCTGGTGAATAATTATTTCCATAAATGCCTTTATATATGTAAATACTTATTCTCTGTTGCCCCTGAAGGCAAGACTAGAATAATGGGCTCAAATTACAAGAAAGCAGATTTTAGTTAAACATTAGGAAGAACTTCATAATGATAAGAGTTGTTTGACAGTGGGTGTTTTTATAAGTGACGGCGCCATGCGCCACCACCCATTCGTCTTGCCTGGGGTGAGGGCCCTCAACCTGGGTAGGATCCAGCCTGGCCACCGAGCAGATGGGCCAGTGGCCTGAGCAGGGGAGGGGGCAGGGCAACGTGCAGACATGGTCCGAATGGCCTCACCTACTGTGCTGCTGAACCCGGTCCTTCCTCCTCCCAGATGGGCAGGTGCCGCGGCCTATGAGGAAAAGCTCCAGCCCCAGACTGAAGTTAGGTAGAGTGGGCCATCACACGTGATGGCCTGCTTTACCCCAGTCTGGGAATGGCTTCCTGGAGCCATGGCAGAGCTTATCCTGTGCTGTGACTTGGCAGAGAGCCCAAGTCACACTGCAGGCTGAATCCTGCCATGGTCCGGAGAGTGCCCTGATCTCACCCACGGTAACATCTGTTGGGCGGGATCAAACTTGACAGCACCGCCAGTGGCCATACAGAGTAATGTGTATACAATACAATTCTGCACAAAAGGGCAGAGTTAAGGCAGTTTGAAAAAAATGTTCATAGGCAGCTTATGATAATAAATAAATAACCTGTAAAGAAATAATGTGATAGTTTAGTAAGTGATAGATAGTAATAAGAGTAAGTATGTATGGCAATAAATGAAATAAATATGTTCTGTAAATATCGATGGTGCGTTATGCAATATAGATAAAAAGTGTAAATAATTTCCATGGTTTGGGGAGTTTAATTTTTGTTGTAATGTATGTTAAATGTTTTTGAATTGCAGTTGAAATTAATGTTCATGTTTTTTGGAGTTTAAGTTAGGGTAAAATCTGTTTTGTGAAATGTTTTTGAAGAGGAAAGTTTTTTGTTTTGGAAACGGTTCTGCCTTTAATTTTTTTTTAAACTGTACTTTTTACGTTTCAGAAATTTTTATTATGATTTTCAGAGCAAGAGAAGAAATGTATGCATGGACTGTAAATCCTTGGATTAGCTTTCCTTAACTATTGTTGACAGAAGAGTAAGGCAACAACATATTCCCATGACTTCTTGAGGGAGAGAAGAAGAAGAAATAAATAAATAAATAAATTATGGGAGAGGGGATAAAATGAAGCAAAAAGGAACAAGAGGGCAGGTGACAGTGGCCAGAAGGAAGTTAAATAAGGTGAATAAACAGAGAATTAGTGTTAGTGTTAATTAGCTGGATCAGTTCATTTGTATTAATATTTTGTATTCCTCCATATAGAATACAGAAGAAGTTCCTTCCCTACAGCACGAGTAAAATAATGGCTGCTTTTGCACAACTGTGTCTTTCATGATTTTCTTGTTCCCACAATCTTCCTGCAATCTTAAAACCACACACTTTATTTTCTATGCACCTTTCTCACAAGATGGCTCCTGCAATTTTTTTTCTTTGCATATTTTACATTGACATCACTAATCACAGAATCTACCATTCTCATGAGTGCAAATTCCGTGCAGTTTTCATTCTCCCCATTCTGCCCTGTGCTTACTGCCTCACTGACCTCAGTTGATGTTCAAATCAACAAGCCTGCAGCAGAGCAAGATGAAATTAACCAGACAGCTGAAATTAACTAAGCAGGAATGAAAAGGACAGAGCCTTGATTCCTCTGTAAGGTTTCCACGCCTGCTATCCTGAAAATGTAATATCGGCAGGTATTCCCATGTTCCCAAATTTGCACAAATGTAACACCAGTCACTGTAAGAGTAGGATTTCGGAGCCAAGTAATGTGCAAACACTCAAGGCATAACTCACAGGATGAATGCCTAATAGTGAAGTCACACATGAAGTTAACTTGCTGGAGCAAATTACAATCCTGCAATTAGTGTGTGAAAGCAGTCTAAGCCCCTGTTACACAAGTACAACAGCATGCTTTTAAAATGTAATAACAGCTATTGTGCACAGCTGCTTTCCTCCCTCCACCCTCTTCCGTTTCTCTCAAATTGATTTTTTGTTTAGACTTTTAAGTCATTAATTAAATCAAGAACATTTTCCCCCCAAATTTAGAATAAATTTAAAATATTCTTATGCTGAATCCACAATGCAGCCACATAACCAAAGTAAATCCAGTATTAAAGGTGCAAATTACTAAAATTAAGAATTTATAATAGTGACATTAGCCAAGTCTTATAACAGGTGACGCTCAGTATTGTTAGTACAAAATAATAGTTCATTTTAGAATGAACGAACGTATTATAGGGAAAAAGATGAATGAAACCTTGGGGCATACCAATCCACTCATCTAGCTGAAAGCAGAACATCCATTTACAAACAGATTGACTGTAAAATGGAAATTAAATAAAATGAAACAGGAATGTCTGTCCCTGAAGGTGAAACAGGGACTAGGAATATTAATTTAACAGCATGCTGTGATCAATAGTTACAAGGTCATCTGTAGTGTCAAGATGCATCTAGGGATTAGTAACTATGAAGGATTTTGGTTAAGAAATTACCAAAGCAATTGCCATTGTTGCAATCAACAGTACACACATATGTTTGTACCTCCTAGGCCATCTGGACTGGGTGAAGGAACTGGGCTAGCTAGTTTTAGGATCCCCATCACAGTGACGAACGGGGGGGAAGGGGAGATCCGCTGCAACTGCGGAAGGTACCCCATTTTAGATGACTTTGGAAAGTTGCTTTGGAGACCATTGTGAATACCTCGAAGGGCCAAGGGGGAATGGGTATGCTGGACTCCTCCTGCATGAAGATCTGGATGGTTAATGCCAGGTCTGTGGTGAATAAAGTGAACACTCTGTGTGGTTCTATCATAGGCCCTTTTTACACAGACGCTCTAATACCCATAAAATGAGTGTTACATTTTATTATACAAGTTTCAGGGCACCACTGCAGCCAATCACCATGGGCCCTGTGCACACATGATGCCTCCACCCAGTTCCTCGGGGTGGAGATGGGTGTTGGCTGGTGGGTGGGGAGCATTTCCCTGGGTGGAGATGGGTGGGGGCGTTTGTGTAAACGCCATTTTCTGTGGGTGTTGGTGAGTGTTTGCTCCCGGCCCACACCCACCCACGGAGCAACCTGTTCCCCAGTACACCTTTTGTTTGTCTTTGCCCTCTTGTTTCAATGCACCTTGTTTCCTTGGATCGGCTCTGCACTACCTGCTCCTAGACCTAGTGTGTGCTGTGTGCTGGCTGGAGCTTGACCCTCGTGGTCTCCCATCCTGGAACCCAGTCCTTTGGCTTCCGATTGGGAGTCTGGCTGCCCCTCCCTCTGGCTGCCCTTGTTCCTGAGACTTCAGCTCGGCATCTGCTTGGATGGGGGCATGACATCTGTGGGATGAGTCCCCTGTGCAACTGTCCTGTGATCCCACTCTGCCCCATCTGAATCCTGTTTACCTGTTCTATCCAACTGGCTCCTTGCTTCTCCCTCTTCTTTCCTGTCCAGTCCTGTATCTGCCTCATCCTGCCTGTTCAATTCTGCCTCATCTGCCCCACTGCACCTCATCTATACCTGCCCCTGTGGTCTGTGTGTTGATTCCCACCATGACCATTTGCCCCCAAACCCCGATCCTGTACTGACTTGCTGGACCCTAGATCCTACACCAACATGTGGACACTAACAGAGGGGTTGGGAGCTGGGGAACATTCCATGGGCCACCCTGCATCTGTATAATATGTGCGTGTAGCAGGGTGTGGTTCCCAGGATGAAGTTCCCGCAGGATCAATCCCCACACAGTAACACTCTTCCAGGGAATTTAGCTCAATAAAATAATGAATAATGAATAATTAATCTTAATCTTATTCTTAATAATTAATAATCATTAATCATTTTTATTATAGCCTCCCCCTCCCCCTGACACTTGGGAGTGTTTTACATATATAAAAGACCGATGAAACAATTTAAAACAAGTCATTAACATAATATTTTTAAAATATAAGATAGGGGGAGGAAAAAAGGAGGAAAAATACATTAGCAGGGACCAGCAGTGGATCCTAAAAGCATCTAGAAAACAAATACATTTTCAGGTGCTTTTTAAAGGTATGGAGGGAGGAACTTAGACAAACCTCCAGGGGGAGCGAGTTCCAAACCGAGGGGCCCGCCACAGCAAAAGCCCGATCACCCGCCAACTTAAGACACGATGACGGAACCCTGAAACAGCAGGTAGTTCCTGAGCGCAGATACCCATCAGTAAACTCAATCTGTCATTCTGCAGGCAGTCAATGCAGAGAACACAAGATAGGTGTAATATGATCATGTCTGCCTAAACTAGTAAGCAGCCGCACTACCACATTTTGAACAAGCTGCAAGCAATGGATAAGCACTGCCAGTGTTCTGTAGAAGAGGGAATTACAAAAATCAAGTCTTGTAGTCACCAGTTCATGGGTCACTGTGTCAAGGTCAGCCTGGGATAAATACAGGTGTAACTTACACAAATTGCGTAGCTGAAAAAAACATTTCCCTACCAGGTCCAATACCTAAGATTTCATGGACAGAGCGTGATTGGAAGCGATGCCCAAGTTCTTTAACTGGCCCACTACTCATATCTGCACCGTAGCCACATTCAGGGGCCAGAGGGAGGCAAGGGCATCCTCATATCTGCTGCCCCTACCCACTAACATCACCTCCGTCTTCCCCAGATTGAGCACGAGGTAGCTCTGATGCTTCCAGGTGGCTATGTCATTCAGACATTCCTCCAAGGCTGAGTTGGCAGGGCTCATGGGGCAAGAGATGTAAAGTTGGGCATCCTCAGCATATGGATGATACTTAACCCAGTGCTTGATCATAACATCTCTAAAGGGCTGCATGCATACATTGAACAACATGGGTGAAAGAACAAAACCTTGAGGAATGCCGCAACTCAGACCCTGTGGGGATGACGCAAATCCATGCATCACCACTGTTTGGCTTCTCCCTTCCAGGCATGACTGAAACCACCAACCAGCAGCTCCCTTCACACCAGCAACGTCCATCAGCTGCCGAAGCAGCAACCCATTGTCAATCGTATTTAATGCTGGCGTAAGGTTCAGCATGACCAAAATGGCCAGATGTCCTTGATCTACAATCATCAGCAGATTGTTCAACATTCTACCCTGTGGGAAGGCCTGAACCAGGACTGGAATTTTTCCAAAATATTGTTGGATTGCAGGTGTCTCTGTAGCCACATGGCAACAGCCTTCTCAATCACCTTCCCTAAGAAAGGCAGATTGGAAACCAGGAGATAATTGGCAAGCACTTCAACATCAAGAGATTATTTATTGAGGAGGGGGTGGACCTCAGCACCTTTGAGGAAGGCTGGCACCCTTCCCTCCCTAAAGGAGGCACTAATAATGCCTGTCAATAAAGGTACCACTGCCTCTATGCTCGCCCTCAACAGCCAGGATGGGCAAGGGTTAGAGGCACACATGGTGGGTCTCAATGATCCCAGCAGAACACGGACTTTGTCATCATCAACCACATAGAAGTCAACCAGGGAAATACAGTCTGTTGGGACTCTGCAGTTCTCCACATTGAAAGCCTCAACAAGTTCCACACAAAGTTGTTCTATCTTCTCCGCAAAAACATAGAAAATCCCTCTCAGCACTCAATTGAAAAAAACTGTAGATGGATTGAGGCAGTCTGGAATCTGGATTCACCAGTCCATGCACCACCAGTGCACGTGCATGAAACAGTTGCACTGATCTGTTCCCTGCAGCATCTATGCCCAAGGACAAACATTTGGCCTCAGAATTAGCCCTTCTGTACGTCCGCATAAACTCTTTGTACAGCTGAAGATCAGCCTCCAGATGGTTCCTTAAGCATCTCCTCTCCAATTTATGCCTCAGTCTCTTTAAGTCTGCCAGACGGCTGTTATACCACAACAGTCTAAGGATTGTTAAAAAAAAAAAAAGTGTCTGGTGAGGCGCCAGGGAATTGAAGACCCCCTGTTAACAGCTGAAAATAGCTATTGGTGACCCTGTCAACCCCCTGATTGGAAGGGGCAGATGTATCAACTCCAGCTCTAATAATGAGGTTGCTGAAGTCCACCGGATTCATCAGCCTCCGTGGCCGTACACCAGTTGACCGGTTCTGGTGTTGTCAGTCAGGTAGAACAGCAGCTGCACTGAAACACATGAGGTTGTTGTCGGACCACCCAACAGGGGTGACGTGAACATCTGATACTGTAAAACACAGACTGAAACCCACAGTCAAGGTGCCACTATGATGCACATTAAAGTCTCCCAGGACAAGCATCCTGAGACACTCCAACAGTAACGTCGACACCAGCTCTAGGAACTTGGCTTCAAATTCATCCAAAATCCTAAATTTTGGGATCCTAAATCTTGGTCCTGACCCAGTGGTACAGGTCATGGCCAAACATTCAAATGTCCCCACCTCTGACATGGACCACTTCATGCATTGCAGGTGAGATGGGGGAAAAAAATAATCAAAGCCACCCCTCCCCCCAACCTCTTCATTCTGCCCAAGGCTGGTGGATCACTGAAAAACCTGGTGGGACTAGCTGTGCCAAAATACAGCCTGTGGCATCATGCAGCCAAGTCTCAATTATACATGCCAGGTCTGGGTGACACTCTATGATAGAACGACACAGAGTGTTGGCTTTATTCACCACAGGCCTGGCATTAACCATCCAGATCTTCATGCAGGAGGAATCCAGCATACTCATTCCCCTTTGGCCCTTTGAGGTACACACAATGGTCTCCAAAGCAACTTTCCAAAGTCATCTAAAATGGGGTACCTTCCGCAGTTACTGTGGATCTCCCCCCCCCGTTTGTCACCGTGATGGGTATCCTTGTCAGGGTTAGACAGGGTGTGCGGGGAAACAGAGGCATAGTGAGGAGACAAAGGGAGAAAGAGGGTCCCGTAGCAAGGAAATCCCCCCACACGGGCGTCTCTCCACCAACCTTAGATCCCCTTGCTCTACAAGAGGATACAGTGGAGGCACGGGCAGGAACAAGTGCGGGGAATCCTTCCCAAAACCCGGAAGTAATGCAGCGAGGCAAGGCAGCATGGGCGGGGCCCCAACCAACGTTGCAACGCTCCACGCGGCTGCAAGCACAGCGGGGGAGGAGTTAAGAGTACTTTAGCAGACGGCTCTCATACCTCAATGCCGGCGATCAGCATAGCTGTGAACTGGCCCCTGAACGACTGAGCGATTTGCGTATTTCCCTATCAAGTTGAGTGTAGTGTGCGAGGCGAGAGTAAGACGTGTGAGTGGTGAGTGAGTGTGTGTCTGGAGGTTGTTGTTGCTGTTGGTGTACACTGTTTAGCCTATTAACCTGGTAATTCCCTAATTGTCCTCCCTCTAGAGTGGTGAAAGTTAACCCCTTCCTGGTGTGTTTCCCGTGGTGCTTCTCCCCTTCCCTTCACCGTGTTCACGTGGCAAATTCTATCCTTGCACTGTGTGGGTGGGGTTGTGGGCTTGTGGGTGTGT
This sequence comes from Sphenodon punctatus, assembly GCA_003113815.1. Lineage (NCBI taxonomy): Eukaryota > Metazoa > Chordata > Lepidosauria > Sphenodontia > Sphenodontidae > Sphenodon > Sphenodon punctatus. Next base: position 5,256,432 of record QEPC01013194.1, on the reverse strand, counting down.
GTGAGCAGGGATCTAGTCCCCCTGTGGAACGTGGCAGGGGCACGCTCACGCTCTCTGTTGATCCCATCCCCTATGATGACTCGGCCCTGTTCCTTAGGGAACTTATAGGGCCAACTTATACCCTGAGGGGATTCTTTATTCACCAGAACTGTGAGCACCCCCCACACCACTGGAGTCTCGCGAAGTACGTAAGGCAGCAGGTCCATGGGTTACCCCGTTCTCTTTTCCCTTCGCCCTTTCCATTTCTAACAATCCTAAAACTAGCTAGCCCAGTTCCCTCACCCAGTCAAGATGGTCTCCCTCCTTGTGGGACCATCTTTCACTCACACAAACAACAAAGACTGGCAGTGGGTACCTGGGTGGGAGACTCACACCCTCTCCCCCGAGAGGTCTGCCTGATAATACATAGACACAGGGACTGGGAACACACTCTCACTGCCCACCTGCTCCAGCCAACTGCTCAGTCACCAGGCATTCAACAGACGAGGGTTCGCACCCCACCCACCTTCAAATGCAATATACATAAACACTACTCACCCAAAGATGGTCCACTATGCACTGGTGGGGATAAATCCAGGAAAAAAGATGAGGGTGGGGGACAAGATAAAAAACTGATATTAAAACCACCAATCTGGGGCCCAATCCTTCTTGGCCAGGAACGCATTGGCCTTCCAATGGCCGACACCCATTGGTGTCGCACTTCGGATGGTGCCGAAGGGTTGGCACCCTTCAGGGCTCTTCCTCCAATATCTACCTGGAGGAAGAGGAAGGTGTCAAGTGTTGTCACTCCGCCTCAAAGAGCAGCCCCAGTCACTTGCAATCAGGGAATTAGATCTCACATGTCCTTTACTCTCCTTTACTCTCCACAGAAGTGTTGATACATACCATCTCTTGGTAATTATACACTGTTCTCTATTGTCCATATACATATACCCATAGTCCATAGTATTATACAGTCTCTAGCAAGGGTCAAAGCCTCTGGCTCTAAATAGCCTCTCAGCAATTCTGCCAAGCAATTTCCTCCTACTGGCAAAGCTCCCATGTCTCTGGACACCAGCCACAGTCTCCAGGGAAACCCAGGCCCTAACTAGCCCCAGTGCTGGGCTTCAGGCTCAGGTACAGCACTTGCAGGCTGCAATCAGGTCTCCACACTGCCTTAGTCCCTGGGCCTCTTGAGACAGCCCACAGTACTCTCCACCAGAGCCACCTGCAGTACCTTGGAGAGGTTGTCCCACATAGCCTAGTCATCCAGGCTATTCCAGCAGCTTAGCCTGGGTTCAGGACCCTAGAGAGGTATTCTGCTGGAGAGCTAGCAGAGCTCCTCTCAGGTCTGATTTCAGACCCATACTGATTCTTCACAGCCTCTGGCTCTCTTTATATCTGTCCAGGGTGGGTGGGCCTAGCGTCCTAGTTGCTGGCTCTTAAAGGGCTAGTCACTCTCCCCCCACTCTTGTCTCAAGCCTCATTTGTCTACAGACTTGCTCAAGCCTACAGGTCTGGCTCTTCCAAGCCTATACACCCATGCCTAGCCCTTAAACTGGCACTCTTAGTCTCCTTAAGGGTGCAGCAGTCATATCAGGCTGCTACCTGCTACACCATGCATGTGCAATTGCAGTTCTGGTCCATATGCGCACATAATGTGTGTATGCAGACTTTGGATCTGGGCCCTAAAGTATAGTTTGAAAGCCAAAGCGACCCATATAGCCAGTTTTATACCACAACCTGACTTCTCAAGATGCAAATAAAATTGCACTGTAGTCACCTCTCATGGAAATGACGCTAACACTCCCATTTTGACTTATGGGAGTGTCAGGGTCATTGCCATAGGAGGTACAACCCTAATTGCATTCTCTCCTCAGAGTTATTCCTACTTTTCTTTTGGAGATTTCCACCAGGTGTGGTTTTAAGCCTTGTAGAAGTAGGAGATCTAATCAACAAACCTGTTTGACACACGCAAGTTCAATGTGAAGATCAGAAAACCTCCGAGAGCTTTTGCAAGAAACTATTGGCTTCCACATTCCCATGTCACCAACCTTCTATCCTATGTTTCACTTCCTGTTCTGTAGGAAAATCTTGCACAGGTCCTTGGGCCGCCCTCCTGTCCTTCAGAGGAAAGTGATATCATCTTTGGGTTGTTCCAAATGGTATTTTTTTATTCTCCACTAGGCAATTCATGTGGATACACTTGGCTACTTATACAACAAAATTTGCTTTGTGGTAAGAGATTAATATTTTGAGAATCTACTTAATGTTCATAGGTTTGTTATGATAATGTATTGGATACCACAGATGTGCAATTTGTTTTGTTTTTATTAGTTACTATAGTAAATGGATACCCATTTTTTTTAGTAACTAATATTAAAAAAAATAATGAATAACCAAATGGTATACATAAGAAGCATCACCACCATTTTGGAAAGGGCAGCTGGTGTGTGCATGTGCAGACAGGCTAACTGTGGCAGGGTCTGAGGGTTACCTGTGTGACTACCTGTAGGATGCCACCCAACAGTCACACCCACTCAGTCACTGATCTCTTCCACAGCATCTTTATTAGTTCAAAATGACCCTAGGCCAGGCACAACCCTCTGGTCCTAGTGTCTCTCCACAAGCCTCTCATTTGCCACGTCTCTCCACAGAGCTACTGTACCATTAACTTCTGTTCTCCCTCTCTCTCCAGGCACAGCCATTTCTGGCTCCTGCCTGCCTCATGCCCATCCCTCCATAGGCTGCCAAGGGTTTAAGCAGAGTTCCCCTTAAGCTCCTGCTTCTTCAGGTTTTCTCCCTGAACTCCCAGTCCAGTGTTCTCAGCTTGCAGAGCTGGCCACACCATGCCCAACTCAGTTGGGCCTCACATGTTGGCTGCTCAGTTCCTGAACCAGAGGTTCTACTCAGCTCCTGCTTCTCTCTGGAGCCTCCCTTTGTCTGAGGCTTCTTGCTGCTCCCAAGCAGTAATCTGTTTGAGACAGATCTCAGTTCCAAGACCTGCCTCCTCTGCAGCCTCTCTAGCACTGAGCTCTGGCTCAGGTTTTATGCCTCTCTGGGCTGGCTCTCCCACACCCTTCATACAGCTGCTTTCCCTTAGGCACTGTCCTTCACTCCTTGCAGCACCAGCAGCTCCTCTACCACCTATAACCAGGCTGAGTCTCTCTCTCTCTCTTAAAGGACCAGTGGCCCACAGGGACTCTGCCCTGTAACACTGCCCTTTTGCAAAATGATGGCGATGCTGCCACCGCCATTTTGAAAAAAGATGTGCATGTGGGGAATGACCCCAGTGTCCATTTTATTTACAAATACAAAATAAAATAAAAACCTGAAATAAAAAATCACTGTGAATGTGGACAATTCTGCACATGCACTCCCTTTCACAAAATGGTGGCGAGCCGCCACCATTTTGGAAAAGGACAGTCAGTCTGCACATGCGCAGACCAGCTACTGGAACACTATTGGTAGCCAGTGCCAGTGTAGACTTTGGAGCACCAGTGCAATGTGCTCTCAGGAACCCACCACCAGAGGGTGCAGTCAATGAACAGTCTTCAAAAGCAGCCCCATGTAAAGCGCTTTGCAGTAAGTAGCCTACCCTTGAGGTTACAAAATCATGGATGGCAGTGGCTAGGTGTGAATCAGATAGAAATGGTTGCAGCCTCCTCAGCAGATGGAGTTGGTAGAAAGCACTCTTGGCCACCACAGCAACCTGATGTTCCTGGTGCCGCAAGGAATCTAGGAGCACCACCAGGCTGCATAAATTCATTGACCAGGGCCACAAGTGCAGTCTCGCTATCAGACCCAGGAAAAAAGCTGGACTGACAAGGGTCCAGAAATCTGGTAGCATCAAGATGATCCTGAAGTTGTTGAGTGATTACCCATTCAATAACTTTCCCTAAAAAGGAAATTATTAGATACAGGATGATAACTGGCCAGAGCGTAGGTGTCAAGTGATGGTTGCTTGAGCAGTTCCCGCAATATGAATTGGAAAACACATAGAAATAGTCATATTATAGTTCTTTATTTCCAAGTAAACATTTTCCTGTTCATGTTTTAAAATGAAGATTTAGTTATTTAGTAAGTGCTTCCTTTTAAATAACTTATATTTAGGATTTTCTAACATTATTAATAATAATAATAATAATAATTACAATAATTGATATTAACCGTTCTACACTTTGTTTGTACACTTTCTAAATTTTCATAGGAAGTGCAATGGAGAATAAAATTCTCAATTATGAGTCTTGATAAATGAGATTATAAGGCTTACCAAACCATTAATATCAGATTCACTAACCATCAAGTTGGAAATAGTGTTTCCCATGGAAAAATGTTTCATGCTATATTTCAATTCAATGTATTTATTCAGAACGTGACACTTAGTCATAGTCCACACACAGAGACAACAACATACAATACAAAACATGCTATATTATGAAGCATAGAGGGCTGGTAACACAAGAGTAGTAAATGCTATTTTTTGGAACTTAAATAAGCTACATCAAATGATATGCTGCCTTGAAAATAGTCGCAGAATCACTAGATAAGACTGAGTGATTGATACAGTTGTATAACTTGTCAAAGAGTCAGTGCAAGCATGAGAGTTGTTCACAAAACTATGTGTTTCTGTTACCGTTTACCTCCTGTGCTCTGCCCTGGTCCTTCATTCCTACACTCCTCATAGCTGCAGTGGCATCAATGAAATGATGGCAGGAGAGTCCTCAAGCAGTGATCTAAGCTAACCAGGCATTAAGAGTGCAGCTTGCGGCCACTACTCTGATTGCAAAGTTTAAGGGCCTGAACAGGAGTGCAATGGATGCTAGGACAGAAACAACTTATTGGCAGCAACATTTCAAATGATCTGATTTCATAAACATCTTTCATTACTAACAGTAAAGAAAACTGAAGCCTGTTGAATTCTTGTCCTTAACATAATATCAGAACTGCAACACACTGAGGGTGATTTCAGACGTGCCGGGGTGCATTAGCCCCGTCACGAAATGAAATCTGAATTCCCCGCCGGGATGACCCCGTCACGCCGTAACAGACATGCCAGGGGATCCCGGCGGGGAATTGGAGAGGGGGCGGGGCCGCGCGGCGCACTGTGCAGCCGCACGGTCCCGCCCCCTCCACACTCCCCGTTGCCCGCCCTCTGGGGAGACGGGCGGGCGCCGTGGCCAATGCCGCCGCAGCGCTCGCCCGCTATGGCCACGGGCCGGACTCCCTGCAGGGATTCCGACCCGTGGCTGCCATCCAGGCGTGACGGCGGGGGTCACCACGGCGGGGAATCACATTCGCTGCATGAGGACCTCCGGCCCCGCCGCTTTGGCCACTCACGGGGCGAATGTGATTCCCCGCTGTGGTAACATCTGGGGGGAAACATCAGTTTCCCCCAACAGACGTTACGTGGTCGCTGCCACCACAGGGGATTGACTGTGGTGGCCTTTGACCACATAACGTCTGAAATCACCCTGAGAAAGCCCAACTTGTTTGATGTCTGAAAGAAGAGCAGTAGCTGTGGTGCCAAAGTAACTTGTTCAGACAACGTATTGTAGTAATACGTAACTGGGGTGAGGAGTAAAAGAATGGGCTGATAGCTAAGAAAGAGAGTTGGAAGTCAGCAGATTTTTGCTCTAAATTTCATCTTTGCCAAACAAAATTAGGTCCTTTTCACACGGACACTCTAACACCAATAAAATGTATGTTACATTTTAGTATACATGTTGCAGGACACCCATACAGCCCTGCAACATGTACAGCATGCACACCTGAAGCCCTGCAACATGTATAACAAAATGTAACATACATTTTATTGGTGTTAGAGTGTCTGTGTGAAAAGGGCCTTAGTGAATTTACCTGTATTCACAATTGTTTGTAATATGGTAAAAAAAAAGAGGAACATCTTTTATTTTACTATGCAGCACTTGGGGAAACTCTCCATTTAAAACCTGTTTGGTGCCCAAACACAACCCAATGGGATACTCACAGCGGTGTACTCCCCAGGCTGACTCAGCTGCTCTGCCTGGACGCTGTTCCTTCCAGCTTTTGTTCAGCTGAACTTGGGGCTTCCTGCTTCACTTTTCTGTGTGTGTGTGGGGGAACTGAGGTGGCCTCTTCCAGCACACCAAGATCTGGCTTTCAGGTGGAAAAATCAATGGACATGCAGTGCATCACAGTCAGTCCCCATAGGGGGGATGTGCATGGGTTGTGAAAGGAGCAGTGGCCGTTGGAGCAGCCGGGCAGGTGAGGGCAAGAGACGGATTGATGTCCCAGAAAGTTCTGGAAAATCTGGTACGGTCCACTTCCTCTGGACAGGATTTTTTTGAGGTGGGGGGTGGGATCTGGGCACCTGATGGGGGGGTAACACATCACGTGCCCAATGTGGTGTCTGAAAATGCAGGTATTACCTGTGAGTACCAACTGAATTACTCACTGCACCCCTATACATGAGATCGCTCCATATAGCTCAATGAGTCAAAGGCCTCCTGTGACTACTGCAATTGACTTGTTAATGAAACCAATGAACTCCACTCAAGCAGGTGATCAGTGCTTTGACATCTCAATGACTTTTTAAAAGGTATGTATAGGTGATTCAGAACCAAATCATCTAAATTTTTTTAGTTGTTATCTGGAATAAACTATTATCTATTTTTTAAATATCTAGTTCCTCCCCCCCACCCCCCAGTTTAGTTGAAACCTTAGTTTTTGTCATGTTTATCTGTGTTCCAAGTCTATTGAAGACAATGGGAAACCCTCCTGAAAAAGGTGACAGATTTAGTTTGTCATTCCTATAGTAGTCATTCAAACTAGCAACTACAGGACATAATTACTAAAGCAGAATAACCCTTCCTGTTTCCTGGATAATTCATATCCTCAAGTCCTGAATTGAAAATCAGCAGCCTGAGGAACAAAATAAAAGCACACTTCAGAAGTGGAGATGATGGTACTATATAATCTCACCTCAAACCTTGGTTAAGTTTTGTCAAAGCCTGCACCACATCTTATGCATTTATGTTGGGTTTAAGCTTGGAGAATGCTAGTGCTTTAACGGTTACAGGATAATTTGAAAGTACTTGCTCCATTACAATGAACACATTTCAAATGATAATTCAGATCATTTCCTGGTTATATCTGTACGGAGAGATCTCTCGGTGCTATCCAGTATAGTGCATCTTTCAATACCACTAGGTGAGATTCTATTCCCAATTAGTATGGACATTTAGAAAAGAATGGAAAACTCACCCAAAAATCCCCACAATTAATATTTCCATTCACTGGGGCCAATCCCATGCCCCACGGACCAGGGTGTGCAGCACACGTGGCACACACGCATGCACCCCTGGCACAGGGCCTGCAGTGTTCATGCAAACCAGCTGTGTGTGTGTATGGGATCGGCCCCAACTAGTGATATAGCAAGGAACCAGAGTTCACTGTTTTCCCCATTGAAGCAATGAGGAGAACACAGGGTGAAAACAAATGAGACAGTAGCCCACAATAGCCTGGTGAGGCACCTGTCCATTATTTTGGTGGCTGCCAGAAATTTGTCCACTTCCACCTTGTGGCAGGAGATGTTCACCCCCGACGGGAATCTCCTTGTCCACGCTTCCGGCCCTCTGGGGGGCCAGAGCTCCGGAAGCATGGTCAAAGGGATTCCCGCCTCGGGTGAACACCCATCAGGAATCTCTTTTGGGCCCAACAGATGTTACTGGCTCAACGTGGTTGACTGTGGTATCGTAACATCTGTTACTGCCCCATGGCCCAGAATCGGTGGATGGTAATATCTGTTACTGCCGCCGATTCTGGGCTGTGGCCCAGACCCCAGGATGTATCGGGTGCAGTGGCCCGATTGGCCACTATGCCCACCTGTCTCCTGGAGGGTGGGTGGCCAGGGGAGTGTGGGGGGGGGGGCTGTCCAGCTGCACATTGTGCTGCCCCACCCCCTCCCCCGATTCACCTCCGGAATCTAGCCGGCACATCTGTTGACTGGCCGATCTGATTCAGGAGGGGGATGTTTTGGTGATTCTGTGCCATGGCCCAAGGGAGGCCTGGCATGTCTGAAGTCACCCTATGTCAGGTGGAGAATGCCGGTGACACAGCATGGGCTACTGTTGCCCGGGGCTAATGCGGGACAATGGGACTGCCTCCTGTTTTGTTGGCCTGTGAAGTTCCACTGCAAGGCAAGATCCAAGGATCACGCCCGGAGGAGTGCACTTGCCCCAGCCGACAAGCAGCTGACAGGTGGGGAGGGGTTCCTCTGCTCCTCTGGCAGCCAAGGTGTGTGTGCCCCTCCGTCCCCCAATCATCTGTTTATCAGCCAAGGTGAGTGCACTTCTCTGGGCCTACTCTTGTTCAGCTGTTGGGTGGCTGCAGTGAGTATGCTCTTCCACCTCCCATCATCTGTTTGGCTGCAGCTCCTACCAGGGTACTGGTCCTGCTGTGCAGCAGGGGTCCGGGAGGCCTGCTCCATGTGAATAGCTTCCTGGCTGACCTGTGGCATGAAAGAAATTATGACGACACCCCTCTGCCCAGATTCCCCATGGAGGGTTGCTCATTTGGACTGTCCTCCCGACCTTGTGGCTGCTGTGGTGGCCCTTCCCATTGCTGTCTCATTTGTTTTCACCCACAGTGAACCCAGGTTCCTAGATTGGTACTCTGCTATATCAGATAATTTTTCATGCTATGTTCTGTGAGTTAGCATTTCTTTACTAGTTCTATTATTATTTTAGCATTATTAAATTTTATTATTATTCTAGTATTATTAAGTGAAGTGGAATAATATTTCACATCATTATGCCAAGTGATATACCAGGCAAATTAAAAATGTTTATTACATTTGTGTGTGTCTTTTCAATGCAATGGTGTTGCATGGGATACAACTGAGGGCAAAATGTGGCTCACAGTGACAAATGAGTTGGGGAAAGTGCAAAAAGGGGCAACAAAAATGATCAAGCATATGAAATGCCTTCTGTATGAGAAGAGGCTCACTAGATTAGGGCTCTTCAGCTTGGAGAAGAAATGACTGTGAAGGGAAATGATCGAAGTTCTAAAAAATCATGAATGGTGTGGAGCAAGTACATAAGAACAAAAGAAGTGTCATCGTGTGTTGAGTCAATGGTCCATTGAGCCCAGCATCCTGTTTCCAACAGTGGCCACTTTCGGTCACTTCAGAAAAGTACCCAACAAGTCATAAAGGGATAATCCATTCCCTGCTGTTCACTCCAAGCTCTTGACAGTAGTACCACATTCACACCTGACACTCGGGCGCTGTTAGAGTGACGTGAGACACAGACATGGCAACGGGGAGGAGCCCCATGACGGAAGTAGAGCCAGTACGAACAAGGACCTGCTGCAGCTAGTTTTGCACGTGACTGGGCGCAAAATCCACATCTGTACCTCGTGTCACCTAACAGCGCCGGAGCGTCAGGTGTGAATGTGGTATGAGAAATTGTGTCCCCATACATACTTGACTAATAGTTATTTATTGAGCTATCCTCCTAGAATTGTTCCAAGTAAATAGGGAACTGTTATTTATCCTTTAAAGCTGACAACAAGCTTAAAACAAACAAGAGGAAATACTTTTTCATTCAACATACAATGAACTTGTGGAATTTGTTGCACTAGGTTTAAGCAAGGATTGGATAAGTTAAATAAAATGGGTATCTAAATTTGGTCAGGGGATGCAACCTCTGAACATCAGGAGCTGGGAGTAAATGGTCATTATGACCTGTTGCGTGCTTTTCTGAAGTGACCACTATCGGCAAAAGGATGACAGGATGCTGGATTGGATGAACCAGTGGTCAGACACGGTATGACACGTCTTATGATCTTAATGAATGCAAATATACACAATCAATACAGTGATCAAGTTTAAGGAGTCCATCTTCATTACTGATAATCTTCCTATCAATAATGACTTTACAGAAGATGTAAAATACCACATTTAATTGTCAGTTCAGTAGAGGGAAAATTATAATGGGTTTTAAAGGCTAAATCTCTGACCAAACTTATTTTCTATACAATGAATATTTATCTAACTGGGAAAGTGAATTTAGGGTAAAACGGATGCTGGTATATGTATATTGTGTTTGTGTATGGCTGGCTGAAGCAAAAATATTTTATTTAAATGTCACTAGTATAACATAGCAAACATACTCCAGTAATTTTACTGTTATAGAACTCAACTTAATGCTTATGTTTGCTATGAATACAGATACTAATTATCGATATTGCATACCTTAAATGAAACACTTGAAAAGCAGCAGTTCAACCTACAAAGTATTTCTTCAACTAATCAATAATGGAAGGAGAATTTTAAAAGAAGGGCTGACATTCCCAGAGCTCATTATCTTCTACAAGAATGTTTATAAACTATTATATTCAGGACTGGCCTTTGAATTTGTAGGGCCCAGGGCAAAGTTAAAATGTGAGGTCCATGATGGCCCCCCCATGGTCCCACCCCCTTGGGGTGCCCCCTCCACAGGGCCCTAAACGTGGTCATTGTGGCCCTGCTGGGAGGAAGTGAGGCCCCTCCACACCCTGCCTTGGTAAAAACAGGGGCCACTGTAGGGCCCCCAGAAAGAGCGAGGGCAGTTTCCCTGGGTTGCTCTGTGGGAAGGCCAACCCTGATTATATTTTGTCTGTTTTATTTACTGCTTCACCTCATTTGCCTTTTGAATTTCAAAGCAACTTTCCCAGAACTATATTAAAACATACAAATATTGAGGCTTCTTCTCCATTGTCTTCTGAAAATCTATGGACCAGCTGGTCACAACCATCATTCATTTTCAGGAGGAGGAGAAACTAGGAGGCTGCAAATCAATTCAGGCATTGGCTTTTGGTGTGACTGGTTGGCAACAGAATTCTACTGTAGTCTTATGCAACATTCAGAGATTTCAAGAGAGCAGAATCTCACACTTCCTTCTAAAATCAAACTAATTAACGTACACTGTGTATTATGCAGCATATTCTCAAACTGTTAGTTTTAACTCCTTGATTCCTAATAATGTAAATGTGTCAAATTCTACCCACAGTCTGGGGTTTGCCTAGAATATAACACCAAGGGCGGGAGATCTGAGCATGCGCGAGAGCGGGTAGCAGGGGATCGCTGCAGCTCCGTCCCCCGAGCGCTTTAAAGTGCTCCCCGCAAAGAATCAAGTTAAAAAAAAGAACGCAAAAGACAAAGGCAAGGCAGAAATGACCGGCAGGATGAAAGGCAAGCAGAAAATCTCGCAACAGAATGCCCTGGAGAGATTCTGCAAGCAGAGCTCCACAGCGCAAACCGGAGAAGCTGACAAGCGGCGGAGTGAATCCAGCATGGCCGGGGAAGCGCGCGAAATTGACCAGAGGTCAGTTTCATCTGATTCAGAGGAGGAGACCGAGACAGGCAAGTCTCTGTACAAACTTATG
>QEPC01013194.1:5206144-5233609 GCA_003113815.1 Sphenodon punctatus | reverse complement strand
GGCAGCAAGAAGCAACAGGCCCTGGAGGCCAGACTGGCTAAGCTCACCCCCTGGCCCCTCCTCCAGTAAGGCAGTGGACGCAGTCAGTCTCTCTGTGCCTGTGTCACTGCCCGCTTGGCTGCCCCTGCAGTGGAACCACTCTTGGGGAGTGATGGTAGACACTTGGCTAGGGAGGGGGGGGAAGCATTAGGAGGCCATGCTTCGCCATGGTTGCTCGGAGAGGTGGAGAATGGGAATCCTTCCTGTCCAGAGGGAGTAAGTTTTATGTAAATGTATACATGTGCATAATTAGGTGGTGCCTAATTATGCAAATTAGGCCCCGCACCAAGACTTTGCACATGGCCTCACAAACCCTGGGGTCGGCCCTGGTGCCACCTGTTGTGGATTAGATCCATGCCCGTCTTGGCTGGTGAAGGCTGGCCGGGAGACGTTAGGGCCGTTGCTGGCGGGGGTGGTCAACACCTCCCTTAGGGAGGGCAGGGTGCTGAGCCATCTCAAAGAGGCGGTAGTGTGGCCTCTTCTCAAAAAGTCATCTTTGGACATTGACTCCCTAGCCACCCAGCTATCGGCCAGTCTCTAATCTTCCCTTTTTAGCGAAGGTTATTGAGTGGGTGGCGGCCCGGCAGTTACAGGGGCATCCGGACCAGGTTGGTTTTCTTGATCCCTCGCAGCCTGGTTTTCACCCCGGGTTTGCCACGGAGACTGCACTTGTGGCCTTGGTCAATGACCTGCACCGTAAATTGGATCAGGGCAGATTCTCAATGTTGATCTTACTGGATCTGTCGGTGGCGTTTGATACCGTTGACCATGAGATGTTGGTGGCAAGGCTGCACGACTGAGCTGGGGTGAGTTGAATTGTTCTTGAATGGTTCCACTCATTCCTGTCAGGGAGAACTCAGTGAGTGGTTCTTGGGGAATGTACATCATCTCCCCGGAATCTCATGTGTGGAGTCCCGCAGGGTTCTATTCTGTCCCGTCTCCTGTTTAACGTGTATATGCAACCGTTGGGTGAGGTCATGAGAGGGTTCAGCGTACAATGTCATCTGTATGCCGATGATATACAACTTTACCTCTAGTTTTCTGGAGACCCAGGTCCAGCAGTCTTGGTGCTTACCCCGTGCTTGGAAGCTGTGGGGGACTGGATGAGGGCGAGCCATCTGAGGCTGAATCCTGATAAGATGGAGGTGATGTTGGTGGGTAGGGCTGAGGGGGTGGTGGCTCCCATCATTGACAGGGTCTTCCCCCCTCTGGCCACTCAGGTCTGTAGTCTGGGGCTGCTCCTCAACCTGCAGCTCCGCCTGGATTGTCAGGTGAAGGCTGTGACGAGATGAGCTTTTCGCCAATTGTATCTGGTGAGATGGCTGCGGCCGTATGTCTCGGACTCGGATCTGGTCACCATCATCCATGCTTTCATAACCTCTCAGCTGGACTACTGCAACGTGCTCTACATGGGGCTACCCTTGGCGACAGTCCGGAGGTTGCAGTTGGTGCAGAATGCGGCGGCCCACTTTCTAATGGGGACGGGCCACTAAGACCACATTCCACCGGTGCTCTGGACTCTGCATTGGCTGCCCATTGTCTTCCAAGCCCAATTCAAGGTGTTGGTTATGACTTATAAAGCCCTAAATGGCTTAGGTCCTGTTTACCTACGAGACCACCTCAGGTCATCCCGCGGCCTTTGCAGTTGGCCGGGGGCACCTGACTCAAAGTCCCCTGGGTATGTCGGGTGGCGATGGCAGGGAGGGCGTTCTCGGTGGTCGCACCTCGGCTGTGGAATTCTCTCCCGTTGGAGGCCTGTCTGTCCCCTGACCTCCCCTCTTTTTGCAGATGTTGTAAGACCTGGTTGTTCTGCAAGGCCTTCAGGGAGAGGGGTGGGTAGGGGTTTTATTTGCTAGCTGCTATTTTATTGTCCATTTTATATATTTTACAAATTGTAGTTTTAGATGATTTTATTGTTGTTTTTATGTTGTTCGTCGCCCCAAGCTGCCGAGGTGCAGGAGGGTGTGGGATAAAAGTTTTTTGAAAAGCAAAGTAAAGTAAAAAGTATAGCAATCAGCTGCTTTATGGTGTGGGGGCTGGACTGAAAAACAGGAGTGGGGAGGGGCAGACTACAGGCAAAGGTCGGGTGCTTGGAGTCACAGAGTAGCTGACTGCACACCTGTCCCTCTGTGTTTCCTATTGGTATTCCCAGACCCAGCTAACCTGTGAATGCCTATAGGAAAAGCAGAGGTTCAGGCCGGCAGCTGGCTAATTTACAAACACCAATAGGGAACACAAGGGAAAGGATGCCTGGTGGGAAATAACATGGGAAGGGGGGGGGACAAAGACAGATAGTATGCCATCCTGATGCTGGAAGGGGGGAACTGGATGGGCCCCAAGGAATACTCAGTGGATCTCATTCCATGACCCATGGATCCCTTGCACATCCCAACCTGTGTATTCCCGGCACAATGTGCCTGCAATAGAGATGCACGATGCTCCTGCACACATAAGATCCATGGAGTATGGGATCGGCCAAAGTGACACAGAGTAAATAATTTTAATGGCTTTATTGATAACACAAAACAATCATTTGAAGCAGTCCACCAATGTCCATTAAGCTGTCACTGATGGTGGGCGTTTTGGTTAGCATTGCAGTTGATGTGCCACCACAAGGCTATGCGCTGCTCTGTTTGGTTCAGCTGGTCCTGGAACAGGGACACTGGGCTTCTGGAGCTAACTGGAAGGGAGTTCACCAGTGTGGCCCTGCTGGTCTTGCAAATGTTGTAGAGAACACAGGCATCAGTAGTTAGAAGTCGAGCGATCTCTTGCTGGAAATTAGTCGTAGCATCTATTTATTGCCAGTGCTGCTTTAGAAGCCCAAATGCTTTCTCCACAGCAGATTGGGTGACACTGAGGTTCTGGTTAAAGTACCTTTGTTCCAGGATGTGGGCAACACTTTATGCCTTAGTGAGCCAGGGCTTCAAGGGGTAGGCACGCCTCATGAGCATCACCTCAATGCATGTTTCTGTGGAGGGTAAAAAGTCGCCTGTGTATATGCAGCCAAAAAAAGGGGGACTGATGTAAGATAAGTGTTCACAGACCACCCAGCTGGCACATCCATAAATTGGGTATGGCGGTCCACTAGGGTCTGGAGAACTCCAGAGAACACCCCCCCCCCCCCGGAACACACACACACACCCCATCTCATAACAAGGTAGTCATCCTTGTTATGAGATGGGCAGATGATGACAATATGGCTCCTATCAACATCCCCTATACAGCTAAAAGCCCTCCATAACATACGCGGGGTCAGCCAACTGCACCACCCTGTCCAGCAGCACTTCCACAATGGCTGTGCAAACCTCCACTAACATGGTGCCCACTGTGGAAGTTTGAATGCCAATTTGCTAGGTGGCAGAGCAGTAGGAACCTAGAGTGGCGAGCTCCCAGATGGCGATGGCAGTGCACTTCTACATGGGGATGGGTGGCCAGCGGGCCGCATCACCATGCTGTTTCTCCAGTAGTGACCTGAGGATCTCACCTAACTGCAGGATGAGACGACAAGGCATTCTGAAATTTTTGACCCACTCAGCATCTCCCCATGAAGACAGCACATTCTCCCACCAGTCTGTGCTTTTCTCCTTCACCTAGACAAGCCTCTCGGTGGGTACAGTCATGCACAGAATATTGGTGATGGAAGCCACGATTCTCAACAGGTACCTCTTTATGCATGTCCTTGCATGGCTCCAATCGTCCTCTGAGTGGTTCATTGTCACTGGAGGCAGGCAAGTGCACGGTGCTGAAGAAGCAGCTGTCTCCACAGTGTGGTGTGCCCAACTACCCCGGCCACAAAATGAGCAAGAGCCTTTCTGTGCCTTGAAATCACAGCATGCCAATGACAGCAGAAGGCCTGGATCTGTTGGATCACTCTCCAGTTCTGGCTCAACAGCAGAAAGGCCTGGAGCACCATAACCAGGGCCCCATGGATTCTGCATTTTTCCCATTGGCATCAATGGTGGAAATGCAGAATCCATGGGGCCCTGACCATAGCTAGCACAAGGAAATTGATTGCGTACATCTGTAAGGCCCATAGTCTTGAACCCCCAACCTCTGGGTTGCCAGAGTTCTGGCCAGGTTGCCACCACCCAGACTTGTTCTCTTACCCTGCTTCTCCTCACCATGTCTCCTCCCAGTCCTTGCCTCAACCCTGCCTCTCCTGTCTATCTTCCCTGTTGTCCTGCCAGTGCCTCCCAGATTTCTAGTTGATTGCCAGCAGTATAAAAACATGCTGGTAGAAACAAGTACCTGGGTGGAACAATTCCTCTCTTTCTCTCCCCATCCTGGCTCTGTTCTTCTCTGGTTCTACTTGTCCCCCTTCTCTGATTTGGACACCCTGGCTCCTTTGCCACCTGGCCCTCTGGTTTTGTGCTCCCTGGCTCTTCTCCGTTCCACCCTGACTCCTACTCTGACCACTTGTTCCCTCTGGCTCTTGCCCTTTGCTGTTCTGCTCCTAGTTTCCCTCTCCTGCTTAAACTCAGCGATGATCCTTGCCCTTCCCTTGTCCCTGTGAGCCATCAGAGGGCTTCTGAGAGGGTCCCCCTTCCCTACTCTGAACCCCCTCTACTGAGTCTGTCTGTCCCCTATAAAGCTCTTCCCTTGTCCTCCTCCAGTCTTCTCCCAATTCAGACCCGTCCATTCCTTCCAGCTTCTCCATGGCTGTGGTTCCAGGATCCATAAACTCTGAAGACCCAGGACCAAATGTTTTGAACAGCTTAAACAGCTGGGTGGCTTCCTAGCTAGGATTGGCTGTGTACCACATGAGAACAGCTATTGGCCACTATTGGTTATGCATCCTTATAGGATCAGCTGCATACCAATGCTATTGGCTGCTATGGTTACAGACTGGGTATTGGTTGAAAACTTTTTTTTGCAAAGGTGTGTGCTAGGTGTGTGTGTTCTGCAGCAGCACCACTGCTAATCCATGTACCAGTGCACATGCCAAATCATCAAAAATGTTAGATGTGTTACCACAATGGAGGCATGGCATTTTTAAATTGAGCTTTGGGGAACTACTGAATATTAAGATATGGGCAGGTGGGGGGATCTGCAAGGCAGTGAATGTCACTGTGCTTCAAAATGTATCAGGAGCACAGAGATGGAAAAGCAGAGAGTCTACAAGATTAGGGCCTACTGATAAGTCCTTTCAGGATCAGGGCAAAACCAAAGTCCCAACAGGATCAAGACAGGCAATAAGTCCAATGTTACAGCCCAGTACAGAGTCCGAGTCCAGGCCAAGGTCAAATCCAGAGAAGCAGTCCCAAGTGGGGTTGGTGGGTCAGGTGGGAACAGGAACACTGAAGAAGAACATAGGAAGCAGGGATCAGGAGTCCAGAGTCAGGAACTAGGAGATGAAGACAGTGAACCAGGAGTCAGGGGGTCCAAGGGCAGTTGTCCAGGAGGCAGTGAACCAGACATAGGCAAGGAAGCCTAGGGGTTGCTTTGCCTGGCTTCTGCTTCCTGTCACATGCCTTTTATACAGAGCAGGCCCAGCCAAGGGCCAATCAGAGCATGGTGGACAGGAACCACATCAATGGGTCATCAGAGCCAAATCAAGGGCCAGGCCTGGGCATACTAGTGGTGTAGGGGCGCTAGCCACCAGTACCAGGGCCCCAAAGGTGCACGTTTGTGATCCAGGTTTTTATCTCAGAATATGTGAGCAGAGCTGTCCATTGGTTGAAATCTACTCATATATTTTCTTATCTTTTGAAAGCAACAAATTTTGCTTGTAACAAGCATGAGGGGTCATAATACTATAGAGTACTATTGCTGTGGGTTGTTTGCCAGAGGTGGCGTACGTCCCCCCCGCACCCAGAGACTCTCTCTCTCTGGCAGCTGCTACTTTTATCTC
This sequence comes from Sphenodon punctatus, assembly GCA_003113815.1. Taxonomy (NCBI): domain Eukaryota; kingdom Metazoa; phylum Chordata; class Lepidosauria; order Sphenodontia; family Sphenodontidae; genus Sphenodon; species Sphenodon punctatus. Next base: position 5,227,719 of record QEPC01013194.1, on the reverse strand, counting down.
TCCAAATTCCCACACAGTGGCTGCTGCCATGGTGACTGCATCGATTTCCAGTTCAGGAGCATGCAGAGGCAGCTCAGGCTGATGCCCTGAGCCTGACCTCGCAGTGGTGTCATGTTTTGGCTCTGTGTGCATGTGTGCATGTAGAGAAAAAGAAGGGTTGCACTGCTAGGTGAGGTTCAGGGCATCAGTCTGAGCTTCCTGTGCATGTGCCCGAACATGACAATATCTGAGAGGCAGGGCAGGAGCAGGCAGAGAGAGCATGCGTGGGGTTCCATCCCCGAAACATGGCTCTCTCTGCAGTGTTCAAGGGGCAGGGAAGAAGAGGAGGGGTTTCTGCCAGGGCTGAGTTCCATGAGTGGAACTCAGCCAAAAAGTCAATTTGGGTGGTAGTTATGCTACCCTGGGCTGGCCTCTGGCCCTGGCCCTAGTAGTGGGGAGGAGCAGGCGCAGAGTGGGAGGGGCTTGTGGCAACACGCATGCGCATGTAACAACCTGCGCCAGGAGTAGCAGCATGGAAAGTGACTCTAGCCATCCCAAAGATTCACCATGCCGCCCGGAGCTGCTTGAGCTCTGTCTGGAGCTGCACCACTTCCTGAAAACTCCCCTCGCTTGCTTGCTCGCCTCCCAGCCAGGGGAAGAGTGTGGGGAGGCAAGCTCGTCTGCAGGCTGCTCTCTGTCCCCAGCACGGTGAGGCTGGTTAGTTCCTGGGCAGGTTCCTGCTGCAACCAATCTGAGCAGCAGCTGCTCCCCCCAACCGGATCTGCACCTGGCACCATGGAGAGCTGAGTCCCTGATGATCTCTGCTGCAACCAGTCCAGGTGGGACCAACTCCAGCTGCAATCAGTGAGTCTCTGCTTCCCTGAAGTTCTCAGCCAGGGGGGACCATGGGGAAAGCAGGGGAAATGTGGCAAGGGGGGGTGGAATCAAGATTAGCCCACGGGGGGGGGGGCTCCCTCTCTGTGCCAGGGAGGGTCTTAGGAAGGGTTTGGTTCAGGTTCGAGGAAGAGATGGAGAGAGGAGACAGGATGGGATGTGAGAGAATATGTGCAGCTTAGCAAATCTCTCTCTATTGATCTGTTTGTCCTTAGAAACTCTCTGACCGACACCTGCCCCTGCACTGCACAGTGGGAGAAAATACCATAGCAGTGCTGCAGGAAGGAATACATGTGAGCTGTAATTCAATTTGAGGTGTTTCGTCTTCTTTTTTTTTTCTTCTCCTTTTGCTGTCCCCCCCCCCCCCCCCTTGGAGGAAGGAAGCAGTAGATCTGCCTCCTCGCTTTGTTTCCTTTGTACTTAAAGTGTTTCCTAGGAAGGAATAAAACACTTTAAAATGATCTGCTCATGTGTTCAGGAAAGGGACCTGAACTTTGCAAATAACTAATGGCATCATTAATTTTAAAAGTGATAAAGTGGGGGGCTTGGATGGAAGGGTTTCCTTGCTTGAATTTTTACTTGCATTTTAAAATGTCCTCTTTGCAGTTTAGTGGGATGTGGCAGGCTTTTCTGCAAGGAGGCCATATGCCACATGTTGGTTCATTCGCAATAGGCTAGTCTTTGCATGAATGTTCCCTATCTGGTTGCAGCAGTTGCCTTTTACATTGCAACTGAACTGTGTAGCATGTTTTGGGAGCCGGGGGACAAGTGGAACTCAGTGCTGCTGCTTTTGTGGTGTTCTAAGGACTTCACATAATATTATTGGCTTAAGATGGTTTGCTTTGCTTCCTCTGTTTGCATGAGTACTGCTGCTTCCGCCTACTGTCGGCTAGGCTCTGCTTACCATTGGCCTAGCCCCTCCCACTTCTGGACCCACCTTGTGTCCCACCAGCCTCCACTGTGTCAGACCCATTCTCTGAGACAGCCTATTTGTTCATAGGGTAGTACATGCACACATTGGGGTTCTATGTATGCCTTATTCCTGGAGCACAGACACTGCACAACCTTGCTGCATTTTCAGGTTCAGCAAAATCGAAGAGTGGGTGCCCCAGATGAGATGAAAGAGTGGGATGGCAAGAACACAACTTTTCTAAATGTTTGTGCACTACTAGAAATTAGGAAGTCACTAACAGTGGCTGGACCTTCTCTGCTGTTTTTCCTCATCACTGCCCTGATGATAGTGGGGTCACTAGGAGTGACCCCCATCTGCTTCAATCATATGGCAACAAATCTCTTGGGGGAAACAAGTGACCGGGTGTACAGGGAATGTGAACCAATTGATGGAGAGTTTCCTACCTTATACGAGGTTTAGACAAGTGGAGAAGTGCAGAGCGTTCTCACGAGTGGGAATATTTTCCACCACAACTGAATAACATCACAGAAGATGCTCGAGAGGAGGTACAAAAGGCACATGCTTGACTGGGGATTTCATGCATACTGAGATCGATTTTTAACACCTTGGTTGGTGAGACCCAAATAGAATTGTCCTGGCAGGTAGCAGCAGGCAGCTGTGAGCCGTGGATGCGAGAAACCACTACCATGTGGTGCCAATATGCAAAGACTCATTGCTTTTGCTTTCAATTTTACTTTTGTTTTCAGTTTTCACTATAGGCACTCAATAAAGTATGCAATTTGCTCAAAAAAATCAGTGTTCTGTGCATAGCAGAAGGTTATTTCCAGATGCCAAATGCAGGCAGGTATAAACTCAGGTATTAACCTCTGTGGATGGGCAGAGAGAGCAGATGCTGTACTGCCTTCTGGAGTCATAATAGCCCAAAAAAGAAACAGCTTCTAGAGCTTCTTGGTCCCATGGTTTGCCATGGCTGAGAGTCATCACAGGGAGTGGGATACTAAGAAAGGGGGTGGGAGGCTGTTGGAGGAGCGCAGCCGGGAAGTACCCTGTCCATGTAGTACGCTTATCATGCTAAACCTGAGAGTAGTGGCTGAGCAGAAGCTGCCCGAAAGCGCACTGTATAGACTGAAGCTGGAGTCCAGGAGACGATTGTCTCGTTGGTTAATACCTGCGCAGCAGTGCTGCCCGTGAGGCAGCTCCTTTCCCCACTCTAACAGGGCATGCAGGAACTGTCAGCACTCACTTTAGCAGCCTACCTAGCAGGCAGCTAAAAGGAGGTGCTGGTGCCCGGCGCTATCTGGAGTGACTGGATGGGGCAGAGTGGGGTTTCTTTCCTGGCCCTTCCTACATTACCAACAATCCCGGGCTGTGTCCTTGTTCCCATCATGGAAGGGTTTTGATCCGGTTGCAGAGCATAGATCAAAAAAGCACATTTTAGTGTACTTTAAAAACTGTAATTATGGTTCCCATTGTGCAGGGCCATGGAAACACCTCCCTTTCCTGCAAAAATCAAACAAAGCTAAAAATGCAGTATCACCCAATTTTAAACACGGGATACTTTAATAAATGTTTACTATATAAGAAATTAGTATTTAATTTGTTTTTTTGTGACAAACCAGTATCTATTCATATTATTTTTTCCTAATCCAGCAGTAATATACTGAGACTACAGAGAATGACGAATTTTTCATCCAAATTCTGTCTCTGAAGGTTTGTGTAAATGTCTGTCCTACATTTATTTTTATTTTAGTTTGCTAGCAATAGTATCTTCTCTGGCCTTTGATGTAGATGAGAAGTGAACTGCAACAAATCACATACACTAGCAAAGAACATTATAGGAGCACATCATTAAAGGTGGGGAAAAGAAATACAGGTCAAAATATAGGGAGGAATAGCATAATAATACTTGAAAATGTGCTGATTACTTTTGAAAATGAAGTTTATAATGGAATCTTCAGACATTTGTACATTTTGCCTTAGTGTTTATTTGCTATGAGCTACAGAATGAAACTACAAGGGTTTCCTCTAATTTGTTCCTTCCAAGGGAAGGTAGAGAATTTCTGAATGTTCATTCTCTTTGCATTGCACATATTTGGTATCTAAAGGATATTCAACACACTGAAAACCTTCACAAGACTTCAACACCTTGAAAAAAAAAGTGAAATTAGATATTTCTTCATCCTGATCTTTCTTTCCTATGCGCAGATCAAAGTCTATTATGTTATTATCCAGTTGCTCATCCTAAAAGAGCTCCTTCAAATATAACCTTGTGCTTATTGTGACCATCAAATGTTTATTGAATTCAACTGATGCACAAAGTATTGAAAGGTTTATACCCCTCAGTCCCCCTTCTCCCCAATAATTGTTCCTCTCTTGGACTAAGCATATTTTAATTATAATAACTATTCTTGTTTTCCTCCCCAGAGTCCTTTCTACTCTAAAGACTCTATACTAATCTACATCTTCTAACTTTGCAGAAAAGGAGTGAGGATGGTCAGGCCCAGGGGCTAAGTGCAACCTGTGGCTAACTTTTATTTGGCCCCTTTTCAGTTTCTAGATTTGGGCCTGGATCCAGTTTCTACCTCAAATACTGAGTGCAGGCTCCAGGAACAGAGATGAAGGTCCGCACAGAAAGGCAGGAGACAGATCCAGGATCTGGACCCTCCACTTCTTGACCCCTTAAGCAATAAGCACCCTCCACCCCCAACCTCCATGTCGCCCATGGAACTTGTACTAATTTTCAAAGTGGCCCCTCGAAGGGAAGGTTTTCCCCAGCTCTGCTCTAGAAGGTGGATTGAGCTGATAGCAGGCAAGATAGCATGCTCCAGTACCCAATCTATTGATTTTTCGTATAGGTTTTCAAACAGATATTAGCAAGCAACTTGCAAACTGTGTTGCTGTTAACCTGCAAGGAGTAGCCCATGGAGAGCAAACTCCAGCTTTTTTTGGCACGATCCAGAACTCACGTATGCACAGCTTCTGCATTATTTCCATGTGGCTTGCGATGTGCACGCCACCATTCCTGCAACTGGGGTGAACACAAATTGAACGCAGTTTTGCACACATGCACTCGTCTGCAGGGTTTAGGATTGGCCCCATTGTCTCCAGGCTAGATCACAAACCCACTAGAACACTCTAGTACGAAACCAGTATTATCCATCATAGACACTACTCCAAAGCCATTTCCACAAGAATCATATGGAGGGTTCCTTTTAGGGCACTATAGCCAGCCAGGCATGAAAGAAAGCTACCACCCATAACTCCTATCCTGTCTGCAGGGAGTACTGTCTTAGACAGCTCTACTGACAAGGATGAGGATATGAGTGCCTTCTGTCTTTCAACATTCCTCCTGCCTGGGATTCCCAAGTACATGTTGGGCCCAATCTATTGACATTGGTCCACAAGTGGTGAGGGCAAAAGATTCCAGGCTGTGAAAGGGCTTGGGGTCTCATTTGTTGGTATCCATCTCTTGAGGAAATGTGTTACGTTACATATTAGCATATATAGCATTCAGTGTGTAAACCTTGCCAATACAATGCTTTGTACCAATGAATCTCAGGAAAATGTTGAAAATCTGAACGAGCAGTTTCTACTCAGGAGCTTACACAGAAGTATAGCATGGCTACAAGCTATATGATTTGGGCCTTATAATTGCCGTTTTTGTTAGAGCCCAATCTCTGTTCCATTAAGAAAGGTCACAGTCACAAACCTTTATTAATGGAGTCCTCAACACATGGTCCGGGTACCATTTCCTGTGGCCTGGAAATCATTTCCTGCAGTCCTCAGACAACTGGCCCTTAAGCTATTGTCTTTGACATACAGGGTTGCCACTGCTCCCTCAGAGCTGCTCTTGCGACCACTGCAAAGGAGAGCCACTGTGTGCCCTCTGGCATTTGGGCAGGAAATTCAAATGCTGGAGGGGAGCAGACAGAGAGCCTCTTTTGTGGTGGTAACAACTAGGGAAAGGGGAAAGCTCCAGCAGAGAGACTGGCAGTTGTCCAACATTCTTGGTGGCCAGCTGTACTGCACCTCCACTGGATCCAGTTCTCAAAGCAGTAGGGACTACTGGAGCCTTGAGAGAGTGGCCCTTTTTATACAAACAGCGGTGAGTGGGAGGATGGGTGTGCTTTCATTTTTTTATTTCACCTTTTATTTGTATCCCGCTCTCTCTGCTGCATAGGGATGTGCGAACAGAACGCTGTTCGGACGTTCGGTCGTTCAGTTCGAAACCTGAGTTCGGGTTCGGCTGTTCGGTTTGGCGGAGTTCGGTTCGGCCGAAGGCGGCCGAACAGCCAAAGATAGCGCTATCGATACTGAAATCGATACTGAATTCGAAGATTTTTTTAGGTATCGGTATCATTTGGCCCTGGGACCACACCTGGTCTCCACCCTTGGTGCCAGGAAGTCTGCTCCTCAGCTACCTCCTCTTTCCAGTCATGTTTTCCCCACCCAAAGTCACATTTTTCCCACCCCTGAACTCATCCGAACTCACCCGAACATGACCGAACTGTTCAGCCATTTTCGAGTTTGGTTTGGATGTTGGGTTCGGACGTCCAAACAGACTAAGTTCGGGCCGAACTCTGAACATCTAAACCGTGTTTGCACATCTCTACTGCTGCGGTTGGTGGAGGTGGGTGTGTTCGTTTTCCCATGAACACACACACACATCTCCACCCACCTCCACCCATGGAGCCTCCTCCATTTTGTCAGATTGCTCCATGGGTGGGTGATGGGTGGAGATGGGTGTGCATCGGGAGCGCACACGCATCCCCACCCACTACCCGTGCTGTTCGCACCAACACCCTAGCCCCACACCCAACGCTGTGGCGTGTAGACAGACACACCCACCCCGCTTCACACACCCAACCACACACCCAGCGGGGGGGTCCATGTAAAAACAGCTAGTTTTAGCAGCAATGTGTGCTCCAAGGAGCCAATTGTGAATGGCTTCCCAGGAGCCAGTTCTGGCTGCAAGAGGGGTACCTAGGAATTAGCTTAGGTGGCAGCAGCATCTTCTTGGAGCACTTGGAGACTGACTTCAGGAGTGGTGCCACTCCCTAGGAGACCACAGAGCCAATTCCTGCAGCAATGCAGTGTCCTGCTCCACCAAAGTTAGAGCAACAGTGTTATTTCCAAGTATGAAAGTTAGAGCAACAGTGTTATTTCCAAGTATGGAAGTAGAGGAAGGAAAGCTGCTAATTTGTGAATGGGTGGGGTCATTGCATGAATGTGAACACGTGGATGGTTATGACAGCATTTCCCCCCTTTTTTTTTTCCCAAGTCACTTTTTATTTGTATCCCACTCTCTTGCCTACAGCGACTTGAGACGGCTAACAACAAGGGTAGAACATACAAAATAATCATAATATAATTCAATATAAAAAACATAACCTAATAACCCCTCAGTTATCACAATATATCATAATCATAATCTTTCATCATCAACCTATTGTTCTATCCCTGCTGCCACCACGGAAGAACCAACACAATCTCAGTCCAGACTCCTGCTCTCACCAGGAGAAGGGGACCAACCTCACTTCAATTCACAATAATATACAACAATATTCATTATTCAATATATAACAATAACTCACATATCTATCAATACAAAACAACCAAGTCCCGCCACAATAATAATCCCTCCCCCTACTGCCATTTGATTTAAATTGGAATTTGGATGTCATTTTACCTGGACATTTGATTTAATATGGGTATTTGTGAGGAGTTGATGGCATTTGTGGGAATTTGATGATACTTCACTTGGATATTTATAGTTGTTTGATGGAATTTCATGATATTTAAATTAACTTATTAGGGTGTAACTAGCAGGGAATTGATCACATAATTGTGGTCTTTTGTGTACTTCTCTGAAACGACTGAGGCTCACCACTGTGGGTTGGATGAACCATTGGTCTAACCTAGTATGGAATTTCTTATGTTCTTATGAACCTTGGACACAATGCACATTTTAAATTAATTAATAATAGTTTATTAAAGTCATAACCAAAAGGTCAAAACTTTAGTACAGTTCAAAAGATATATAATGCACATTTGGTCATGAAGCATGCATAGATGTTCCGTTGAGGTGAACAAGACTTGTGTGTGCATGTTATCGGAAAGAGGACCAGGCTGTTCGATAAATTTTAAAATGGGATAAAATTTCATTATGGGTCAGGAGGATGAAGCTTCTGGATCAGGGGCAGAAAGAGTTGGGTCAATCTATTCATTGTGACCTGCCCAACAATTTAAGTTAATCACCCCTGCTTTTTAAATTAACCTGTTGTCCTGAAACCATTTATTCATGTGTAATCCCACTGCAGCCAGTGAACCATTTTAAAAATTGATTTATTTAAATTTGTGTGTCACCCCTTCTAGAGGCTCAGGGCAGCTTAAAGACCATAAAAACATTAAAGATAGAGGGTGAAGACTGCAAAGTATATCTATTTTCCCCAGGGACATTTTGATGTTGCCTGACAACAGGCCCTCCCCCTACTTGGCTTATTGGTGGTTATATAGGCTTGTTAGGTATAGGGAGGAATAAGGGAGTTATTACCCTGTTCATAAAAACTCTTGAGAGAATGATCCTAAATTTCCTTTAAAAGTTTGCTGCCCCAGAATCTTTTCTACTAAGGATTTTTTAATATTTAAAGGATAACAATATCCTTTTACAATGTCAGTTTTCAGGTAGGGAGTGTATTCTAAGAATGTCAGACTCTGTCACACCTAATTGAATAAACTGGTTCAAATGCCTTCTAACCAAAGCCTTAGTATGCCATTCTGGAAATGTGCTATCTGGCAGGGGCTGAAAATTCTGAGCACTATTGAGCACTATTGCTTTATTATCAAGTACCATCAGCTTCTGGGGCTGAAAATTCACTCTCTCCTGCTTTATCTTTAAATCCCTTTGAATATGACCTGACATTGGCTGATAGACCAAAGTAGTAGACTGGGTCCTCAAATCCTTATTCAGATCGCCGTTCTCTTTGTATGTTAATTGGGTAGTTAATTGCCTAGTAATAACGTTTGTGTTTTGGGAGACATCTTGCAAATAGGACCGTATCCCTGTCAAGGTCCCATTGATGTCAGTTAGGTTACCAAATATTTTCCTTTGTATAGAATTGTTTTTTTATTTTTCTCCTTCAGAGCGCTTTTTCTTTTTTTCTGCGTGAGATTATATTGGTTGATTTTACTCATTTTATCGTTTTATGGCTGGTTTTAATTTGTTATCTAACCTAAGATACCTTACCTGTTTTTCTTATATGTCTGCATGTTTGTTGTTGGGTCATGACATGAGTCTGCACCCGTAAATAAATATTGATTGATTGATGTTGCCAAATAAAATTTCTAGAAGCTTGCCTACTAAAAAAACAATGCTCCTCTAGTAAATGAGACAGATCTGACAATACATCCACCCTCCCTTTTGAGCTTCCCCCATTTCCCTCACAAGTCTATAACAGAGACCTTCAGGGATTAGGACTAGCCTCTGTAGCTAGGCAAGCAAAGGAGTTAGTAGTACAAGGAATGCTTACAACTTGTGGATTGGACTGCCTGTTCATAAAACCCACCTCAGAAAATTTAAGCTGCTTAAAAGAGGGAAGATCTACTTCAGGAGAAATCAGGGTCTCCCTACACCTCTTCTTAGAACCACTAGCCATTTTAGATAAGGAAAAAACAAAAACAAACAACAACAAGACCCAACCACCCTTGCTCCTTCTAGGGGCTATGGGGCAGACAACCTGACCCGACCCGACCTCCCCCCCCCCCCCCGCTTTGCAAAAAAAAAAGCCCCCCCCCCAGCACCAGCGGCCGCGGCGTCCCCGCAGCCGCCAGTAAGTATAGATCCGATCCTTGGGGGTGTGTGTGTTTAACACCCCCCCAACCCCCCAGGGATCACCCCATCTAAAGTTGAGTGCTTNCAAAGGATAGTCCTTGCTCCTTTTGGAAAAGTAATACAAATACCCTGTCCTTTACAGAGCTGACCTCAATTTGGCTTGGCCCCTGACAAAATAAAAGATGCCTCTATAAGCAGGGCAGGAATCTTCAACACCACCACCAGCAGTGACAAGGTAAGAGAAAATAAAGTCCCTCCAGGGGCTTGATAGATGGGCAGCGGTCCTGGCAAAGTTCAGCTGCCTGGCAACGCTCTCCCAACAGCCAACCTCTCACCAATTCGATGAAAACAAAATCTAGCTGCCACTGCCACTTCAGTCTCACAAACAACCAGTGCCCTTTGGGTGCCACCCAAGGGCTGGCGCCCCCCAGGGACCAGCTCTTGCCTAAATACATGTAAAAGCAGACGGTCCAGGTGTCAGTCCTCAATTCCTTTCCAGTACTGCTCCACATGGAACAAAACACAAAATGCAGCCCCAGGCCCTAAAAACATTAAGACTAATTTAAACTTAAAAAAACCCAACCCACTGCCACAACACTTACCCAATACCTCCTCCCAATCCCACACCCTCTCACCATCCACCAAACTCCAGCCTTATCCCTGCCCCAAATTGTCTTTTCAAATTAAAAAGTCTTACTGCCTTCGGAAGACATACAGGCTCAAGTAAGCCTCTGGTGTGAGGGAGTTCCAAAGCACTGGGGCAACAACCGAAAGCCCTTGCCACATGATCAAGGCTAACAGATGGTACCAACAGGACCCTGCTCCTGGCTAATTGCAGGGGCTGCAATGGGGCAGACAGAAAGGCAGTCTTTCAAATATGTGGGACCCAGACATTTTAGGGCTTTAAATGTGAAAACCAGCAGATTGAATTGTGCCTGGAGATCTGTAGGCCAGTACAGATTTTAGGGCACCGGTGTAATGTGCTTACGGCACCCCACCTCTGAAAGGAGGTGAGCTACCACATTCTCCACCAGCTGAATATTCTGAACAGTCATCAAGGGCAGCCCCACATAGAGCACATTATAGTAATCTAGCCTCAAGACGATGACAGCATAGATGACGGTGGCCAGATGCAAATCTGAAAGAAAAGTCTGCAGCCTCCTCACCAGATGGAGTTGATGAAAAGTGCTCTTGGCCACCACAGCAACATGACAATGCAGGTGCAGCAAAGGGTCCAGATTTAGAAGCACTTCAAGGCTGTGAACCTGATTGCTCAGAGGCGACTAGACTCTGTAAACAACAGGAGTCCCAATCCCCTCCAGGTCACAAGGTTGGTCAACCATCATCACCTTGGTTTTGTCTGGATTTAGCATGAATCGGCTCATCTTCATAGAGTCCCCGGTGGCAGTTCTCCCCAAATCTCTGAATAACCTCACTTCAAACTTCTTAATGACCTTGCCCAACAGTATCATATACACGTTGAACAAGAGGGGACAGCATAGAAACCTGTGGGACCTCACAGGGAGTTCTTGACAAGATTATGAGCAAATACCACTCTCTGGGATCTCCTCAAGAGAAAGGTGCGGAATCATCCAAGAGCAGTCACACGCATACATCCCTGCCATGTCCCACAGTCATGTCAACAACACCTCATGATCAACTCTATCAAAGTCCACTGAAAGATGTTAACAGGACCTACAGGGTAGAATTCCCATTGTCAATCTCCAGGGACAGGTCATCGACCAAGGGCACAAGTGCAGTCTCTGTGCCTTACCCAGAATAAAAGTCTGACTGAAAACAGTCCAGGAATCTGACAACAATGTCATGAGCCTGAAGCTATTGGGCAAGCTACTCATTCAACAACCTTCCATAAAAAGGAAAGCTTAGAGAGAGGCTGATAGCTTGTCACGGAATCAGCATCCAAGAATGGCTTCTTAAGCAGGGGCTGGAAAACTGCAGTTTTAAGGGTATCCAACATCCTATCCTCCCAGGAGGCAGCATTGATTACTCCAGCTAAAAACTGCCCCAACATCTCCTGGATGGTTTTCACCAGCCTAATTCACAATTGGTTTCCCTCATCACGCCAAGCATCTCCCCCACGTCAGTGGGTGAAATTGATTGAAACTGATCCAAATAAACAAGACAGGACTGAGCTTCCATAACCCGAAACTCTGATTCTGCGGAAACAGTGGCAGCTCCCAAGTCGTGGTGTCTACGAGTGATTTTGTCTGCAAAATAGCTAATAAGAATGTCACAGCAGGCATTTCATGACTCCATTTCTGGACAGAGACAGACTGGAATAACCAGGCCACTCACCACCTGGAACAGCTCAGCTGGACAAGACTTTGCAGAAGCTATGATAGCGGAGAAGAAAACTTTTTTCGTCACCATCACAGTTACAGCATAGTCCTTTAAAAACAATCTATGCTGCAATCGATTGGCTTCAGCACAAGTTGGGTGCCATGTGTGCTCTAACCACCTACACTCCCAACTTCAGCCACCTCAGGTCCTTTACATACCAGAGGAACCTGTGCTGCTGCAGCGGTGGAAATGGACACTTGGGTGCAACCGTGTTGATGGCCATGGTCATAACGTCATTCCAAAAAGCGACCAGACCATCGACAGAGTAGCCACTAAGGTCAGTAAGTAAATCTGGCAGAGAATTCTGGAAACAAAATGGATACATTAGCCTTCGGGGTGGACTAACCTAACCAGTCGACCACCGCAATGAGGGCATAGGGGGGCTGGGATCTAGGCTTTCAGAAGGTAATGCTCTGACCACGACAATGGGGTTGTAACAACACCCCCAATAATCAGAACCCCTGTATCCAGGCTGCTGCAAACATCAAATCCAATGTGTGTCCACCTCGTGTGTTGGACCAGATATTATCTGGGATAGGTTCATGGTTGTCAAAGCAGTCATGAACTCCTGCTCTGCCCTAAGTGTCCAGGTGACTCCAACACCACCTCAGAGATCACCTTGGCTAGAGCAGTCAGGGAATAAATTGTACAGCAGGGTGGTCGGTACACCAAGAGGATTCCCGATCTATCCCCAGCCAAATCCAACACAAGGTGGACACACTATATCGGGGTTGAGTTAGGTACCAGGCACCAGATACCTCCAAAAGGCCACAGTGTCTTTACAGACAAATGCCACTATGTCTTAACTGGCTCGCTAGCCTAGGCTGATGCTGCACCAAGTACCCAGTTGGCATCCAGCCAGGTCCCCATAATGCATATGAGGTCAGCGGCCTCATCCTGAATCAAATAATGGATTACATGTTTTATTTGCCACCAACCCCACATAAGCAGCATCAGTGTCTGATCAGGGGCCCTCCTGGCCTCAAAGCCCAAATATCAGGGGGGGGGGAGGAGTTAGGGAGATATGGGAACTGACACCAAGTGTGTCTCCTGAGACCCCTGATGGTCTGTCCTCCCCAACCACCATACTTCCCCATACCCTAGATTCCACTCTCTTCCCCTGTACCTCCCCATTTTACAGTGGGGTCATGGCACTTCACCCCACCCTTGTTCCCATCCCTGTACCCCCCTCTCACAGAGGGGGCAGGACACTCCCTCCCACCCTATTCCCCCATCATTGTACCACCCACTCCCGTGGGGTGAGGTCACTCTCTTCCCCACCTGACTCTCCATTCCTCCCTCACACTCCATTCCACCCTACTAAAAACAAAATCAATTTTAAAAAAAACAAACCAAAAACTGAATTCTTCCCTCCTACCCCCAAAGAGGCCCACAAATGGCCTGCAGGCAGCTGAAGCTTCTAGTAGTGGATAGAGATGTGCATTTTGCTTTTGTTATTATAACAAAATAATAATGAAAACAAAAGCAAAAACAAAATTTTGTTTTTGAAATAATGGGAAAAACCTGAACAACATATATCTGGCAATTTTTTTGTTTGTTTCTTATTCAATTCTGATTAAACTTGGGGAAATTGTACTCCCAACACAGGGCACTATGTGTAGCAAAATTTGAAAAGATTGGATAAAGAGAACCGATTCACAATTGAATGTTGTGATTTTAAGAAAAGCTCCATACACATCCCTGGATACACTTTTTAAAAAAAATCTTCCATCCAATTTGCATAAAACCTAGGAAAATTATGTCCCTCAACAAGTGTACTAATCCTGCCAACTTTCAGAAAGATTGGGGAAAGGGTTCCGACGTTATAAGCTATTAACTTGAAAATACATTTCCGGATGTAACATTTTTATATTCCATCCTGTTTACAAATAATTTGGCAGAACTTTATCACACACCTTCTCTGTCATCTCTGATAAATTACAGGATAATTTTATAAAGGGACCCGATTTTATAAGCAACTGAAGTTATCCCCTTGAAGACCATTATTCAGATAAACAGCAGCACATTCAGTGCCAGTCAGAAGCAGGCACCTTGCATGGCATGGGGAGGGAGGCTATAGGAGGGAGGATGGGGATCAACCCAAAAGACTGACAGACACATTCACTGGCCAATTACTGGACCAATCGGTGGTGGCTTCGATGTGGGCATAGGGGGTGGCCCTGAGGCGGGCATAGAAGGGACGTAACTGGGACTTTAGTGATAGTATCCCAGAAATCAGGAGACATAGGGTGATTTCAGACGTGACAGGACACCTATTGGCCCCATCACGGAATCACCTTTCTGATTCCGAACAGCCTGTCAACAGACGAGTCATCTGTTTCCGGCGGGGAATCTGGGGAGGGGGCAGGGCTGCACGGCGCAATGTGTGGCCACACAGCCCCACCCCCCACGCTCCCTCAGCAGCCCGCCCTCCTGGAGACGGGCCGGCGCAGCACCAATCCGGCCGCTATGCCCGATTCTGGGCCGTGGTTCAATTAACCACACTTTCAGGGATGGTGCCTGGACCATCCTCGAAAGCGTGGTTATTTTGCTCACCACTGGTGGTTCACCGTGGTGAACATATGTTGGCGAACAACCAGACGTTACGGGACCATCCGCCACCACAGGGGATTGTCGGTGGTTGTCCGTGATCTCGTAACGTCTGAAAATACCCATAGTTTACACATCCTGCAGCACTGTGACAGAGGACATAAGATAATCACTTTGGCTCTTTCCTAAACAGATGCTTCTGACTTCCCAGTAACAAGTGAGGGAGAGAAGTTGGGATGGTCACAGCACAGAATGAGAATATTTGGTTGACATTTCTGCTGACCAATTGGCATCACAAACCTATCTTATACCACAGTGACACGTAAGAGAACCCCTGGCATAGGCTCATTCTCTGCATATGCTGTGTAGGCATATAAAATTGGAACCCTTTATCACATCTTTCTGATATTTGGCAGAGAAGATCCTGAAAGTGTGAGATACAGCTCTGTCACATTGCATGTACACTGGTTGGACTACAAAGATGTTAGAATCAGACATACATTTATAGGTTAATTGCATATACCGCCAGGACTCTTTATCCAATCCTGATTAATGTTGGCATAGGTATTTAACATAGGGAAGGGTGTAAACATGCCAAGTTTTATCCACATTAGATGGGAGGCAAAGAAGTTACAGCCAGGAATATATATGTAGATTTTTGCAAAACAGCATAATCCAACTACTTATAAAGGAAGTATAAAGAGAAAATGACTGTAAACAGAGGTTTATAAAGTTGGAGTCCTTTATCCAATCTTTCTGGAATTTGGTACACAAAGGCCCTTTTTACACAAACGCTCTAACACCCATAAAATAGGTGTTACATTTTATTATACATGTTGCAGGGCACCACTGCAGCCAATCACCATGGGCCTGTGCACACATGATGCCTCCACCCAGTTCCTCTGGGTAGAGATGGGTGTTGGCTGGTGGGTGGGGAGCATTTCCCTGGGTGCAGATGGGTGGGAGCGTCTGTGTAAATGCAACTTTTGGTGGGTGCTGGTGAGTGTTTGTTCCCAGCCAACACCCATCTTCACCCACACCCACCCACCGAGCAATGGACGCCACTACCGATTGATTAATCCTTTTGATTAAAAGTGTAGAAGTGATGTGTCTTTATATAGTATATACTGACCTCTGAAAGAGTTATAAAGTACTTCTGGTAACTGTTGGAGAATTTGTAGTCATTTTTCTCTTTTATGTGGAATGTTACTTAGTTACATTATTTATGATAAAGATTATTATTTGCATGCATTGTACTCAATTAGTTCTATTCAGAGATTTCCATATTACCTTCATTCTCTCTACTGCCATCACAAAGGAAACTGCCTACATAAGTATTTCCACCTGGTTAGGGATCAAACAGAATAATATTGCTACTTATTTACTTACAGTAAGCCTAGAGGTTTTAAAACCATTGTGAAGACTACCTGGGGTACATGTTTTGATTTTATTTCTGAAGTTACGTTAAAGAGGAAACTGCATTGATGTAAAACAACTTTGATTTTTTTTTTAGTGTAATTTCCCAAAACTAACATAAAAGGCAGTGTTTCTAGCAAATATAGACTTCACTTGATAACACAAGCATACAAAAGCAGAGGCACTTTAGTGAGGAATACAAAGGGTCTGTAAAAGGCACCCTGTTCATTTTCGTTTTCATAAACACAATCTCCTTTATTTTCAGGAGTTCGTGTAAGAGGCCCTACAGTTCTCTTTTTATTCATTAAAAAAATTATTTATTTATTTATTTATTTATTTTAAATTACTGCACATGCACAAAATGGCCACTGGGCCATTCTCTGCATGCACGGGCCTTTTCCAAAATGATGCTGATTCTGCCAGCACCATTTTGGGAAAGGGCACACATGCACAGAATGGTGTAACGGCCAATTTGCACATGCACAGTGCTTTTTTTAAAAGCAATTTTTTATTTTAAAAAATTACAATGCATGCGTAAAATGACAGCTTGGACAGCATGTGCACTCTTTTCCAAAATGGCACTGTAAAGTCAAAGTGTATATATATACAGTCTATAGAGAGAGACTGATGTGGTAAGCAACAAAACAGCGATACACTCAAGGAAACTCCGGATCCTAGTAGGATGCTGCAAGTCATAAACAATATATAGGAATTATAAAGAGAAAATGACCGTAAACAGAGATTTATTGATTAGCTGAACGTTTTGGCTTCTGCTCTCATCAGCAGCCCAGTTGATTTTTTAAATAAAGTGTATTGTGAGCACAGCTGACAGTTCTTAAAACTCTGAGGTTGGAGAGAGTTCTAAGGTGAGTCAAAGAATGTAGTAGAACATACAAGAAAAGATACGGGTTCACATGTTATCGCCTAAGTTAAGGCCGTTGGGTGCAAGGGTGTCAAGTCTGTAGATCCTGAAGTTTCCCCTGGTGTCCAGTAATTACATGCACCCATTTCAAAGAAACTACCACTTTCAAAAGCAGCACTACAAACAGGACCTATACTATCAAGCAAAACATCACCTGCACATCGAGCAATATCATTTATGTGATACCATGTATACATAATGGATGTTGCATGCAATATGTGGGGAAAACCACCATAGTTCAGAAATCACAAGTCAGCCATGTATGTAAATACTATTTTATCGATTACCAAATTGCTATGCGCTTTTTAGATTTTATGTATACTAGCAGTTCAGAATTTGTATACAGGTTGATTTGTTTTTCTTTCTCCGTTTTGGATTTGATGTTTTTCTGTTTGACTTATGTCTGTTAATTTGATTGTCAAGTGATGACCATTGGTCAAGCTAAATAAAGTATTATTAGTATTATTCAAGTCCGCCATCAAGCCAAAACGTTCAGCTAATAAACAAATCTCTGTTTACAGTCATTTTCTCTTTATAATTCCTATAGTTTTATTTTATTTTCAAATGTTTACTTTATTAATAAACACAAATGAAAGCAAACAATTGTTTGCTTATTCATCCATTTTTGTATCCTTATTTGCAAAAATGAATGGGGGTCTGTCTGTTTTTGTAAACAAAAAAGAACAAGATGAATGAACACTATGTGTGTGTGCGTATATATATATATGGGGTGGGACTTCACAAAAAAAAACAGTTTACCGGATTAGAACCTGTATACCGGTATTTTTCCATTGATTTCAATGGGGAACTGTCCCCATTGAAATCAATGGGAAAAAAACAAAAGACACTTTCTCTCCCCCTCTCCAGGCTGCGCAGGTGAAAGGGGGGATACCCCCCACCCACCCTGGATTTTTTTTAAAAAAACATTTTAGCCGAAGTCCCTGCTAGTGCGGGCTCCGGGCCGCCGCCGTGTTGGCGGTGGCGATGACCCAGAGCCCACACCAGCAGGTACTAGGGTGATCGCTGGGGTGGGGTGTGGTTTAACACCCCTCCCACCCCAGGGATCACCCTACCCCCCCACCCAGAGATTGTCTACCTTTTGAGCTCTGGGCAGCGGCGGTGGCAGCATGGCGGTCCGGAAGCTTCAACGCTGGCTGGCTTCAGCGCTTTACTAGACCTTCCGGGGAAACCCAGAAGTTCCCAGGAAGACCTAGTAAAGCGCTGAAGCCAGCCAGCGCTGAAGCCGCTGGACCGCCGTGCAGCCGCCGCCCCGGAGCTCAAAAAGGTAGGCGATCCCTGGGTGGGGGGGGTAGGGTGATCCCTGGGGTGGGGGGTGTTAAACCACCCCCCACCCCAGGGATCACCCTAGTACCTGCTGGTGCGGGCTCTGGGTCGCCGCCACTGCCGCCTCGGTGGCGGCCTCGAGTCTGCACTAGCAGGGACTTCAGCTAAATTTTTTTCTTTAAAAATCCAGGCTGGGCAGCGTGGGTGGGGGCTGTCCCCCCTTCCACCCGCGCAGCCTGGACAGGAGAGGGAAAGTGGATTTTTTTCTTTCTTTCTTTTACATTGTGGCCATTAATTTCAATGGCCGCAATGTAAACAAATCTGGCATGGGGAACCGGTACCGGTACCCCCAATTACCAGATTAATCCAATACTGCCAGTATAGCAAAATACCGGCAGTATCGGATACCGGGGGAACCTAACTTCCCACCCCTAATATATATATATATATATAAGTAAATTCAGACATGCATGCACCCTTTCCCTTCCATCCATGCCCACCTACATAAAGGCCATTACTACACGGAAGCCCTCCCCCCTCAACTCGGTGTTCGGGCAGGTCTTTGGGGGAGGGCATGCATGTAAACGACCAGTGGTGGGTGGGGGAATGGGTGTCCTCTCGGTGTTCAGCCATGTGAACACTGAGCGGGATGTGTGTGTATGTGTGCATGCTCCCACGCAACACCCACCTCCACCTATCACCCACCCACCTCCACTCACTGAGCCCTCCGGAAAACCAGAGGAGACTCGGTGGGAGGAGGTGGGTGCAGATGGGTGGAGGTGGGTGGGTGTCCATGTAAAAGGACACCCCCCCCACCTTTACCAAAACACCCATCCCCCCCACCTCCATCCGTGTAAAAAGGGTCATAGTTTGGATCTCCATTTCATAAAAGCCTGAAGCATGAGATGCTATGTATATTTATTATTATTATTTATTATTAGTAGTAGTATTAATAAATTAATAATAATAATAATAATAATAATAATAATAATGATGCTGTAGATCTCTCTATCTCCAATGCCTCAGGGCAGCTCACAACAAAATACAAAATGTATATAGCCTTTCAGTTTCATAATGCCAACTGAGCTATTGGGGGATGGGGGAAGAAAAACAGAAAAGAAACAAAAATTACCCCAAAAGGGTAATCAGTCAGAATTGATAGAATCACCTTGTCAAGGTTATCTAGTCCACCTCATCACCATTGTCAGTTTAGCTTTAAATGTTCCAAGCTAAGGAACTTCTATTACTTCTTTTTTCCATGCTGTACAAAATTATCCTGTCAGGAATTTTTTTTTCCCTATTAGTCTCAATGCACATCACTGTATAACTGGAAATATTCCTTCTTTACCCTTATTGTTCAAAGAGGAACACAGATATGCTAATTTAGCTCCCTCCCCATTCCCAAAAAATAAAATAAAAATCAGTTTCATACATAAACTGAAATATCAGAATACACTAAGCAAATCCTAAACAAGAAGTTACAAATGTAAAAATAATCCAGAAAAACAGATTTATCAATCAGGGCTCCACTGAAGCCAACTAGTTAGCACATGTTTAAGTACCATGTGAATAGATTCTAGGCTAGTATTATGTCCTCTTGGCAACAGCTGTTATTTGACTCTCCAGGAAGAATAACCCTGTATTTAAGACCATAGTGTCTTCCTTCTTCCCTCACAGTAAATAAGTACCAACTTCTACCAGTTTCACTAATCCTTGGAAACCATTCCATTCTTGCTGTAACAGCCAGAAATAGTTATAAATCTCACTGTAATGACCAACATTCTTTTTCCTGGCTACAAAACCAAGGCCGTTATTACATGGACGGCACCCACCCACGCACACCCATCAGATGGGTGGAGGAGAGTCCATGTAAACGTCCACGAGTGAGTGGAGCTTTGACTCCACTCGCAGACCCAACACAAGCCGCTACCTTGTGACCCAGGGAAGAGAGCACCTCCGAGATCGAGATGGGTAAGAGGGGAACCCACCCAAACAGGGGAGGGGGGAGGGTGGCCACAAGGGCCATGGAAATTATGGGGAAAACCCATTCACACAGCTGAAAGCACCCCCGATCCTCACAGGACAGCAACCACACCCAGGAACAAATCACCATCGGGGAGACCGCTGAGGAGGGTCTCCGTGGCAGTAAGGTAAGGCAGGGGGAACACCTGGGGGGTAAGAGGATGGGCCAGCCAACACCCCAAGATGCCACTGGGGAGCAGTGACAACTATTCACCCAAATGCATACCCCCCACAGGAGACCACATGCTCCACTGCCACAACAGCCACTGGGCAGGCCCCACGACACACAGCTGGTGGCCCCCCCATATGCAGAGCCCTAAAAGGGGAGCCCTGGTCCAGCACTGAGACCAGGGCATTCATTCACGTGTAGGGGGGCAAAAAGATCCAGCATGACCTGGCGTAGAACTACAAGACCAAACAGGTCTATGAAAGCATCTCCCAGAAGATGCAATGGTTGGGGTACATCATGGATGTAATCCAGTGCATGCAGCTGGTAAAGGATCTGAGGTCCGGATATAAACATATCAAGGACAACAATCTCAGGTCCAGCCATGCGATGCACACACAGGAGTACCAGGAGGAGCTGGATCAGTTCCTCTGCATGGATGGGGAAATTGTGGCTTCCCGTATCCACGGCACCGCCTTCACCAGGGGCAGAAAGAGGGAAAAGACAACACACACCCTGCCTGATTCCATGGTGCAGGGGGAGCCCTCGGCCCCTGGCATGGCCAGTCAGGATGCAGGAAGCGACAACCCTGTCTTATAGTTGGGGAGGCGTCCCTGGAGGCAGACAGCGGTAACATCACCTTCTGCTTGCGCCCCTGGAACCCACACAGGCAGACCTCACAGGGACAGGGGGTGCTCTCGGACAGGTCCAACCCCAGGGACACCCCCCAGGAGTTGGAGGAATATGATCCAGGTACAAGGGTCACCGAGGGGATGGGGGGGGGGGGTCCCAGCCCACGGCAGCCAGGGCCCCAACAGGGAGGAATAGGTGAAATGACCAACTGTTGCTCTCTCAAACAGCCCAAGGGAACATGGAGGTGCAGGAGGAAAAGGTCGTGGCCCTGGAGGAGAAAGAGGAGGAGCCGGAGGTCATCCCACGGTCCTACTGATGGTAGGTGGAAACCGACATGGTAAAGGTGGTGGGAGGTGCCTGGCTGACACTGAGGGAACAGGGGGTACATCTGTGCCCCCAGGGCCGGTAACAAACAAGGGCATGCATGGGATGGCCGAAGGGCCAGCAAGGGAGGGAGGGGGTTCATGCACACAGGCACAGGCCAGGAATGGCCACAGGAGAAGGCATGGGAGCTCTGCTAATCTATACCATTCCTCCCGTACACAGATGATCCTCTGGCTCCTGCTCAGGTTGCAGTCTTCGGCAGTGCAGAGCAGAATCGGTA
>QEPC01013194.1:5184403-5201303 GCA_003113815.1 Sphenodon punctatus | reverse complement strand
TCGGGGTCTTACTCTGTTCTTTTTGAAAACAAAAATCCAGGCTGGGCAGGGTGGGTGGGGGGTGTCCCCCCTTCCACCCGCGCAGCCTGGGAGGGAGTATGATGGCGCCTCAGCAGCAGTGGAGATCTACCTGGAGGAGGAGCCATGCAGTGATCCCAGCAGCGATCCCTTGGCCTACTGGGCCGGCAAGACCAAAAGGCGGCTCACTGGTGCAGGGTCTACAGCTCCTGGCTGCCGTACCTGTCAGTTGGAACTCCCAGCGACTGTTGCACTTTAGGTTATGGAAATAAAGGTTGTTGTTTTGTTTCCCCTTGTGTTTGTGTCCTCCTTCCCTGTGATGTGTCACTCTGTCCGTGCCCTGTTGGGTTTCCTTGGTGTGGTTGACTCTCTGGGGTTGGTGCTGTTGATGGGTTGTGTGGGTCTGTCCCTGAGCATTGTATCCCTTATGGTCTGGCACCCTGTTTCCCTGTATCTGTTGCTCTGACCCCTAGCTTGTGAGGGTGCAGTCACGGATCAACCCCGCCCTCATCTCGTTCATCACACCCATCCTTCCCTTGTGTCCCTTGGGTCATGGGGGGATGGTTGCCCATCCTCCGGGGTCATTGCATGGGTGGTAATGCACACCCCTTCCCTGTAGTGTTGTTGGTCTCCCCCTGTGCTTCCTGCATCCCTGGCTGGTGCTTCGTTGCCGGATGGTGGTTTGCAGCCACTTCCCTTGTGTTTGGGGCCACCTCTTGGCTCTCTGCTCCCAGTTCCTATCTGCTCCATGGCCCTTGGCACCTTGGCTGGACTCCCCATCTGTCTTGTTCCTGGCACAGTGTTCAGTTGCCCGGGGTTTCCTACGTGTGGTTGCACGTTGGGGGTCTTTGTGGATCTGTTGGAATGGGCCCCATCCGTTTCTGGTCCTGCCTGTTCGTGTCAGTGATCATGCTTGTTCCCTGGTCCCCTCCCCACAGCTTCTGTCCCCGCCCCCTTTCCATCCGGTGTTTCCCTGTGTTCCTTCGTGCATGGCGGGGGCTGTTTTCCCTTGGGCCGCCGGCTGTCTGGTCTGTGTGCTGTGACCTGTGTGGGGCTGTTACTTTGTGTCTCCTGTCATTCNGCCGGCTGTCTGGTCTGTGTGCTGTGACCTGTGTGGGGCTGTTACTTTGTGTCTCCTGTCATTCCAACTCCCTCCTCCCCTGCCCTCACGGGGTCTGGCGGTTTGAGGGAGGTGCCTGGTGCTTCGTTTGCCCTTCCTCTGCCATGTTGTTATGACACTGTGCTGGATATGTTTTCCCTTCCATTCGGTGTCTTGATGGTCTGTGTAAATGTCTTTGGTGTTTCCTGGGGTGGGTGTTTGGCCGATGGGCGTGTGCCGTCCCCTCCCCTTCCGTCCCACAACCCCCTACTGCGGTGTCCGTTTACATGTCTCCATGCTCGGTGCCAGTGGGTGTGTGGTGGGTATGCTCACCCACCCATCTCCACCCATTAGTGCTGCAGCAGCGTCCGTGTAAAAAAGGCCCAACACACAGGTGTGAATATTTCTGCAGTGTAGCAAATTTTGATTAGTTAATGGGGGGGGCAGAAACTCATGCATCACACTGATTATTAGTGGTGTGCAGAGAGAAAATAATCATGTTCATTGTTAAAATTGCATTTATTTTTGGAATTTTCTGTTCTTAATTTTCATTTTTTATTTATTTTTGTTTAGGTTATGTTTGTAAATTTTTGTGATGTATTTATTTATTTTTGTAAATTTATACCCCACTCCTTCCTGCCTCAGGCAGCTTGTAATTTCCAGTAATTTCTGGTATTACATGTATTTTTTGTAATTCCCAATATATCAGCAATACTGAAAACTGCAAATTGCCAAAAACTACCAGAAATTTAAAAAATGAAACAAAATGATATTTTGTTATTTTTCATTGTTACAGAAATGAACACAAAAGACATTTTCATTTTTGTTATTATAATAATGAAAACAAAATGCAGACTCTACTAATTATCCCCTTTTCCTGAACCATTTACTATTTCATATAGATCCACTAGTTTCTGGTTTTACTACGGACAGTGTCTTAAGTGCTTTTCTTAAGAGACACTGGGCTCATTTCTGTATACTGAGCTTCTGTATCTGTGTTAGCACCGGCAAATCATGCCCCAAACAGAAAACATTTTCTCCCATAATATGTATAAACAGCAGCACTCTAGACAGCATTCATATTTACTCATCCTGTCTGTGATTATTATTCAGTTGGTTTCCTGTGTTGTCATTAAAATAATGTACACTTCATTTTCATTGCTTTTCTTAAGTCACATGGTTGGCCAATGTTCTACAATTTTACTAAGGAGAAGTGTCATACCTTCTTTATGTACAAATTGGTGCAGAAATACACCTAGGAACAAATGTACTCATTTGCCATCAACAATATCTTACAGACAACATACTGTTGGGAATATGTCCTGTCAAATGATTGGGCTATCAGCAAGCTAGTGGGAACCATTTCTACAGGCCTCAAGAAAACCCAGTCTTTTAGATAAAGAAAATCCTATAGATGGGGGAAGAGACATCGTACTGTTGCTGTCTCTTATACACATCTAGATGTGTATAAGAGACAGGTTACAGACAACATACTGTTGGGAATATGTCCTGTCAAATGATTGGGCTATCAGCAAGCTAGTGGGAACCATTTCTACAGGCCTCAAGAAAACCCAGTCTTTTAGATAAAGAAAATCCTATAGATGGGGGAAGAGACATCGTACTGTTGCTGTCTCTTATACACATCTAGATGTGTATAAGAGACAGGTAATAACATTTACAAGAACTGCGTGACCTGGGGGGTCTGGTCTTGAATGGTTCCATTCATTCCTCTCGGGGAGAAGCCATCGGGTGGTGTTGGGGGATGAGACATCGCACCCCCGCGCCTTATCATGTGGCGTTCCGCAGGATTCTATTCTGCCTCCATTATTATTTAATGTATACATGCAACCCTTGGGCGAGGTCCTGAGAGAGTTCGGGGTGCAGTGTCACCAATATGCTGATGATACTCAGCTGTACCTCTCCTTTTCAACTGACCCAGACCTGGCTGTCTCGATGCTAACCTAGTGTTTGGAGGCCGTGGCGGAATGGATGCAGCAGAGCATACTGAAGCTCAACCCCAATAAGACGGAGGTGATGTTGGTGGGGAGAGCGAGGGAGGTAGTGGCTCCCCTGATTGGGGGAGTTCACCGGCCCATAGCTCAGCAGGTCCGGAGTCTGGGGGTGATATTGGACGCAGACCTCCACCTGGAGCGGCAGGTGGAGGCAGTCGCTAAGACTGCCTTCCGCCAGTTGTATCTGGTGCATAGGCTGCATCCGTTCGTCTCCAGCCCAGACCTGGCCACCCTCATCCATGTCTTCATCACCTCGAGGCTGGACTACTGCAATGCGCTCTACGTGGGGCTTCCCTTGTGCCTGGTTCGGAGGCTGCAGCTAGTGCAGAATGTGGAGGTTCGTCTCCTTATGAGGACGGGTCGTCGGGAGCATATTACACCTGTGCTCCAGACTCTGCACTGGCTGCCAATAGCATGCCGAGCTAGGTTCAAGGTTTTAGTGTTGGTCTATAAGGCCCTACAAAGTCTGGGCCCCTCATACCTCAGGGATCGCCTCGCCCTCCTCTCCCCTGTGCTTCTCCTTCGGTCTTCTGGGGGTGCCTTCTTGGAGGTCCCCTGTGTTAAGCGGGGGGCCACAATGGAAATGGCATTCTCGGTGGCCGGGCCGCAGCTTTGGAACTCCCTTCCGGAGGAAGCCCGCCTGGCCCCAAGCCTGTTGTCATTCCGGTGGTGTTGTAAAACCTGGATGTTCGCCCAGGCCTTTGGGGAGGGTGGGTTAGGGTTGTGTTTTTCTGCCCTACCCTGTTTTATTGTTTTAATGTTGATATTGTTTCCCGGGGCCCTGTTTTAAAAGTATTTAATTATTGATTGTTTTTAATTGTTTTATATTGCTTTATATTGTTGGAAGCTGCCCCGAGCTGTTTACAGGAGGGGAGGGGTATAAATGTTTTAAATAAATAACTAAATAAAATAAACTAGTAGTATACAAAATAGTCCCCTTCGCCACCGCTATGGTGGTGACGGGGAATTTGTTGCACCCCAGAACGGGGCACAGGATTGCCGCAGCGGGAAGCATTCTGTAATGCTTCCCCACTTGAGAAAGAATGGGTTGCCATGGCGACCTGGGATCTCGTGTAGGCACGAGGGTGCAAGGCGCCAAAAACAGTGAAGGGCCCGCCCTCTTTAGGAAGGGCATTTCCATTCAGAAGCTGCAGCCCGGCATTCGGCAGCTGAAGAAGAGTTGAGCAGCAGCGAGCTCCCTCGCTGCTCATCACGGGCCCCGGCAGAGAAAGCTGAAGCAGCGCGATGGGCCACGTAAAGAAAAAGACAGACGGGCAGAAGAAGAAGGCAGCAGCGACCACAAGGCAAAGACCTGTGGCTGAAGAGCCAGGCCATACGGGTGAGGGGGACGGGGAGGAGATCCCCCCCCCAGGGCCGTAAGGTTAGCCCGCTTGCAGCCTGTGAGGCCCAGATGCAGGCTCGCGCCCCTCCCATTAGGGAATCAGATGAGGCCCTCAGGGCAGTTCCTGGCCCAAGTGAGGCCCATATCACCAGATCAGAGGCATGACAGGGTTGGCCCCAAACTGACCGCCATATGGGGGGCACCCAGATCTCCTCCACTACCCAGCAAGTATTGTGAAGGGGGAAAGGGCAATTCAACCCCCGGCTTGATACAGGGATGGGGGAGGCACAACAACTACCTCCCCATACCAGGCGAATCTGGGGAAAATAGGAGGGAAGGGAACTTGGAACTGCACCCCCTCCACCCGGTGGGTCAGTCTGTGGCAACTGGCCGTACAGCAAGGGGGACAGCTCCTATGCGCGCTATCAGCGGGGGCCCGATCATGCAGGCCCTGTACCCAAGTGATCAAGCCCCCTCCCCGATCGATGGCTCTCATGTGGCCACATCTGGACCTGGCGGGGCTGGCTATGGGCCGGGGGGAGTAGGACCCCCTTTACAGACCAGGTACCCAGTCGAACTGGCCCCCAACCCATGAGATAGAACCACAGGGATGGAAGGGATTGACCAACAAGGGGTGCCAGGGCTAAGTGATTATCAGCGTCAAACAGTCATTAGGGTTTCTCCAGCCGCCCTCGGAGCAGCGCCAGTCCCCGACACTTCCTTTGCCGAGCAAATGGGGTCCGGGATGTTAGCTCGTTCTGCAGGGGATGAGCTTCCGGCAACCAGGATGCGCTTCCACGAGCCAGATTGTCAAGATGAGCGGGGTGATGCAGAGATGTGGAGGAGAATTCAGGCACTGGAAAGGGAGCTGAGCCGGGGAGTACAAGACCGCACTTGGGCCCATGAAGAGTGAGAATCACAGGGACGTGCACCTCAAGGGGCAACGGAATACGGTGAGCACTCCGTATGAGGTAGCATGGGGGTTGGGGAAGAAGGGACAACAGGTTGCAGCCAGACGGTGGGGAAAGACATAACCCCTCAAGCATTTGGGGTGCATGGTGCCCAGGTCAACCCCAGGACCAGCTCGGGGGTGGGTCAAGTGGCAGTAACCTCAGCAGGGGTTGCAGCAAATGGCCAACAGTAGGCCACCCCACAGCTCCTCATGGTGAATGGTGCTTGGGCATGGGTTATCCCAGCTACAGGCCCAAATGCAGGACGGAAGCCCCTCGCCTCAACAGCCGGGGGGGACCCATTAGTGGGCATGGCTCTTCCCAGAGCCCCTCCTACCCCACCCCAAGGAGCAAGTTCTGCCCCAACGGTGGTAGCGTTATAAACACCAGTGGTGACGCGTCCACCCGGGGGGGGGGTCATATCCGACGTAGCAGCTCCATTAGGCAATCACCTGCCACAAACTACGAGGGATAAGATATGCCGAGGTGAATATGTTGACCTCTTTGCACTCTTGTGATCCCATTGTGGATCACTCGGAACAAGGGGAGGCTAAGGAAAAAGAAAAATTTTGTTGCCCCAAAGCCGACCGTAATTGGGATAATTGGACATTGGCCTATGCAGTTTCTATGGGTGTAATAATGCAAGCCAACCCGGGGCGTGGATTGGAGCTACACAAATATGCAGACATCGTCCACAGGGCACATGGGACAGGACCCCCTGGTGCATGGTTGCGCTATGACGAAGCATTTTGCCATAGGGCAGCAAATACTCCTGGGCTCCCATGGGACAAGCATGCACTGGATTTGTGGCTCGAATGTTTGATCAATGCCACGAATGCACCCCGGGCTGATAGTGGGCACCCCTTAGTACGTGGATGCGTAGCACCTGCAAATGACCCATTTCGAGGTGACAGCCATAGGAGGGGGGCAGGGATTACCGGGCCCATGCTGGGAATACAACAAGGTGAGCTGGTGCAACTAAAACAACTGCAGGTTTCGACACGTGTGTTCCAATTGTGGGGGAGGACACACGGCAATCACGTGTTATCGCAAAGGAATAACAAGAGCAGATTTAACCCGGGGTCAGGAAATGGAAAAGGCAACCAGGGAGCATCACCAGGGCCTCGCCAAGGAAAGGGGACCAACACCAGTATGAATTAATAACCTAGACAGGGCATTAGGATCCCACCCCGACAGGTTGGAGGTACATTATGTGGTGAAAGGTTTTAGGAACGGATTCCTCATTCCCGCTGGCCCAGTCCCCCAGCACAGCTCAGTTCGGAACTTGAAATCAATAGAAGGGCGCGAAGATTTAGTGAGGGGAAAAACTGGGAAGGAAGTAAGGGAAGGGCGTGTAGCTGGCCCTTTTGATTACCCCCCTATCAAGAACATGGTGATATCACTATTAGGGATTGTCCCCAAGAAGGCGCCTGGGGAATTTAGGATGATACATCATCTGTCTTACCCCCAGGGCTTTTCTGTAAATGACTCCATACCGAAGGCTCTTTCAACCATTAAGTATGCTTCATTTGATGATGCAGTGGAGAAGGCTCGGGCAATGGGGCCGGGTGCGCTTATGGCAAAATGCGATGTCAAATCAGCATTCCGCCTGCTACCGGTGCACCCTAGTCATTTCCATCTCCTGGGTTTCTATTTTGAGGGCAAATACTATTATGATTGAGCCATGCCCATGGGGTGCTCCATATCCTGCTCCGCGTTTGAACGCTTTAGTTCGCTCATGGAATGGATATTCAGCCAACGTTTACAGGAGTGCGAGATAACAAAATATTTGGATGATTTCTTAATAATATGCCAAGGAAGAGGTGTTCACAGCCACCCTGAGCCAATTTCAGGAACTGGCAGCAGAACTCGGTGCTCCGCTGGCACCTGAAAAGACGGAAGGCCCGGACACGTCAATCACATACCTGGGAATAGAATTAGATACCAAATTGAATCAGTCGAGATTGCCCGTACAAAAAATTGAGAACATGAAACAGGAGATTAAAGAATGCATGGGGGCTCGTAAAGTTACAGTGCGTGCCTTGCAATCATTGATAGGGAGCCTCAACTTCGCATGTCACGTAGTTGCACCAGGTAGAGCGTTCCTGTCAAGGTTGTACAGCAAGCTACAAGGCCACATACAACCCCATTACAGAATTAGGGTCACCAACGAGATGAAGCAGGATTTAGGTATATGGCTGGATTTCTTAGAAGCGTATAACTGCATGAGCTTTTGGAGGAACCAAATGTTACTAAAGGCCGAACTGCAAGTTCATTCTGATGCGGCCGGAGGGGCGGGATTCGGCGTATATTTCCCAGACGCACTGGTGCACAGTGCCATGGCCCACGGGGTGGCAAGAAGCAGGGGTAGTCAGGGATTTAACATTTCTAGAGCTATTTACAATAGTGGTTGCCATCCTGCCATCCATGCCATTCTGCCATCCTGTGTGATAACATGGCTGTAGTACACGTGGTTAACACCCTTTCATCCCACTCTCCAAGGGTTATGTCCCTGGGGCGGACATTAGTCAGGGCATGTCTGAAAGGTAACATCTTGTTCACTGCATGGCACGTACCAGGTATTGACAACGGCATAGCCGGCGCCCTTTCTCGGTTTCAGATCGACCGATTCCGTGAAATGGCACCGGAAGTCAGAGAACTACCAGACCCCCTACCACCGGGGGTGTGGAAACTTGGGAGTTAGAGATGCAGTCTATCGTACAGGGATCACTGGCGCCCAGAACTCAAGCCTTGTACGATAGGGCCTTCCAGGAATTCCGCTATTCAGAGTTACCAGAGGATGGGGGAACGGTTTCCCTATAAGGGAATCCGAAGTAATTCAGTTCACAATGCATCTTCACAATAAAGGGCTGACCGGGGTACCATAGCAGGAAAGGTGGCAGCCCTATCTTTTGTCAGCAGACTGAAAGGTTTTCCATCTCCTGACAAAGGCTTCTATTTGAAGCGTATGTACGAAAGTTGGGCTAGGGCAAACCCGGCCACTCCCATACTCAGAGCACCAATAACCACCCCTGTCCTGGTCCAACTAAGTCAGACATTAACAACAGTATGCCACACCGCCTTCGAGGTGCAATTGTTTACTTCAGCCTACGTTGTAACGTATTTTAGAGGGTTTAGAATTAGCAAGGTGGTCCCCCGATTGTGCGAGAATAACACGCAGTGGGCATTCCTACTAAAGGACATGGAATTCACACAGAAGGGGGTGAGGTTTAGAATATGGCAATCCAAAACAGATCAGCGGAGTAGAGGACAAAATGTTGATTTATACCAATGTGGAATTAAGGCTATATGCCTGGTTGAACAGATGAGACGGTATCTGGCCATCCGCCCACAACTCCCTGAATACTTATTTGTCCATAGATCAGGTACCTCGCTCATGAATCATAAATTTGCCGCTGTACTTAAGACCTCTCTTCACAAGGCAGGATTACCTGCAGGGAAATTTGGGTCCCACTCGTTTAGGATCAGTGTTGCTACAACAGCTGCAGCTGCGGGTTTACCAGAGGAAGCAATCAAGACTGTGGGAAGATGGCGGTCAGGGGCATATAAAAAGTATGTTCGACCTTACTCTGAGTAAATGGCGTTTTTTGTTTCCAGTAGGATCTAGGCACACAAGGCCCGAAAGACGTGTGGTATGGATCGTGGGCCACAGTTTGGTGTGATGGGCAAACAGAGCTGCTAAGACAAACGACTGGGGAGTACACATAGAACTGGGAAATAAGTTTATTATAAAGTGGGGTGGCAAGTGAGGAATGAGATGGAACCAACTGCTACCGCTGTTGAAAACCATGGGGGAATCATCTACACCACACATGTTGGTAATCCACCTAGGGGAAAATGACCTCCCAGATAGAAAAGGGGTCAATTTAATAATAAAAATTAAACAAGATTTACTTGTAATTAAAAGTTTGTTTGTAGGTGTCCACATAATGCGAGGTATGAAGCTAGTCCAATCTAAGTGGAAAACAGCACTTAAACCCAACAGAGAAGACAAGGCCAGAAGAAACATTAGCAAGGAGATAGCAAAATGGGTGTCTAGTTTAGGTGGAACTACTATTAAACATCCCGATATAGTCAGGGGAAGGGCTGACCTGTTCCGCGATGATGGTGTACACCTCTCATCGGCAGGAAACGAACTATATTTGGCTGCATTGGCCGAACATCTGGGAGGATTATAGTTTAGAGAGGCAGTGGGGGCCAGGGGGAATACAGTTGTTCCGCCCCTTTGTGGCAGGGATCCAGTATACTATAGTAGGCTAAACAGGATAGGAATAGCATAGGAAGAGTCATCTCCTTAAGAGATGGGGGCATGATAACCAGAGTGATGCGGGCAAAGCACACGCTGGGGTCATGACCCTGGGAGGTGCGTCATAGTGGCATCAGAAAGGACAAGCGCTGTCCGCTGGCCTGCGAGCACCAACCTCCTTACTCACGCCCAAAGTTGCACACAGTTGGGGTGCATTGACAAGTCTCCTTCGCCGCCGCCATGGCGATGATGGGGAATTTGTTGCGCCCGAGAACGGGGCACAGGATTGCTAC
Organism: Sphenodon punctatus; assembly: GCA_003113815.1. Taxonomy (NCBI): domain Eukaryota; kingdom Metazoa; phylum Chordata; class Lepidosauria; order Sphenodontia; family Sphenodontidae; genus Sphenodon; species Sphenodon punctatus. The sequence continues at coordinate 5,191,322 of QEPC01013194.1, read as the reverse complement.
AGCAGGAAGCATTCTGTAATGCTTCCCCGCTTGAGAAAGAACGGGTTGCCATGGCAACCTGGGATCGTGTGCAGGCGCGAGGGCGCAAGGCGCCAAAAACAGTGGAGGGCCCACCCTCTTTAGGAAGGGTGTTTCCATTCAGAAGCCGCAGTCCGGCATTCGGCGGCTGAAGAAAAGTTGAGCATCCCCACCACCTCACCTCTAGTACTGTGGTTTAGACTGGTTGCCATTAGGGGGCCAAGGAGGCATTTGGGCGGGCAGCCTAATTATAAAGGATTGCTTGTTTTGCCTCCTTACAGTATGGAGTAAACCTAAATAGGAACAAAATATTTGGCTAATTGCATTAATTTACTTGAATTCTTGTTTTTTATTGGCCATAATTATGTTACAATTGAATTACCTAATTATACGTTAAATAGGGTAATTTGAACGTTAATGTGAAAATGTTAATTCGATGAGGTTATCCAAGTTCAGAAAATGTTGAAGGGTAATTAATTGTCGCACTTTGCAGGGATCCAGTATGCTATAGTAGGCTAAATAGGATAGGAATAACATAGGAAGAGTCATCTCCTTAAGAGATGGGGGCATGATAACCAGAGTGATGCGGGCACAGCACACGCTGGGGTCATGACCCTGGGAGGCTTGTCGTAGTGGCATCAGAAAGGAGATGGCTGTCCGCTGGCCTGCGAGCACCAACCTCCTTACTCGTGCCCAAAGTTGGGCATATGCCCTTTTTCAGCCAGAGCCAGGGTGCTGTCGAAAAGGGGAGGTTGACAGTTAAGGATTCTGACGCTGGAAGGCACATCCACGTCTGCATCAAAGTTAATAAGTTTGTTAACGTAGCATACTGGATCCAAAATTGCATGTGCAATTACCCACCGGCCTCTTTTGAATGTTGAACCAATAAATGAGTACGGCCATTTTGAAACCAACGAAGGTTTCTGTCTCTCATTGGGGTGCGTTGACAAAGAGTAGGTTTACAGAGTTACAGAGTAATCCAAAAAAGAGTGAGATGGGAGGCAGAGTAAAATAGCATTGTGAGACTTTTTTTTTATCATAAATGAAAGGATGAGTTCTCATTTAATTGTCTAAAATCCAGAATTTATTCCAGATGATGCGTCAAGATTTTCTATTATGCATCTACCACTTTTCCTCACTACTATTATTATTCATTCTAGAATGCCTTCATTGTTCAACATGCTTTACAGTGTTTATATAGTTCATCCTCACAGCAACCTTGTGAGGTACGTCATCATGATTTCCATATTAGAGATGGAGAACTGAAGTGGAGATATAGGGCCTTTTCACACAGATACTCTAACACTGATAAAATGGGTATTACATTTTATTATACATGTTGCAAGGCTGGAAGTGTGCTCTATAGGTGCCCTGCAACATGTATAATGAAATGTAACACCCATTTTATCAGTGCTAGAGTGTCTGTGAAAAGGGCCATCCATAGTGACTTGCCCAAAGCCGCTCAGTAAGTCTGGTTAAGATGGAATTTGAACAACGGTATCCCAGGCCCAATTTCAACACCTTATCCACTAAGCTCCATTGGTTTCGTCTCAATTGACTAATTTAAAAAAACTAACTAACAATATTTTTGAACTTTCCTTCTGGACATATGAACCAAAAAAAGGGACAGCAGTAAACACCGGCTCCATAACTTAGCAAAAGAAGTACAGTGGCAGGTCAGAGAGCTTACTCTTTATTGGTCCAGTACTTTGAGACCCCTGTGTTACCAAACTGTTGTGAAAACAACCATACACCTCAAATGTATTCACTTCAGGATTATTATTATTTTTAATGAACTGATTCCATTTCAACCTTTGAAAGATACAGTCCTGCCTGTCTCATTACTGTTGGACACCATCCCTTCTGGGAATCCATTTGGTATTCATATATGCTTAACTATGTGCCTGAAGTGAACAAGCTTTACTTGTTTTAAATGCATCTGTCAGACAAAGCAAATTTTGTCAAAATAATTCGTGATCAGTGGACATGAGTACATGTGTGGCAGTATCTTTACGTTAGGAAGCTTTCAGTTCATTGTCAAATATACTAGTTTAGAAATAAAAGTACAAAATATAAGTAGAAAAATACTTATTAAAATATGTACTATATTCCTTAAATGAATACTCCATCATGGTCCTAAAGTAAGTTGATTTACTTGTAGAAGAAAAAGTCCCCATTGCTTAATAGCAACTTAATAATAAAACTCACAATGTAATTTATAGTCATGTTTGATTCTGAACTTGCCATCTTTAGATGACAGTCAAGGTTAAGTACACCGTTGAAAAAATATCTCCTACTAAGAAATGCTAATGCAACAATAGTCATAATTAGTCCTACAGGTATCACACTTCTGTCTCTGTCTGCATACTTAATGCATTTTAATTGCCTAATCCTTTATAAAAGGCTGTTTAAGGGGCCTATAAGTAAAGGTGCAGTGGGTTAGTAAAATACTCGTTCCACACCAAAGACCTGGGTTCAAATACCACTCTAAATTACTAATAAAATGAGTTTCTGGTCTCATCCACAATTAGCAGAATATGCTTTCTGTACTCACAGGCTGCTGATCTAAATACTGCCTCAGTCTTCTCTCTCTCATACACACAACTAGTTCCCCATATCACAATTATTTATCAGGCTAATGTATTAGAGGTCACTCAAATGAAGTGAGAGCAGGATATAATAGTGCATCATCATGGAGTGTACTTCAAAAAATGGGAAGTCATGTTTACGGAACATAATTATTGCCACATAGGTTCATTTGCAGGATTATTTTCAGGAACCCCATTGTGTTTTCCCCATTGACGCTAATAAGGAGAACACAGTGAAAATGGGAATCGGATTATATTTTATATATTCAAATATAAATGCAGATAAAGCCAAGCAGCATTAAAAAACAAAAAACCTATAAAACTTTAAACCAGTGAAAATTTCCAGAGAAACTCTCCCATTTAAAAACAAACAATACTGAAAGAGGCATTTAAGAAACTAGGCACAACTTCTCTTACATCCATGGAAAATGGAATAATCACTAGTTACACACACATCTCCTTTCCTAAGCCATTGCTCCAGACAGATTACTCCTCCTAACTAGGAATGGAATATTCTTTGAGTATTGTCAAACAACACAATTTTCAAGTGGTAAAGCCCAATGAAAAGCCATGGAAAGCACTGCATTCATGTTTGAATACTTCTACCACATGATATATCTATGACGGGGTGGGCAAACTTTGTCTTTGGAGCCACGTGATTCTTGGGCAGTAGAAGCACATTTATCAGCTAGCGCTGGTTCTGGGCCCTGTGCTGTCTCAGGGTAAAACTAGGTATGGCAGCAGCCCGCTTTACCCCACAAGCCACTGTCACATGTGGTTCCTGGCCGCCAGATGTTCGCCAACAGGGATACCTTGGGTGGCTAGCTCAGGCTCTCACCTCCGCCACCAGTCAAAGTAGCAGCCTGGGCTAGGGCCTGCTGGACCAGGGCAAAGCGGGCCACCCCAGAATGTGCGTGTCTGGCTCCAGACTGGATTGCTGGTGGGGCACCTCCAATATGGCTGGCTGCCACGGCAGCTGTTATTGGCCGCCATGGCTGCCTGTCATGGGTGGGGGGGCATCGGGTGAAACATGAAGATGACCGGCCGCACATTTCCTGTTCTCTTCACCCCAGGCTATGCTTCCGTCAGCCCGGCCAGGAGCATTTCTGTTCTGTGCTCTACCAGGCATGTGCCCTGTCTAACTGGATTGCCACATCCCAGGCCAGCCTGGGATGCAGCAGCCCGGCCATCACGTGTGGCTTTATGCTTAATGGTCTTGTCTCTTACTTCATTGCACCTGAGTCTCAGCAGCTGAATCAAAGCTGCCCACAGAATCCAGCATCAAGGTCTGGAGAGTGCCAATTCTGCGACCCAATCAAGAAGCAGGAGAGGTTTCTGTGCGCATGCACGCACGTGTGTCTTATAGATCTTGGGCATATGAATATTTTGGTATTTGACTTGTGGGGCTGGGAACTTTGTCTGCCCCTGATCTAGGATAATTCATGAAATAAATGCCCTGTTTGTAACATTTTGTAACAGGTAAGAATAAAATGAAACTTTCAGGTTTCTACCACATTTGGTGGTAATCATGTCTGTACTATCATATCTGTACTGTCATATCTGTAGTATCCGAGGCACCATTGGCACCAAGTGCAGGTTAAAAATACAATGAAATATAATAAATAAATACCTGCAAAGTTATTAAAGTGCCCCCCCATAGTATGCATATACATCAAAAGCCAACATTTTGTGAACTGAGGAAAGTTCTTGTATAGTACCTTGTATCAAAACTATAAACAAAGACACTAAATGGACTGTTTATTTAAAACAGAAAAAACAACACACACACAGACACACTATCATCCTTCCACTCACTACACCCATTAAGAGAGATATTGGGATTGTGGGGAAAGAGGGGGAGAGCAAGCAAAGTCTTGCTTAGATGTAACTATATCACACATATATTATGTAATAGATACCAGGTACTATCTTACCCCTTGCTACCTCTTGGAGCATTTAGGGGAGATGCTGTCAGAGCACACCTCCCTCACGAATCACTGAAGAGAGAACGGCACATGCTTCCCGGGTTACTGAAGGTTTGGTAGGAGAGCAGGGAGGGGAGGGATTATCCCAATCAAGCATTACTGTATGTATCACATAGTCCATACCCAGGAAAATGCTCAAGTATTTCTGCCACACTAGGTGACCCCAGGCAGCTTCCCACACTCATGCAGCTGCAGAACTTGGCAGCGGCAGCTGGATGGGGGAGCAAAGGAGAAGAGTCGCTCTCTCAAACTTACCTTCCTAGGTGGCCCTGTCTACACAGCTGCTGCTGTTCCAACATCCATGGCTGGATAGGAAGCAGGGGGCCACCTGATGAAGCAACTTCAAGGGGGAAGTTCTCCATCCCACCCCCTGCCTCGATCCAGCCGATAAGCCTGGCAGTGACTGCTGAGACAAGGCCGCCTATAGGGTGGCAAGTTCAAGGGTGTGCTCTACCCTCTGCCCCCCCATCCAGCTAACCTCAAGTTCTGTAGATGGACTGGGGGAGGGGGACACCTAGGGTGATTCTTCCATGCCTTGCCCGCTATTCCAACAATAGAGCTTGGAGGCAGCTGTGGGGAAAGGAGAAGTGGAGTCACCTAGGGAAGCAATTTAAAGGGAGTGACTCACCCCCATCCCGATTTAGCTGCAGAGCTTGGCAGCTGGATTGGGTATAGGAAAGTCACCCCCTTGAAATTGCCATCCTAAGTAGCTGCCTGTGCTGCCTATATGGTAGCACTGGCTGTGTCCATACTGCACAGTTCTAATGGCTATACTACTGCATAATAGCTACCACTCAATATCACACATTCCATTGGATGCTATGTTCACAGACTGCTACAAAGTAACTCATGTGTAAACAAGGCCAGAGAGAAAGGGAGGATTAATTGAAAGTTTAAAATATTGCTAAGGGGAGGATGAGGAGACTCTGGATATGGATTGAGGCATGGGGATAGGAAAGGTAAACAACTGAGAATAGAAAGGGTCCAGGCTCCTGTATTAGGGATCAGACAAATGAGTCAATATTGTATGAAGTATTGTATGCTGGACTGTACACATATAGGTTGCTTGCACACGTGCCGATTCTCTCGTGAGATTCTGTCTCATGTGGTCAGAGTCTTCGTCACACTCCCAGGTCAAGGCTGGGGAAGTAGGAGGAGAAACAAGCTAACAAAGTCGGGGACCAAAAAGGTATATTACAGACCTGGCCCAAAACCAAATGGTCGGTAAAATTACAAGTGATGTAAAATAAACCAAATTTTAATAAAGCCCAATAATTGGTGTACTCACATACAGATGTACACAAAGAAAATCACTATACCAATACATAGAAAAAAGATAAAAAGTCCAAGTTAAAAAAACAACACTGCAGTGATTGCAATCATGTAAAATGTCCAAATTGGTGATTCTGCAATGAGAGTAGTCGTCAACATGTTTTGAAATAACTTCTTCAGGGCTTCAAAATTATTTTACCAGTGGTTCTATAGGTAAATAGACAATCATTAAACAACTACATACATAATAACAAAGAGGGGTATATAGTTGGCAGCCTGCAGCTGAATAGAAATCTTCAAAAATATTACCTTACCTATGAATGAGTATACATTGCAAACTAAAGTGAAAAAACAAAATCCCAGGGACATATAGTATCAAAAAACTTACAATCCTGTACTCAGAAACTCATTGAGGCAGGAGGAATGACTTCAAAAAATGGTATCATTCCTTAAAAAAGGAATGACAAAAATGTCAAATACATTATTTTAAAAAATCTTTATGTATACTCTTTCCTAGGTAACTTAATATTTGTGAAGATTTCTATTCAGCTGCATGCTGGACTTTTTAGGCAATTACAACCACTGGAGTTTTTTTACTTGGGCTTTTTCTCTATGTATTGGGATAGTGTTTTTCTTTGTGTATATCGGTTTGTGAGTGCACCAATTATTATTATTATTATAAACATTTATATAGCGCCAGTTGTGTGACCTGGTGCTGTACATAACATAGAATTAGATTTTGTCTCTGCTTGTGGCTTACAATCTAAAAGACAAAGGGGGGGAGACAGGGAGAGGGGACAGTGGGAAAGACAGGGGAGAAGACAAACAAACATTCAAGTGGATGCGAAGTCTCAGGTGCGTATACTTGGCCTGGTTACAAAGAGGTTGGTAGCAGCAGTCAGCAGAGGAGGGCAGACAGTAAGTGTATGGGGAAAGATTAGCAGGCATTGGGAAAGGCAGCAAGGAAAAGGTGGGTCTTGAGGAGGGATTTGAAGGAGCGGAGGGAGGAGGCAAGGCAGATGTGGGCAGGGAGGGAGTTCCAGGCATGGGGGGCAG
>QEPC01013194.1:5116092-5182313 GCA_003113815.1 Sphenodon punctatus | reverse complement strand
AGGGAGTGGCCGTCAGTATGAGTGGGGGAGTCGGTCCAGAGTCGGAGATCAAAGGAGGTGGTCAGAGAGAGAAAGCGGGAGATAGAGGGGGTGGAAGGTGTTTCTACTTGAATGTTGAATTCACCAATTATGAGAGTGGGGATGTCATCGGAGAGGAAGAAGGTGAGCCACAATTCAAAGTCTGGGAGGAAAGAGGAGAGGGAATCCGGGGGGCGGTAAATGACAGCAACACGAAGGTGTAGAGGGGAGTATAAGCGCACAGAGTGGGCCTCAAAGGAAGGGAATTTATTAAACTTTGGTTTAATAAATTTGAATTTATTGGGCTTTATTAAACTTTGGTGTATTTTACATCACTTGTATTTTTACAGATCATTTGGTTTGTTGATGCAGTAGGGGAAGAAACAGTTCCTTGAAGTTTTATTTATTTACAATATTTAATATCCTGCCCCCTCCTGCTAAAAGCAGCTCGGGGCGGAGTACAAAACCATGTCAGTATTAAAACAATAAAAACAATACATTTTAAAAATCACAATATAAAAACTAAAATGAACAGTGGTCTGAAACACTCCCTCCCCTCAAATCCCTACCCAACCCTGCCACTTTCATCCCACCCATCAAAGGTCTGGCAGAACAACCAGGTCTTGTAACAGTGCTGGAAGTTGAAGTTCTGGGGACAGGCAGACTTCTGCCAGGAGAGAATTCCATAGATGGGGCACTACGACTGAGAACTCCCCCTCCAATATTGCCCCTTACTAAACATGGGGGACCTCCAAAAGGGTGCCCCTGGCTGACCACAGAGGATGCTCCAGGACCTGGGGTGTGGGGTATATCTTGCCATGGAAGTGGCTGTGCTTTGCTGGCTAACTGACTCATCAGGTCTGCTGACCCCAGTGCCGTTAACACTGTTTGTTGTATGGTGACTGCTGTACGGGTTTTGCAGTTTGGTGACTGCTTAGTTACGTGAGTTGGGCTGCTTCAGCCCTTCCCCATGTTCCCTGTGTTTGCAAGTGTTTCCCATGTCTATTGTCCTTGGACCTTTCCCTTCTTTCACGTGTTGATCTCTGCCTCTGTGATAGCTTCTTCAATTAGGTAAGGACCTATGGAGCCAGCCTATGTAGGTATGTTCCTTCCCTAATTGTGCTTCCCCCTCCACAGCTGTGCTTGTCCTGACCCCTCACTCCCTCTGTGACCCCTACTCCTGTACTCCCACAGTGAAGTCTGGGGGTGTGAGTTTCTCTTGCTCTGTGCCTTGTTTGTTCCCCTCACCCTCGCAGTGGAGCTTGTTGTGTGTGCTCTGCTGGCCAGGGTTTCTGTTGATCTGCCTCTCTTAGGTATTACCTCCTCTGGGCCACCTGCAGTCAGCATAGCACCCTTATGATGATCTAGGCTACGTTCCTCTCTTGTGTTTTTTCCCCCCATTTAAGATCCTGAGGGGTCATTAATTCAGACTAAAGTGTTCACACAATCAACTTAATCCACGTTAAGAGCTGTTTAATTCAAATTAATGCTTGTGTAAAAACAAGCCTCATCTTCTTCTGCATAAGTACATCAGGAGCATAGTAATATGTAAAGTACACCTGTACCTGTTACTAACCATGTGCCAATCAAATACAAAAAAGGAGGTCTGACTTGTTCATGTATAGGGCTGATGTGGCAGCAACTGTTACCATGCCGTGATTCCATTCTGCCATTTCGGAATTGCCCGCGCCACACCGCGGCTTTTCTGTGGACATTCCACTAATTCGGCTGGCATTCTGCAAATTGCAGAATTGCGGAAAAATTGCAGAAACTGTCGGAAAACCGGTGTTCTGCTACTTTGTGGCGCTGGCGGAATGGCAGAAGTAGCTAAAAATGTCATGTTTCCGCTATTTTGCGAAGGCTGTGGAAGTAGCGGAATGAAATTAGCAGAACTGCGGAAGTAGTGGAATGAAACTAGCGGAATTAAAGCCTCTGCCACGCCGTACCACTAATTGCGGAAACGCTGTTTCCGGCGGAAATAGCTACCGCTGCAACATTCCACTACAGCCCTATTCATGTATACTGACAAATTCCTGCTCTTAATTATAATAGATGGTACATATTAAAGTATTCATTAGACATTTTACATATCTGTTTCAGAAGGTTTGTTTTAGTGAAAATACAATGGCCCTTTTTACACAGACACTAACACAAATCAAATCAAATCTTTATTTATAGTGTGACCAAATGGTCATTGGACCTATTCAACAAAAACTTTGACTACATTATTTAAAAACTCCTTCCAAATATCAAAACCTTTTTAACAGACACTCTAACACCAATAAAATGGATTTTGCATTTTATTATACATGGTACAGGGCAACACTGCAGCCCTGAAACATGGGCCCTTTTCACACAAGATGCCTCCACCTAGTTTCGCTGGGTGGAGATGGGTGGAGGTGTCTGTATAAACACCACTTGCGGTGGGTGGGGTGCATTTCTCTGGGTGGAGGCGTCTGTGTAAACACCACTTGTGGTGGGTGTAGGTGCGTGCATGCTCCTGCGCAACACCCATCTCCACCCACCAGCGACCCATGGAGCAACGGACTCTACTGCTGATTGTGCCATGGGTGGGGGGTGGGTGGAGATGGGTGTTGCGCAGGAGCATACATGCACCTACACCCACCGCAAGTGATGTTTACACAGATGCCTCCACCCAGTGGAACTGGGTGGCGGCATCTCGTGTGAAAAGGGCCCACGTTGCAGGGCTGCAGTGTTGCCCTGTAACATGTATAATAAAATGTAACACCAATTTTATCGGTGTTAGAGTGTCTGTGTAAAAAGGGCCTGTGTGTAGACAGACACTGGGGTAATTTTTTTTCTAGAATACCTTGTTATTAAAATCACAATTTTAAGTGATCTGAATGCAAAAACACCTTATTGGTTTCTAGCTCAGGGTTTTCAGCCACATCATCACAAGTCAAGTTATGTTAAAATACTGCATCATGATACATCAAAGGGGATGGTTTCCCCCCAGAACAAAGGCAGAAAAGAAAACTATGAAAGTAATAGACCAAGTAGTGTACTTACGAAACGCTCTATAGAATTCTTCCAGAGCTAGGTGCTTGTCACTGTTATAATCATCATATTTCAGCAGATCGAATAGAGAGCAGTCAGACAGATCCTTGCTAAGCTCATCCTGTTTTATTACCTGACAAGAAATTAGAACCATGAAATTACATTTGAGCTCTTAGGGTTGTGTGGTATAATTAATTGTTTTTAATAATTATTTAATAGATCATTTTAAGGTTGCTGTGGATTTCCAGGTGCTTTATTATAATTGATCCAGTTTTAAAAATTAATACATTTAGAACAGAGCATTGAGTTTACACAAAGCTTGTGAAATATGAGGAATATACAGCATGAGTCAGGATTCGGAAGCACTAAATATAATCAATTGAAAATGTGTCTTTACTGTACTCAGTTTCTTTACATACTGACAGCTCCTCAAAAATGAGACATACATAGGATATAAGTCTATGGTGCCATAGTACACACATACAATAAAAATTAATAGCAAGTCTTTCTATTGCCTCACCTCCAACCCACATTAGAACATGTAAAACACTGAGAAATATAGGGGTCATAAACTATTACAGAAGTAATTATATCCACTTTTTACAGGTTTCTAACGAAGCTATTAGTTTTCCTCAGAACTTGTTTCAGAAGTAGCTGACCTGAAAAGACTTCTCAGTGTCTCCACAGGGGGGCACATCCACATAGTAAGTGGATCATAATGACTGATTTTTAGATTTCAACATTAATAAACCCTCTGCTGGAAAGGTGTGTTTTGATGTGCATCATTCATGTTCACAATCTCTAAACTTCATAAAGACCAAAACCTCTTCTGTAAATTTCATCGACATTAACTTATGAGAAATGTCAGATAATTATCAAATGCTCAGGATCTGTACTTTACATCATACCATGAAGAGAAAACTTTATTGTACATCTGCAAGAATCAAAGACACCATGGCACAAAGCTGAAGTGCAACAAGGATCCGAGTCTAGGGCTGAAACGTGATTCTTAGTTTCTTGACAAGAATCACATACCTCATTCTTGCAAATGAGAACGAGATGAGTATTGGAAGGATTCTCACCGAAAAACAAAAAGCTTGAGAAACAAAATGCCAGGTGTTGGGGGGGGGGGGGGGGGGGGGGGGGGGAGGAGAGAGGGAGGAAGGGAAAAGGAAACCACATTGTTCCCTCCCCAGCTCTTTTACCTTGTTTGAGACTGGTAGCTTGGAGGACAGAACCCAAGGCCATGAGCAGTCTCTGTGGGGTGCTCCTGACAGAGAATTATCAGGAATGGGAGAGGGGAAGAGTAAGATGAAGGGAGCAGACTCAGAAGACTTCTTCAGCATTTTATTAGTTAGCAGGAGTCAGCAGTCAATAGATGCTTAAGAGCTGTGCTGAGTCCAACTCTTCCCTTCAGCTCTCCCGTCTCACATTTGGAAAGCTGGGAGAGGGGAGTCCTTTCCAGATGGGAGTTGGGAGAGCTGAAGTGAAGAGGCAGCTTCAGAACAGCTGTTCATTCTATTGTCTGATGACTCCTGCTAGGCAATAGAATGCTGAAGATGTCTGATGTGTCTGCCCCCTCCCTCCGGATTTCCCCCTCCCATTCCTTATAATTCTCTATTGGGAGCGCCCCACAGAGACCGCTCATAGCAGCAGGATCTGTCCCCCAAACTGCCAGTCCCAGACAAGGTAAGAGAGCTGGGGAGGTGGCTGCGTGGATTCCTCCTCTCTCCACCCCCACCCCCTTTAGTTTTTACAGGCTGGGAGGCCAGCCTGGGTGCACTGGGAGGGGGAGTGAGAAATCTCATGAGATCTGAATCAGGGCTGAGATCTTGCAGAGTTCTCGACCCTTATTCTTGATTCTCACAGGATTTTCACAAGTTGATTATTAATTCTCATTTCCACCCTGAGACCCTTGGTCAAAAGAGTATTAAAAAGGTACAGTAAATGCAGTTTTTCTCCAATTAATACAGGACAAGTATCCAATATTATAGTACAAATTCTCTGAAAAATGTATAAAATGATTGTTAATTAACAATTCATATTAGATTCATTTATAAAATAATATGCCCAAGAGAACCTGAGTATAAACTATACGAAGACCAAGGTCCTGGTAACAGGTAGATCCAATGTTCAACATCGGTGGTTTATCGGAGAGGAAAGAATTGAACAGGTCTCTCGTTTTAAATATTTAGGAATTGTTTTTGCCTCTTCGGGTAGCTGGCATGCCCATTATAAGGCAGTGATGCTCCAGGCCCAGAAGGTTTCTAAAGGTTTAATAAGTTTCTATTTTTCCCAAGGGGGAAAATTGGTGGAGCTGGCGTTACGCCTGTTTAAGGCGAAGGTGCTAGCGCAGCTTTTGTATGCTGTAGCTATTTGGGCCATGCAGTTGTTACTAAACTTGAGACTCCACAGAATACTTTCCTGCGTACCATCCTTGGTCTCCCGAAAGGTGCTCCCCAGGTAATCTTGCGAGCCGAATTGGCGATGCGCTCAGTTCAGGTACAAGCGAGGATGGCCTTATTTAAGCTCTGGTTAAGGGTGGTGGTCTTCCCCCCAGTAGCTCAATCTTTGCTGTCCTACATATTGTGCGATAAGTCCACTGAACTTTGGACAAGGCCAATTGAGAAAGCCTTCTGCGAGCTGGGTCTTGCAAGGGACTCCCTGAGACTCTTGAATCTTAAGCAGGCCTTTATGGTTATATAAAACAAAAACTTTTGGATCAAGAGATCCAATTAGAACAGGCAGCAGTGTCTTCCCAGAGGGTTGCCCCTGAGTATTGTTTTCATCCACTCAATGTGGCCCCACCGGAATTTTTTAACTGGGTGAATGACCAACAGAGAAGGGCCCTGACGCTTCTTCGATGCAATATGTTCCCTTCCGCTGTTGTGGAGGGGCGATATGAGAGGATCCCTAAAGAGATGAGGCTTTGCCAGAGATGCGATATGGCTGTCCCGGAGTCTGTCCCTCATATATTGCTATACTGTCCCGGCCTCAACGTCCTAAGGGACAAACATCTGAGTCACTTCATTAGTGAAATGCCATGTTATTTATCTGAGGCCCATAGGGTACGTTGCTTCTTGAGGGGGGATAATTCCAGTCGCTCTAGAGCAGTAGCTGCGTTTGGAGGGGGTGTACTTTTGTTAAAAGGATCGATGGCTGTATAAGCCGTCTTGCCCCCAGTGCAAAGGAGACAACCGTTTGGTAGCTGGGCCTTTAATCCCTTGATTAGCCCTGGGCTGTGTGCATAACTAAGGACCCCCTCCTTATGTTGCAGCCGGGGGGGGGGGGGGGGGAGTGTTAGGGTTTGGGTTGGATGTTTACTGAGCCTTGAGGACATCGGCGGCTGGTCCCGTAAAGGGATTTAGATTTGTTAGGAGGTATTGGTAATTATGATTTTTGCTAAGTAGCATCTCACCCTGTCTGTTTGTGTCTGACCGTTCGAGGTCAAAAGCTTGTTGATGAACATACTTTAACTTAAGGGACCGCTTAAGCAGGGGACAAATGTTGGCTGCATAACCCCTGAGAAGGGTAAGCCAAATTTTAAATTTATTGTATATGCATCTATTGTGACTTGGCTTTTTGCCTCTGAAATTTGTAATCTATGTCTTGTCTTGTTTTGTTTTGTTCTTATTGAATTTGTTATGGCCAACGACCAAACAATAAACACTTTACTTTCTTACTAAAATAATATGCACAGAAGTCCTAAAAACCAAGTCCAAATATACTGAATAATATATTATCTAGATAAAATTTGTTATAAGTAGTAAAGATTGGCCCCAAATCATGGTCCATACATGCGTTGGATTTGCCTTCCCTACACATGCACACACACTATGTGTGTGCAGTGCCATAGGTGAAGTCCAATTCCAATTCAGTTTATTCTAGATGTGACCCTTGGTCATTGTCGACAAACATACAAAAACATGCGTACAAAAGAATTAAAAAACACCAACAGAACCACCTATTTAACTCAGTCATATTATAATTTCATTATTGCTACTTTTGTACCTACTCCTTAATCCTTCAAAAGCATTTGGTACTGCCGATATCTACTTCATTATTCCATTGGTGATAATACCAACTTTACTCTACAAATCATACCTATTTAATTTTGGTACTCGTTTACCCCTTAAATAACTTTGTTATACTATAAAATAAGATTAAAAAGTACCGGAATCTATTACGCTCATACTACCAAAGCTTTGTACTCGAGAAATTTCTTCCTCAAGTGCATTGCTTGCTCAAGGAACCACATCACACTGTGCGTTATCTCCGGATTCGAATCTAATAAAGCCATCTGCATCAAAAACATTTGTGTGGCTCCCTGGTATTTCCCCAAAGGGGACAGCATCAACTCTTCCCGGATTGAATCATAGAGGCGACATTCAAACAAGACATGTTGGACAGATTCCACTGATATGGCATCAAAAGGACACAAACAGTTCTGGTACGGGATCTGGGCAAACTGCCCCTCCAAAACCCTTGTGGGACGTGCATTTACCCTAGCCCGGAGGAATAGATATTTTCTCCTGAAGGATGCCTTCGATCCCAGGTAGTTAGCCTCCAATCCCATCTGGGGGGCCCATGACAGATAAGCTTTCATATGGCGGGGTTTAACCGCCAATGCTATATTATCTTGCCTACCTATATCACGCAGTCTCATGATCACCTCCTTCCTAGCTGCCTCATACCCCCTAGTTTCCAAATATATTTCCGATACGCCAGCTCGGGCAAGATATTTAACAATAGATGGCCTCCATGGGCTAATAAAGGCATTGGCCAATAGATCACACAGTAAGTTATCATTGGGGGCTCTACTGGCTTTCAGGAAGAAAAGAGCAGCCTGCTCCCAGGGTACCTCTTTCCACCCCCGCGTGCCCACCTCTAAGCGGGTCACTGCTATTGGGGTCCCCTTTGGGAATTTTGTAAGTGAGGTCAAAAATCCAGACTGCACTAGATTTAAGTTTTTTCAACAGAGAGGAGCCCACACCGGGGCACCATAAAGATAGGATGGTCTAACCTTAGTCTCGAAGTCCTTGGCTGCCATCTTTAGATTTTTCCTCCCTGTTCCGGCAAAAAACCTCAAAATAGCCATGGCCTGGCTTCTAGCATAGACTTCTGCTCTCTCCATATGTACTGCCCATCTCCCTGTAGCCTCAAAATGTAGCCCCAAGTATTTATACTCTTTTGCTTGTTGTATATGGCAGCCCTTAACCACCCATCTATAAACCTTTCCACTTCGGGCAAACACTACCACATTAGATTTAGCACTATTTATTACCAAGTGGTTTGCCCGACAGTACTCCACAAAGGCCAGAAGTTGTCTTGATAGCCCCACCCTAATTTGCGATAGAAGTACTAGATCATCTGCAAAAAAGAGGGCCCCCACATATTTTGTTGCTAATTTTGGAGGGAAATATTTTCTTTGTCTGGCAGTCAGAATAAAGTCGTTTACAAATAAACTAAAAAGAGTAGGCGCAAGCACGCACCCCTGTTTGACGCCCCGCTTAATCTGGACATCATGAGTGAGATGGCCCTCTTGATCCACCTTGATAGCTACTGAGGTGTCTTTGTACAGGATCTTAATAAGTGTTAATAGTCTTGGTTCAACCCCCAAAGCCTGGAGTTTTGTCCATAGGCTAGGTCTACTGACTGTGTCAAACGCTGCTTTTAAATCCAAAAATGCTGCATACATCTTTCCATTTGCAGCTCTATACTTTTCTATTAGATGGTATAACACCAGGAAATGGTACAGAGTTGCCCTATCCTTTCGAAACCCTGCCTATTATCGACTCACTATTTATCCATTCTTCCAGTTTTACTAGTAAGGTTTTAGCGTATATTTTACTTACTACGCTGAGGAGGCTAATCAACCTATAATTGGCTGGATCTCCCCTCTGTCCCTTCTTATAAATGGGAATCACCACAGCCCTCTCCCAACCATTGGGTATACTACCTGTACTATTGATTCTTGTAAAGAGCTTTGCCAAAAGTGGCAACCACCATTCCTTGTTCTCTTTTATGAGTTCAATAGGTACTAAATCTAGTCCTGGTGCCTTGCCATTTCGAAAGGTCCCCACTATCTGATCTATCTCTGTTTCATCAATTGGGGGCCATTCAGGTGAAGTTTGTAGAATCCGGGCATTTTCCCCTGCCACTTGGTTTGCTCTCCCCTCCTGATCTATCTGGGACTTTTCCATAAAAGTCACCCAGTCTGTGGGGGCAATTTGTATAGGCCGAGCCATTCTTTGGGCGGTTATCGTCCCATTAACAATCTGCCAAAAGCTTCTCGAATCATGTGAGGCACTTGCTGACAAGAGATCTTGCCACTTTCTTTCCTGGTGCACTTTCTTTTTCCTCTTTATTAATTCCTCATATTCTTTCTTCACCTGGAAATATCTATCTGGAAGAGCTATACCCACACTTGCTCGGTATTCCTTGTAGGCCTCATAGACCCTCCCCCTGGCCCTCCGGCATTCCCCATCAAACCATATCTGGTTAGGCGGAGAAGCCATTCCCTGGCGCCTGTTATTCAGTTGTTTTCGCCTTCCACTAAATTTTTATTGACCTAGGCAGATGACCAGCCTATTATAGGTCTCTACCTCACCCTCAACTCCTTGTCCGTAGAGTATCTGTTCTCTGTCTTCCTTAAGGTCATTTGACTCTAGGTAGATTTTCCATTCTTCCACTACCCTTTCTGACCAGTGTCGATAATTGAACTGGGGGAGATCTTCCGTCCACAAGGGCAACTCCTCACTGTGGAGAATATGCTTTGATGTTACCAAAGTTGTTATCAATGGAAGATGGTCCGAGATTACAATTGGGGCTACCTCAAAGTTCTGTAATAAATCAAGAACTTCTGCTGTTACCGCGACGTAATCTACTATGCTACTACCCTGGGGTCCCAAAAATGTAAACTTTCCTCTTGGATCCCGATAACCTGTGCCGTTTAGGACACATAAATTTGAGCTCACCAGTAACTTGGCAAACCTTTTACCTGATGAGTTCAACTTAAGGTCCTTAGCAAACCTTGCTTGCATATGAGTTATATAAAAGCTCTCCACATCCCTGTCTATACCTAGGGCTGATCTTTCCTCGCCCGTCCCCAGTCAGGCATTAAAATCCCCCATGACTAAACAGGGTGTGGTGGGATTTGCCACCAAGAGGTCGTTTATAGCCTTCTCCAGATCTAACCAAATTTGGCTTCTGCACGTGTCAGCATTAAACGGGGGAATAGGTGAAGTCTGATGCCACCTGGACATACCACCACTCAGCAAAGGGAGAGGTGGGAGTGTGGCGGCAGACTTAGCTTGCTGCACCACATGCACAATATGGCACCACATGCATCGGTTCAGTCTGTGTGCACACACAATGCACAGCTGACCAGCAATGTACTGCTGACCAGGAATCGTCTATGTTTGTTCATCATAATTGATGCCACCCAAATGCAAAAAAAACCATAATAAAAAATAAGCAGTCCCTTTTTCTGCCAGTTCAGGAGGTACTTGGATAATTAAGGACAGAGGGTAATCAACAAATATATATGCATTATACACTAGGCAATAACTCTAATTGAGATGCTTATTGCATTTGGAAATCTATCTGTTGAATGCTTTATACATTTTGGGAAATGCACTTTTGAATTTGTGATGCTTATAGATGTTACAAATACAATTCAAGTTTTGTTCACAAAAACTGAAGTGTGGGGAAAGGACGACTTGTTAGAATGGCTGAATTAAGCTGCACACTCATTGTCCATTCCCAGTAGTCTTGCCTCTTTAGACAAAAATCAATTATAATATTTACAGAAGCTCTTTTTTCCAAGAGGGAAATGAGTATCAGTCAGAATAATGAGTTTTCACCACCAGCATCACATGGAGGTATATTAAGCACATTTCCATGAAATTATTATACTTTTTAATTTACTTTTTTAAATCTGTGTTGAGAGACTGTTTTTCTTAGCAGTTTAAGTGCTGGATTCAAATCAGAAATTATTAGGGATGGGACTTTTGGTATAAACGAGAGTGGCTGATAATGCCACTCTCGGTTTAAACCTAGAGATCCAAGAATTAGAACCTCTTGGTGCCCGATTATAAGATCTTGGATCTTCTTCAATGGGAAGAGTTCTGACCCGCGGTGAAGCCACAGACACCCACCCCACTCCTGGCCTTAGAGGGTGGAGGTGTGGATAATTACCCCTAACACCCCCACCCTCCGGGGCCTGGATTTATACCCCTCTCCCCTCCCCAGGGCCCCTGTAAAGTGTACTTACTGGCAGTCCCAGATATGGGTGGAGGGGATGGCCGCCACCAGCTGGGGTGCTAGCTCCGCTGCTGGAGGCTGGGTCTCTTCTGCTGCCGTTGGGAGCTGGCTTCTCCGCTGGGAAGCTAGGTCTTCTCTTCCTTTCTTCTAACTTCTTTCTTCTAGGTCCCACACCAGTCCCAGAACTCCAAAGAACGCTGCCTTCTTCTTTACTGCACATGCAAAAAATGGCCACTGAGACCATTCTGTGCATGTGCAGTAAAGAAGAAGGAAGCATTCTTCAGAGTTCCGGGACTGGTGTGGGACCTAGAAGAAAAGGAGAAAGAAGTTAGAATAAAAGAAGAAGAAAGGAAGAGAAGACCCGGCGGCCCGGCAGAGCAGCCGGCTCTGCTGGCGGTGACTGGGTCTCGTCCGCTGCTGGTGAGAGCCAGCTCCACTGCCGGGCAGCCAGGCCTGGCAGTGGAGCTGGCTCCCACCAGCAGCAGAGGAGACCCAGTCACTAGCAATAGAGCTGGCACCCCAGCTGTTGCCAGCCATCACCCCCACCCTCCGTCCAGACCCGGGACCGCAAGTAAGACACTTTACAGGGACCCTGGGAGGGGTGTAATGCTGGGCCCCGATGGGTGAGGGTGTTAGGGGTAATTGATCCCCACCCTCCAAGGTCAGGAGCATGGGGGTGGGGAGTGGATGTCCCAGGAGGAGTTTTGGTTTCTTCTGCATCGGCTCCCTCCCTGTGTCTCTGAGTCGGAGGCTTTCCCTGAAGTCAATGGGAAAATTTCCCATTGACTTCAGTGGGAAATATCAGACACCGATGAAACCAACACCAGTAGGTGATCCGAAGCACAGGGGAGCCGACACTGATAGAAACTGACACCGATAATCGGCCTGGAATCCCACCACCAGAAATTATATGTTCTGTTCCTCGTTCCTGAGTCCATGTTGGTGAAGCCCAACAATCACTGCAATTACATATGAATTCACACAGACATATAATTACTAACAAAGTCACCGGCCACAATCACAAATGTCCTGTAAGCAGAATCCACGCAGCTCTCACATGACACAACATGCTACAGTGGAGATGTGCATGGGCTGCGTGCATGTGTATGCACGCGGGATCCAAGCCACTTGCACAGTGCATGGGATCAGCCCAACTGGCTCTACAGCGGGCAGCCAGTTTTCCCAGCACAACCACTCTCTCTGATCTCTCAGCCCTCATCTTCAAAAGAAACCTGCACAATACCCTCAAAAGACGGGCCTGAGAACTAAAACTCAACCTTATTTTGACACCAAAAAACAATGGACTTAATGGAGACCTCAATTTCTCTAGCCACCACAAAAAACTGAAAACATCTGACAGTTTACTACATATTTAACTTTTATTATCTACTTTTAATGTAATCCTTCATTATTGCTGTATACCATTTTCTTTCTGCACTAGCTATTACTGTATTTTATAAATTCATATCTGTATCTATTTCTGTAACCTTTTTTTGCAATCCCCCTTCCCTTTGCACCACCATCCCAGTCCAGTCCCCCCCACCCTTTCCCAGTCTCTCATTTCTCTCCTCCCCACACCGTTCTTCTGTTGACACTGGGGTCAATCCCAAACCCTGAAGATCCCCAGCGCACACATATGCATGGTTTCCAGACAGCACTATGTGCTGTCAATGGTGGTGCACGTGGTTTCTGTGCGCATGTGCATGCATGCGGGATCCGTGGGCCTTGGGATCAGCCCCATTGTCTATTACACCCCCCGCTGTGCTTTGTTTATCCTCTAGAGGTGTACACCTGGGGCCCATGTTGTTTTTGTTTTCATTTTTTGTTTTAATTATTTAAATCTGATGTTTTCATTTTCATAAATATCAAATTGTCATTTTCATTTTTGTTTTTGTTTTCCTTTGGTTTTATGGAAAACACATTTTTGACATTAACATTTTTTTTTCATTATATTTGGCTGACACTTGTAGGGATTGTACCTCCAATTGAAGGCACTAGGTGTACTGAATTTCAAAAGGATTGGATAAAGTAATCCAATTTTAGAAACAGTTGAATTATATTATATTGCAATAATATTCATATACATTCTTCAATGTAACATCTTTGACTCACATTTAATGTAGATAAAATTTTGCACGTTTACACCCCTTCCCATATTTACTAACTCTGCCAACTTTCAGAAGTATTGGATTAAGGGTCCTGGTGGTATAAGCAATAAATTTATGAATGTATGTCTGACTAACATTTTTGAAGTCCAACCAGTGTACATGAAATTTGGTAGAGCTGTATACTTTCATGATCATCTCTGACAAACATCAGAAAGATGTGATAAAAGGTCCCAATTGTATACGCCTGCACAGCATATGCAGAGAAGGAGCCTATGTCAGGGATTCTCTTACGTGTCACTGTGGTATAAGATCGGTTTGTGATGCCAATTGGCCAGCAGAAATGTCAACCAAATATCCTCATTCTGTGCTGTGACCATCCCAACATCTCTCCCCACTTGTTACTGGGAAGTCAGAAGCATCTCTATAGGAAAGAGCCAATAGAGATTCTCTTATTTCCTCTGTCACAGTGCTGTAGGATGTGATTATGATGAAGCCTAGATGTGTAAACTATGTCTCCTGATTGATGGGATGCTATCCCCAAAGTCCCAGTTATGTCCCTGGTATGCCCGCCTGAGGGCTATGCCAGTCTCGAAGCCACTACCCATTGGTCCTCTAAAGCTAGAAGCATGCAATAATTGGCCAGTGAATGTGTCTGTAAGTCTTTTGGGTTGCTCCACATCCTCCCTCCTACATCCTCTCCCCCCCGCCATGCCAGGTGCCTGCCTCTGACTGGCACTGTACATGCTGCTATTTATCTGAATAATGGTCTTCAAGAGGACAACTTCAATTGCTTATAAAATTGGGTCCCTTTATCAAATTATCCTGTAGTTTTGCAGAGATGACAGGGAAGGTATGTGATACATTCCTGCCAAATATCTTGTACACAGGATGGAATATAAAAATGTTACAGCTGGATATGTATTTTCAAGGTAATGTCTTATACCATCAGAACCATTAGCCAAGCTTTCTGATAAGTGGCAGGAATGTTAAGATTGTGGAGGGACATACTCTTCATAGGTTTCATGCAAATAGGATGGAAGATAAAGAAGTTGTAGCCGTGAATGTGTGTAGAGCTTTTCTTAAAATCACAACGTTCAATTGCTTCTAAAATCAGTTCCCTTTTATCTAATCATTTCAAATTGTTATACATAGTGCCCTACATTAGGAGTCAAATCATCCCACGTTTCATCAGAATTGAATAAGAAACTAAAATGTTATAGCCGGAAATATAGAGATTCTCTTATTTCCTCTGTCACAGTGCTGTGTTTTCATTTCTCTTTTCATTATTATTATTTGTTGGTTTTGTTATTGCAATAATGATAATGAAAACAACAATTTTCGTTATTATTGTAATAATGAAAATGACATGACATCCGTATTATCCTCAGCTATACTTGCACCTTATTTCTAGTGCTTATTCACTCACTACCTTCCTGTATCTTCTAACGTACCCCACCCTCCCTTTGCACTTTTCCTCTTTCAATTGCTTATCTCCCCCAGTTCTCACCTTCTGTTACTATGGATCACTTATTAGCCTTCTCTCCTCCACCTCCTCTGTTACATGATATATAGCCGCACTACTTTGCTCAAATCTTCAGTTCCGACTCCTATGTGCTTGAGGAAGGACCCTGTGAGGTCCAAAAGCATACCCATTTCCACCAATAGTTGGCCCAATAAAAGATATAATTAAACATACTTTGTCTCCACCTCTCCACATAAAAAGTCAGTTTAACATCAGAATGATCATTGTGAACAAAATTATTAAATATGTCCATGATATCTGGGGCCTCAAATTAAAATATTTGTGGCCTGATTTTCAAAGGAAATAATATACTTTTATATGGCACTTACAACCATAGCTCTCACAAAGTTTTACAAAAGGTTAAGTATCAACATCTGCATTTTACAAACTATGGGGAATAGCAGTGAACACGAATCCCTGGTTTTATTTATGAATATCTATTTTAAATATGTTGTAACCTATCCTGGGCCATAGGGATAAGGAAGGTTATACATTTAACTAACTAAATTTACATCTTGACCTCCAATACATCGGAGAGTTCTGCATCTCTGGAGGCTCATGTTGTTCTCTCACATAGGTGCAGGACAGTGGGAAGGAAGCACATTTAGATGCAAATGCACCTAAATTGCACCTTTATTGATTTGTCTCAGGATTTTCAAACTACAGCATCATAAAAGTGAAGCTATGTTAAAATACTCCATCTTCTCCCCATTTCCAGATCTAGAGTTGCTGAGGACAGAAAAAGGAATAGAAAGGAACCACCTGTGTTTTCATAGAAAGTCCCAAGCTGCTCAGCTCTGTCTACTCTTCCTAACTTGCAAAAATAGCATTGGGTGTGTCCTCACCTCCTCAAACTTCAGTGTGTTCCTATGGTGACTCTACAGCTGTACCTGCATCTTGGATTAGCACTAATTTGCTGTTCTTCCCAAGAGATTGAGAACATTAGAATAACAGTCAATTAGAGATGGGAAGTCACATGCTGTCTGTGATGAAGATAAATATAAATTACAAAGGCTGATTCAAATAGCTTGATATGAATAAGTATGAATATGAAATGTGTAAACATTATTGAGGGCTTTGAAGTGTGTTTTTCTTCACCCACCAATTTCCTTGCTTTTCCTTTTTATATCAACTTTTATTAGCCATGACCTTTGTTCAACAAATTTTCCCTATTGGCAGCAATGGGGAAAACTCTACCTATTTTCCAATAAAGGGTTTGGTCCTTTTCAATACCAAGCGATCCTTAATTGGTTTGAATGAAACTTGATACCCTACCCCTCCTGTCTCAGAAAAACCAGAGATTGTTTAAAAACAAAACAAAACGTCCACACAGGGTGATTTCAGACGTGACGTTGACACGGTGAACCACGGTGAATACCCACCTGGGGTCACCGTGTCCCGCACGTCTGTTTGGCGGCCGCCAGATGTTGGCCACGCTCAATCGGCACATGGGGTCAATTTGAACCACGCTTCCCGGGCTAGCCGGGGGAAGGTCCCGGGAAGCGTGGTCAAATGGACCCCGGGCCGTGGCCAACAAAAAGTAACGTCTGGCCGCGTGCCACGGCCCGGGATCCCCGGCGGGATCCCGGGCCGTGGCACGATCGGCCAGACGCGGCGGCCGCATTGGCCCCGCCGCCCGCCCGTCTCCTCGGAGGGCGGGCGGCGGGGTGCGTGGAGGGGGCGGGGCCGTGCGGCCGCACGTTGCGCCGCACGGCCCCGGCCCCTCCCACTTTCCCCGCCGGGATCCCCCCGGCACGTCTGTTGGGCCATGCAGGGGTGACCCCGGCGGGGAACGAAGACGTTGGTTCCGGTACGGGGCCAAAGGGCCCCGTATCGTCTGAAAGTACCCATTACCACCCTAACCCACTCCCCCCACCCATCACCCCCACCAAACGCCGGGTGGAACCACCAGTTACAGTTTCTTCCAAAAGAGGGGAGGTCCGGGGCCAACTGGGACTCTGCCAGGAGGGAGTTTCACAGCCTAGGTGCGGCCACCAAGAATGCCTTTCCATCATGCCCCCCCCCCAGGATACCCAGGGGACCTCGATAAAGGCACTCCTGGATGCCTGCAGGGGCCGATCCAGAGGTCCGGGGGGGTGAGGTGGTCCTGCACGTAGGCAGGGCCCAAGCCATTTGGGGCTTTAGAGGTAAGCACCAACCCCTTGAATTGAGCCCAGAAGACTATAGGCAGCCAGTGCAAAGAACGGAGCACTAGTGTAATGTGCTCGTGGTGACCCGTCCCCATAAGGAGGTGGGCCACCACATTCTGCACCAACTGCACTCTCTGAACTATACCATAGGTAGCCCAACATAGAATGCATTACAATAGTCCAGTCTAGAGGTGATGAAAGTATGGATGATGGTAGCCAGGTCAGAGTCAGAGATATACTGCCTAAGTCTCTGAACCAGATGTAATTGGTAACATGCACTCCTCACCACAGCCCACACTTGGACATCCAGGTGGAGCTGTGAATTGAGAAGCACCCCCAGCACTCCCCAAACCTGGGAAGCCAGCTGGGGAAAAACCCCATCAATAATGTGGGACACCAACCCAACCACCTTCCCCACCAACAGCACCTCTATCTTGTCAGGATTCAACTTCAGCCGGTTAGCCCTCATCCACCCCACAGCTGCCAGACACCGGGTAAGCACCAAGACTGCCGGTTCTGGGTTGAATAAAAAAAAAAAAAGAGGTAACGCTGGGTGTCATCAGCATATCGATGACACCGTACACCAAGTCTCCTCACGACCTCACAGAGTGGCTGCATATGCACAGTGAAAAGGTGAGGGGCAAAACAGAACCTTGCAAGACTCCACATGAGAGGTCTCAGGGTGATGAAAAATGGTCCCCAAGCACCACTTGCTGAGTCCTTCCAGCCAGAAAAGAACAGTCCCACCTACCCCGGCACGGTCCCGCAGGCGATTCACCAACATCTCATGGTCAAGTTATCAACAGGAGCCAACAGATCTAGTAGAATCAGCAGGATCCAGCGACCCTAATCCAATTCACAGCGGAGGTTGTTGACCAAAGCCACAAATGCAGTCTCAGTGCCATAACCCTGACGAAAGCCAGACTGTGAGGGATATAGAAAACCGGCACGGTCCAGATGCTCCTGTAGCTGTTGAGCCACAACCCATTAAATAACCTTCCGTACAATTAGAACTTAAACAAGTAGCTCGAAGAAAAATAAAATAAAATGAGTAAACATCAATTTTATCTTACCTGAACCAAAACTGGTGGCTTGAGTAATAACCAATATCCATTTACACTCTTGTGTTTCAATTTCAGTTATTTTAGTGTTTTGTTTTTAAAAAAATATATTTTTCCAGTTTGGTTATTTTGGAATTTCAGTTCTCATATATCACTATTGTGCATGCACAACTGTGAAAAATAATGTAACTAAAATATCAAACCCACCAAAACTCCCAAATAACCAAGCCAGGGGAAAAAAAATATGCAAGTACCTATTCTAGTTGCAGATATTATTCAAATACGCAAAGCGCTACCTGAAAATGTGATTAATAGCCATGAGTAAGAAATCCACTACCCATTTCAACTCTAGTTTTAAGCTTTATTTCACAGAGCATTTATTTTCTGTTTGCACACTCACCATTAGATGGAAGCATGGTGAATTTTGATTAGCTCCCCACAACCAGCAGGCAAAGGCCAGCTCAAGAAAGTCTTCAGCTCAAACAGCACAAAGAACCAGGCAGCACAGAGTTCCACAGAATCACAGACTCTTCCCATTCGTCTTGTGTGTAACCTGAATGACTGGTCTGTATGAGTAGTGCTGCTTCCCTTCTCCGCCCAGAGAGGAGTGATTCACTCAGCCCTCTAAGGGCAAATCGTTGACCTTTTATGTCATAAGATGATGCTTCCTCTTACTAGAAATTTACAAATCACTGCTCTTGTCCCCAGTCACTTTACTTTATGCATGAGACCAATCTGCTGAGTTACAGCATTACAGTTTAAGTTAAATAGGTTAGCTGCTAAAATAGGTTAACACCGCAAACCCGGAGCTTAAATGGTCCCTTAGCTGCTCAACCCGCAAGACTGACTGTAGAGGGACTAGGGGGAAGGCAAAATCCACAGCCAGTTATGACTTGGGACAAGTTTCTTCCTAGCCCCAATCAGGTGACTAGCAACTGCTCATAGTGACCATATATGTATAATGGGGAGGTTGGATACAAGGGCTTCTGCTTGCTCTGCCAACTACTGCTGATCACAATGTGAGGAAGGAGTTAAAGCAGCAAAGGCTAAAGTAATTGGAGCTCTTGTTGTGCCCCATGAGATTTATTCTACCTTTCGGTGGGGAACCTGGGCACTAGCTCTCACACCAAAAAGGTAGACGAAATCTCATGAGGCACAAGAGCTCTAGTTGTGCTCTCCCTGCTGCCTCTCTCAGTCTCTTCACCTTGCTGCCTCCTGTCTTCCAGAGGAAATAAGCACACAGACAAGGGGCAAGGTGGCATTCCACCTAACACTACACAATGCCTTGAGGAGCGGACAGCCGGAATCCCCGCCCATGAGCATTGCCTAGCCGGACTGTGAGCACCGCGGTGGACTAACACACCTGTTGCCAGTGGCGTGAGGAGGCTGAGCCTTCAAAGCACAGGCAAGCTGCTGGTAGTGTGAGAAGCGGACAGTCAGAATCCCTGCCCATGAGCATTGCCTAGCCAGACTGTGAGCACTGGGACGATCACACCTGTTCCCGGTGGCGTGAGGAGGTGGAGCCTTCAAAGCCCAGGCAAGCCACCGGCAGTGTTGGTGGTGTGCGCCGGCAGCCATGCGCCTCAGGGCGTGCCCTTGTGCGCGCAGGCTTGGCCGCTGGTCATCCTTTGTCTCTGCGTGTTCTGGGTGGTCTATTCCCCCGATGGCGTCCAGCAAGCGAGGAAGGGGGGAATCCCCAGAGGGAGCCACCCCCCAGCCCCATAATGTCAAGCAGCGGAAGATCGACAAATATTTTTCAACACGGTCGACTAGTCTACCCGAGGGGCCAGATACACCCCCCCAGCAGATGGCTCGAGCTCCTTCACAAAAGTCTTTTGATTAATCGGCAGTAGAGGTAAGCAGGCAGGGGTCAGTGCCCAACTTACCTGCTCAGTATTCTCCACCTTACTGATTTAACTTGGACTCTCCCTCCCAGAGTCATACTCCTGTCTTGTAAGCTGGCCCCCAGGCAAGTGGAGGACTGGCAACATTCCTGGCGGATCACTTATTATTAACAGTTGATACTTTGAATTTTGTCCTGACTCAAAATGCCAACTTACAGGCTGCAGTGAATTTGCTGTCTGAGCACGCGCCAGCCATCCCCACAGTGGGTGTGTGCCAGGATTGGTCCCAGGGGGACGTGACCGTTGCTACAAGGAAACTGCCATCTTCTCCCCATTTATCTAAACCGAGGACTTGCTTGGCGTGAAACAGGTAGCTCCAGCAGAATGCTTGTTGGAGGATGGTGTCCCCTTAAAAGCTATTCCGAATGTGTTGATCTTCTCCATCTATCCTGTAAGAGGCTGGCCTAAACCTAGTTGGGAAACTCCACTTGATGTAGCAGAACATTTTAGATTGCTTTTAAGAACGAGGATTACAAGGCATGACTTTACCTCAGTTGACCATCTACCAGCTACACGAGATAGAAAGGATACCATAACCATTTGTCTATCAGCATCCCTGGCCTATAGTATATTGTCTCAGAGAGAGATCCTAGGTAGGAAAGGAATTTTCATGTCTAGAATTCTCCAGAAATCTCTGGACCAAACCAATTGGCTACCCTCCCCCTGCTTGCACCCAGAAGGAACTCCCTTGGGGGTACCGCAGCAAAAGTGACCCCTTCAAAAAGATCTACAAGGAAGGAGCGCTAGGGAGTTAGGATTGCAGGAGAATCCCCCTAGAACTATGGCTCGAATGTGTAGTTTGATTTTGGACAAACAGAGTATGGATATAGGGTTTTTAAGTATTAAAGAGACTTCTAATGAGAAACAGACCTTCGTTATGCAAGCTAATATTAGGAGCTCTACCCCGCCATCCACCCCAGCCAAACTAGTCGAGAGGCTAGAGGCAGTCCAGCGACAATTGCTTTCCTTAAGTTTCCAGAGGAGTGCCCTGGAGGTGAGGGGAAGGGAGGCCCCAATTTCCCTTCTGCTGGGGAAGAGTTGTATTTCGGCCCCTGGGCCAGATCATATGGATGCCTGACCCGCTAATAATGAAGCGGGGGATTTGGAATGTGCTCCCCCAATCTCCCCAGATTCGTGTCCACGAAAGGAAACCCAGACCCACTGCCCAAATAAGGGGCTAGGTAGGGCCGCTCCCTGTGAGGAGCCACCTGGGACACGGGCTGATGCAGGGGTTAGCGACTGAGGGTAGAGCAAACTCCTTTAGGAGTAGTGATGACACTGCGGGGCAGAGGGTTCCGAGTCAGAAGGACAGATATGATCTAACCTACCAGGAGGGGTCCTTGGGTGTCCCACTAGTGATTTCTAGTCCAAATAAAAGGGTAACTCACCGGTTCTCTTTTGTTCAGGCCTCCTCCCCAGGTATGTGACTAGAGCAAAGCTCGCAGGTTTCTCCCATGATAATTTCATGGAACATTGCGGGATGGAAGGCTCGCAGCCAAGTCTTTGATTTTTTATTATTTGTGGCCCAACAAGCTATTATTCTGCTCCAGGAAACTTGGCTATTGGGGGATGCTCCTGAAATGCACCTGACCGGTTTTAATGTATTTGGTTTGGGAGCCACCCCATCCTTGGGGGGGGAGGAAGGCCCAGCGGAGGACTTGCCTTGTTGGTAGCAGCAGATTTGGGAATACAAATAAAGGAATTGGTATCCTACAAATCTATCTTTGCCCTATATTCTTGTGCCTCGGCAAACGGGAGGAGGTTTCTTTTGGGAAATGCTTATGTCCCACAGTACTATTCTAGCTATTATTCAGCAGACATGTGGTCCCAGATGATTAACCTGCTTGTAAAGGCACAAGGAGATTACCCAGGGGTGCACCTCTATTTAGGAAGGGATTTCAATATTAGGTTAGGAAACCCTGCTGGCGCAGGAAGTGACTTCTATTGGACCCTTTTTGGACCATCGGGCTTCCAAGGACGGTTTTGGGAGCCAGAAGAGGGCTAGTCTGGAGCTCCTAATGGATACATTGGAGTTGGTTGTGGTTAATGGCCGAGTCCCTGGGGACCTGGAGGGGAACTTTACTTTTCATACACATCAGGGGTCCAGTATAATAGACTATTTCTTGGTGTCTGCCCCCAATTTTGATTCCATCTTTAGGATGCAAGTTGTGCCGAGACCAGACACTTGCCATCTGCCCCTCCTCTTAACGCTTAGGGAATTCAGCAGGGGCTCAGCAGCACAGACAGATGGGGGGTTAGTTCTAGCCAAGGGGTAAGAGAGAGGTTCTAAGATTTTGAGGAAGGATCTGGATCGGCTGGATCGACTATTGGAAGGGCAGGGAGTTGGCTGTAGTGCTGAGGGATCTTCAATTAAGGCTGGAGGACAGGGCTCAGCAGGATGAGATGGCTACAATTAGAGCCACCCGCCATCTTGCAAGCTATCTGCCCCTTGTAAGGCCTTGTTTGAGCATGGCCTCTTATTGGTCTTCATCAATTTCCACCAGGGGTAAGTTTCTTTTTATGTTAGCCAGGTTTAACGCCCTACCTATGAGTGTTTTGGAGGGGCGTTTCTTGGCTATTAGCTTTTCAGAACGTCTTTGCCCGTTCGATCAACAGGAGGTTGAGACTCCCGCCCATGTCATATTTCAATGTCGGTTATATGACCAAATCCGCCACAAATTCCTCGCAGCCTTTCTTTAGAAATTTCCAGGGCGTACAGACCAAAATTTACTCATTCTGGCTCTGGCGGACGAGGTTCCATCCATTTCAGCAGTGGTAGTTCAGTTTCTGGTTGCTGCCTTAAATTTGCGCACATTATTCCTCCAGTTTAAATGTCCCCTGAGTAGGGAGTGAGGAGTTATGGCACATGTCTGGTTAGGTAGTGGGCTTTGGGCATTTTGTTTTACTCTCTGTATTTGTTTAAGGGGGGGGTTATTGGACCATGAGCCAGAATTTTGTTTTCTGTGGGCTCAGGAAAAGTTTTTATTAGATGTTGGTAATTTTGGATATATTTGCTTATTGTTTATGTGTGACTTGTTTGTTTTCTGTATATTTTGGCCTCGGCCGCAATAACATTTTTATATTATATTATTATTATTATTATTTAAGAAGGGGGACCCCCGGTTACCTGCGAATTATCGTCCCATCAGCCTGCTCAGCTTGATAGGCAAACTTTATGCTCAACTCCTTCTGAAGAAACTTCAAGCATGGATTGCTGATACTCAACAAATTGGGTTTGAGCAGGCTGGTTTTAGTGCAGGGAAGTCTACAACAAATCACATCTTGTTACTATCAGCACTGGTCCAGAAATATCTATCCCATAAAGGCAAATTATACTTAGGGTTTATGGACCTAGAGAAGGCGTTTGATTCCATCAATAGGGAAAGACTATGGCTGAAGCTTAGGAGAACATCTATACAGCCAAGATTATTATACCTGATAATTTAGTTACATCAAGAGAATTCATTGCAGATAAGGACGGACAGTTTTGGTTCCCTTTCAGCTCCTGTGCAGGTGGGAAGAGGTGTGAGGCAGGGGTGTCTGCTGCCCCCGGTGCTATTTAACCTTTATTTAAATGATTTGACCGCATTTATGAAGATGAGGGAAACCCATGCTCCCGTGGTGGCCCAAAAAGGCCTCCCGATCTTGCTTTATTCTGATGATGATGTTTTTCTGTCTCGCACGGCTATAGGGTTTAAGAGACAGCTGGCCTTATTCAGTGACTACTGCGAAAAAGAACTCCTGTCTGTAAATTATTCAAATGCAGGGTCCTGGTAGCAGGATGTAGAAAATTGAGGGGCCCTAGAGCCTGGGCCATCAAAGGGAACCCTATTGAACCAGAGCTTCAGGTATCTGGGGGGTCACCTTCTCCGCCGAGGGTTCATGGAAGCCCCATGTGGAGCAGGTGAAAGGCCATTGTAGGTGGTCAGCTAATGCCATTCTTAAATTCTACTTTGGGCAAGGAGGCCGTATGGTGGTCCCAGCGTTAACAATGTTTAAAGCCAAAGTACTTCCGCAGGCCCTGTATGCAGCTCCGGCTTGGTGCCTGGATTTCAGGGATGGGCTGGAAAGTATACAGAGTGCCTTCCTGGCAGCTATTCTGGGTATTCCCAGGGGTTCCGCCCAGGTGATTTCGAGACTAGAGATGAGAATGGTCCCAGTGGGAACCCTGGTGAATTGGCAAGTGATCTACTACTGGCTAAAATTGGTAGCAACTCCAGGGGAGAAGCCCTCCCTGTTGAGTTCGGCTCTGGCATCAGGGCTGTTGGACCCGTGGGTGTCCCAGGTCCGGCTGTTGATCCAGCATTTAGGATTCCAACCAGAGGACTGGAGAAGGGTGGGACCAAAAATTTTCAGGAAGCTGCTGTTCCAAAGACTTTGGAACCAAGCAGGGCAAACAGAGCAAGCCTTGCTGGCCTCACAGAAGGTGGTTCCCGGGATAGAAATCTGTGGGTCCATCCCCTTGGATTCTTATTACCTCTTTACTTGGCAGGAACCTGCCAGACGCGTGGCATTCACCAGGCTGAGATGCAATGTGTTTCCCTCAGCTCTGGTGGATGGAAGATACAAGGCTATTCCCCACAACCAGAGATTCTGTGAACTTTGCAAGCAGGGCGAGGTTGATTTAGTGGCCCATATCCTTCTGCACTGCTCTACATTAGTGGGGTCACAGCTTAAATATCTTAAGGACCTTCTTCTTGACCTGCTCCTGAGCCCAGTTGCCAGGATATTAAGAAGGCTGCTTGGCCCGGGGGACTCTCCGGCGACCTGAGCGGTGGCAGATTTTGCTAAAACTGCCCTGATTATCAGGGAGGCCATTTTAAGAAAGGGTCAGGTTACTCCTAGGGCCCCTCGGAGCAAAAGAGAGGAGAATTTACTATCACTGTCTGCTGGACCCAGCCAATAGGCTCTTGGAATCAGGGCCTTGAAATATTATGACCCTGCACTTGACCGTATGGCTTTTAGGAGGGGTTGGTGGGACAGGCAGACAGCTGTTTAAACCTAGGACATGCTTCTGTTTGGATTAATTGATTATTTATGATTTTAGTGTCTTGGCTGACTGTACTAGGAAGCCGGTCCCTCCGGCTTCCTCTTTCCCCTTTTTCTGCTTCTTATCGGTTTTGTTATGAGATTCTAATAGCCAATTGGCTCTACAATAAACATTCTCTTTACACAATACCTTTCTAAACTGATGGATAATATCAAATCAAATACAGCTACACATTAAATAATAATGCAGTGATATGGTTTTATTTGTGTTAGTTTGTCCTTTTGGAGCTTTCCTTTGAAGGCTGAAGAACATCTCAGAATACGAACTAAGCTCCCTATAACAAGTAAAAACATTAAATGGATAGATATCCTGTTAAAATCTAGGGGGCGTGGTGAGATATTGCTCTACCTCGACTCTTATACTCTAGTTTCTGCCATAATGGATAGAGTAGTCGACTTAAACTCTAAAGCAGTTTATCCAGCCCGTGTATTTAATAAGACTACCACTAAGAAGACTGGGCATCATTTGAGATCTAGCAGAAGGGGGAATGAGACCGGGAAGGTGCATGCTGCCCCCTTGCTGAGACAATCCATTAGCACTGACCTGAACTCTGTACCTGTGATACAGTCTGGGGATATTGTTGATTTAATCAACCTTAGCTTTGTCAAGGAAATGGAGATTGCTGAGGTGCAGGGGGAGGGAGGAATGGGGTTAAGTAAACAACAGCCTGCTCCCATCCCTGAGTGCTATAATATGCTCCCACTTGAAAATCAAAGCACTTTTCTAAATAGGATGTCTACGTATAATCAGTTATCTACACTTTATAACATGGGTGGGGATTTGCTAAATTGGGGGAGGATTCCTGCCCCACATCCGGATGCGGGGAGACCCCTCCAGCCCAGGCTAGGGAGGTCTGGGTCTAGATGTAGAGGGCATACAGGAGACTGGTGGCTTACTCTTGAACAGATCTGCTGTGGTCATCTCAGTCCCTAGAACCATAAATGGCCCACTAGGAACCACAAGGAAATCACAGGACTTAGCACCCATGGGGACACAAGGGGCTGTAGTGTCTGACTAGCTCTTCGACTGTTCAAGCCATTGCAGTATGCCGACTTTGCAAGAGGCCGAGCTCCAATTAAATGATCAGCTCCCTATCCTCATCACCTCCCCTGGGGATAGGAGATCAGAGCAGGGGTGGCGGGAGTCTTATCTGATGTGGAGTGACTTGATGAGAGAGCAATTGGTTTGAACTTGAAGTTCCTCTCATGGAACATTGCTGGGTAGACATATAAACAGGGAGAACAAACATTGTCATTTCTTAAATACTATGACATTATTTGTCTCCAGGAAACCTTGGTAGCCCAGAATAATCTTCATTTGAGTCGAGACGGGTTTCATGGATGGAGCTGCCCAGCAGTTTTTTATGCTAAAGGGGGGAGCCCTAGCAGAGGATTGGCTATTTTTGTATCAGAGGGTGTTTTCAGACGTGACAGGGCGGCTTTGCCCCGTCACGGAAACAACCCTGAGATTTCCCGCTGGGATAACTACGGCATGGCCAACAGACGTGCTGGCTGATCCTGGTGGGGAATCGGGGAGGGGGGACCGCATGGCGCAACATGCTGCCACACGGCCCCGCCCCCTCACCCTCCCCCGCCGCCCACCCTCTGGGGAGACAGGCGGGTGCAGCGGCCAATGCGGCTGCAGCACCCGCCCGATTTGACCACAGCCTGGAATCCCGCCAGGGATTCCGGACCGTGGTCACCGGCCAGACGTTACTTTTTGTTGGTTCCCGCCGGGGATCTCTTTGATCACGCTTCCGGGGACTGTCCAGCGGGGAGCCCAGGAAGCGTGGTTGAAATTGACCCCATGTGGGAACCGACCATGGCTAACATCTGGCAGCCGCCAAACAGACGTCAGGGCACTTTGACCCCATGTGGGTATTGACAGGGGTTCACTGTGATCTCGTAACGTCTGAAAATACCCTTTGGAACTGGAGGCTCATCTTGAACTAGCGGAAGCTGGCTCGAATTTACTGGCACTTCGTATGGATGCCTCCCTTTTGTCCTGACCCAGTTCTTCTTATAAATATGTATAATCCCCCTCATGTGAAGGATGAGAGTGTTTGGTCCTTTTTGAGGGAAGTATTGACCTCAAATCAAGTGAAATATCCAAATGATGGGCTATTGGCGATGGGAGATCTAAATGCTAGAATTGGCCCTGGCTCGCAATCTATTTTAAGGGCTCTGGACCTGACTGATCTAGGGGATATGCTGTATGATCTGAATATTGATAGAGTGTCCAAGGATGTTAAGGTAAACCGAGCAGGACTACAACTCTACAGCCTAGCTCTGGACTAATTGCTTAAGATCTTGAATGGGAATAGCCCTGGGGATAGGCAGGGACATGTGACATTCACTAGAACCAGTGGTGGAAGTGTGATTGATTATATGATTATTTCATCCTCTTTGGATATATATTTTGACACCTTCTAAGTCGGTGATCAGGTCGATAGCAACCATTTCCCCATTCAGTTGGGGCTTCATGGCCTGTCCCAGATTAAGAAGGTGTCTGCGTATCCAAAGCTTGATGATTTGGAAATAGCAGGTCGTTGTACGGTTCATTGGTCCAAGAAAGTTGATGAACAGGTGGCCATTTTCCTCCACTCTAGCAGGGCCCTCGAACTGTGTAAACAACTGAAGGAGACAGGGGATGTTTGGCACGCATTATTCTTGTGGAATCAGTTTGTAGTGGATCTAGAGCCACTGTTTTCATTTACTAGGCGCTAGGCCTTCCTGTATTGTCAGAGGCTGGTGGGATAAAGAATGCGAAAATGCAAAAAGGACCCTATGTAGTTTAGCGTGACAGCTGAAAGAATATTCAATTGACCCGTTGGTCAGTGAATATAGAAAGTCGGCCAAGGAGTATAAACTTCTTTTAAAGAGGAAAACAGCGCTTTAGTAATGCAAAACAGCATGCCCTCCAGCATGCACTTGACAGGAGTGAGTCTTGTCTTTTCTGGATAGTCAACAATACTTGGAGTCAGAAGAACCTGTACCTAGAACCTAAAATTCCCTAGGCTGAATGGGTCAGGCATTTTACTAACTACTTCTGTTCCTGGGAGGCTGAATGCATACTTGCCCCACTGACTTTGGAAGAACTCCCACAGTGGTATCCTATCCTATCACAGGATGTTATTGAGGCAATTGGCTTTCTGGGAAGTGGCAAGGCTCCTGGATCAGATTTTGTGCTGCTACCAGAATGGCGGGTGGTAGCTTTAGCTCATCTGTTTATGTTGATTAATAACTCTGGCATAATACCAGATATCTGGAGGCATAGCATTATGATGCCAATTTGTAAGAAAGGGGATAGGTCAGACCGGGGAATTATCACCCTATAAGCATTCTTTGTATTATTTCAAAACTTTAGACAAGGCTCTTGCTGGATTGTTCGATGGCCTGGACTGTCAAGGAAGATCTTATATCTGAAGAACAGGCTGGTTTTATGCCTGGTAGAAGCACTATAAGCCATGCATTTGTACGGAATCATCTGGTAGATAAATATAAAAAACATAGAATTAAGCTGTTTGCAGCGTTTGTAGACTTTTCATCAGCTTTTGATTTGATATGGAGGGAAAAACTTTGGGAGAAATTGTTATGCTTACACATAGATAAAATACTTTTATTGCTGATAAGATCATTGTATTCCAATACTACACAGAGTCCAGGTCAATCTAAAAGGAATGTTATCTGAACCAGTACGTACATCAAAAGGTGTCCGCCAGGTTTGGCTTTTGGCTCCCACACTATTTAACCTATATGTCAACAAATTAATTGTGAAACAGAGATGTAGGAAGATATATGGCACCTCGAATTGGTAGTAACAAAATTTCCATACTTATCTACGCTGATGACACCATTCTTTTATCACTTAGTAGATTGGGCTTAACACGCTAGCTGAATGGTTTTAGCGCCAATTGTGCCAAAGGAGGAGCTTAAAATCAAATTACTCTAAGACTAACATTTTGTTTTTTGCTAAGTGGTATGCACCTTACATGTGGCATATTGTAGGAAATAAGACTGAACAGCTCAGAACTTTTAAATAACTTGGCATCAGGTTCACAGCTAATGGGGCTCACACCTTGCCCTGGTCAAGCAGACAATCAAGACAAACAATTGCTTTTTAATATTATTTTTTTTAAATCTAACTAAAGGGAGGCATTCAGTTGGCCTAGCCTTAAAGATTTTCGATACATAGCTTCTTTCTAAAATGCTCTATGGCTCCCAGATCTGGGGAGGGATCCACAGGCAGGGAAGATGCTAGAACCTATATGTAACAGCTGTTTGAGAAACATGCTCGATGTTCCACCGTCAACACAGTCAGCTATCTTAAATAAGGCAGAACGTCGCTGTTTGCCAGATTAGAGGCCAGTGTATTATTATTTTTTTGGGATAAAATTCTGTGATTTACCTTATACTTCTCTGCCTAGGTAGTGCCTGCAGGAAAAGCAAAATGGTAGATGGTGTAGGAAAGATGTTTGGTGCCATTGGCTTAGTAAAAGGCTCCCCCAGTTGGGCTTCTCGTTCGAATTTTTTAAAGAGCTTACTTGTAATGAAACTATTAGGCTCCTCAAAATGTATGCAGTGGATATTGACAGACAGCAGATGAGGACTATAGGCTCTAAGTCCCTTGCCTCATCATTCTACAAATATCTGATAGCCATGGGGCAAAATGTATTAATAACCTCTCTGGTTGTGTCTTGAGGAATAGTTTTACCTCTTTAAGGTTCCAAACTATGCACTCAGCGATGCTATAGACCACTATGTGGGTGTCCCACATGCAGATAGATTTTGCCCCTGGCAGCTGGGAGTGGAGGATTTGAGCCATTATATGCTTGAATGCCCTTTGTATCTGGCCCCTCGTGAAAGTCTGTTGCGTTTCTTGAATCTGGGTCTGCAATGACCAGCTATTCAAAAATTGATATTTCTTCTGGGTGATTTTGACCCAATTAGAACAGAGAGGGTCTCAGTATTTGTAGCCAGAGCAGCTAGAATCCGGGTTAGGCACACTAAGGTTTTGGCTGGGCCTTAGTGGTTTTTAAACCTTCTCAATATGACCTGGTATAATTTACCATAATCTTGACTAATATATGTTGTTGGTTTTTTTTTTTCTGATTTACATGTATGTTTACAAATGTATGAGTTTTATAGGACCAAGTTTGTCTGTATATATGTAATATGTAAATATGTGATTTTAAAACGGTATAGGACTGATTTATGTCCTATTTTAAAGGTGTATTTTTCATGGCTTGAAGCCAGTGGAATAAATTTATGATGATGCTGATATTTGTGTGTGTTGCTTTGTTTATATTGTTTCTTTATTTATTCTGTATGTATGAGTAGTTTTTAATGTTCTTGTATATTTTTGCAATAGCTTATAGCTGTGCAATAAATATTATTAATTATTATTATTATTATTTATTAAATAATGCAGAACTCCAAGCAGCTTTTAAGAGCAACATTACAACTAAGCAGTTATGACTGTATGCACAAGAAATACAGATACTGAAGGCGGGTAAGAAGATAGAATGACATGACCATACCAGGTGAGCCTTGACTCATCTGGGCCTGGTGTGAGGGGCTGGCTACTGGCTCCATCTTGGCATAACAACTGCCATCTGCACTGCAGTCAGCTGCCCAACAACGCTATGTGGTTTGGTGGCTTGGAATGAGGCAGGGTTGCATTTGGGATTAAGTTTTGGATTTGGGGGAACATTAACTTGTATTGTTTCAGTCACTGGTGGGTGGAGCAAGTGCTTTCAATTGCTGCAGCACTCTAGTAAGGGAGGGTATGGTTACGAGTGGTTTGGGTGGAGGATGTTTTTAATTGCGGCATTCTGGTGGTGGTTGGGTGGTTTGGGTTTTGGAGGGGGAGGTATGGGCATTAAAAGAGAGGATTTGCAAGAGGGGAAAAAGAGGGGTACATGGGTGAAGGAAGGGTTAGTGGGATGCAGTTTTCTTTTCATATGTACTTCATTTTGTTATTTGTTGTAAGCCACCCTGAGTCAATGTTGGGATAGGGCAGAGAATAAATCTAAAAACAACAACAACAACAACAATGTAAAATAATAATAATAATAATAATAATAACAATAATAATAACAACAACAACAACAACTCTTTTTTCTATATCTCAGTGCTTTGACAAAATAAAGAGCTCAATTTAAGAAACTTTAATCTTTGAGAAAATATTGCTTTAATTAAACCCCAAGTTGGGGGACACACAGGAAGAACAGACTCATCTGTTCTAAAAGGATGAAACTGGCAATATATTTTAGTGAAAATGAGAACCGACAGGAACTAGATTAAATCGGATAACAAGGATCTTGAAAAAACAGCTGTAATGAGAAAACTGGATCTGAGCCACAATACAAGAGGCCAAAATACATCTTAAACTGTCTACTATACTGCCCCTACAAATTGAAAGAAATAAGCATTTTGCTAAAATGTTTTTTTCCAGCTATGCAATTTGCATAAGCTACACCTGTATTTATCCAAGGCTGACCTTTTCACCATGACCCTGGTGACCACGAATGATTGATTTTTGTAACTCCCTCTTCTATGGGAGTCCAGCAGTGCTTCTCTGTCACTTGCAGTTTCTTCAGTATCCAGCAGTGAAGCTGCTTACAGGTGTGGGCAATCAGGATCACATTATGCCTGTGCTGCGTTCTTTGCATTGGATGCCAAGAGATCAGAAGATTTAATTTAAGATTGCACTGCCGGTTTTTAAGGCCCTGAATGGTATAGCCCATGGCTATAATCAGAGACCTAATCCTGGAACCTCACTCTACTGACTACCTGTGCTTTTGTGCCTTAAGTCAGAAGGTAAATCGGGACTTTGATCTGGCAGGCACCTCAGTACAGAACTCATTCCCCACAGATGTGCATTTGTTTTCCTCCCTCCCAGACTTCAAAAAAGTATTTCTCTCTTCTCTGGGTTCTTTTAAAGGATCTGCTAGTACCCCTTAATTTTGCCTCTCCCCTTACCTTCCCCATTTTAACCATTTTAAATTGATTTTAATGGCTCTTAAGGCATTTCATGGTGTTTAATTGTATTTTTGTATGTTGTGAAGCATTCTGAACTAGGGGTGTGCATGGTGTTTTTGTTATATCAATAACAAAAACAAATTGTTGTTTTCGTTATTGCAATAACAAAAATGACAAAAAATAATAAAGGAATCAATAACAATGAAATTTGTTACTGATTTTGTTATAGCCTGGCAGGTGTTTTTTGGAGGGAAATGTGGAGACGAGAGGAGGGAGAAGACATCTTGGAGTCAGAAACAGTGTTGAACTCTTGACCTGATGGATGTATCTCTGGCCAATGAGCAGCACAAGCAGATCCCAGCAGTTGAATGGCAATCTGTGATTCCTCAATGCCTCTGCATCCCAGAACCAGTCAGGAGGGCTCTGGGGGAGGGCACTGCAACCCTTAATATTGTAGGGGTGGGCTACTAAGACTCTGTGTTAACTCTCTTGTTTACCAGGGTGCATTTGAAGAAGCTGCTGACGTTTGCACTAGAAATTCTTATCTCTAGGTATTTTCAGATGTTACGATCCCACGCTCAACCACGGTGAATACCCACATGGTGAGCAAGGGACTGTAATGTCTGTTGGCCCAACAGGTGATTCCCGCCAGATGTTCACCCCCGTGAATCACAGGCGGGAATCTCATTGACCACACAAACTGCCCTCCTTCCTGGACCATGGCCGTTTGCGTGGTCAATGAGATTCCCATCCATGATCAATGGGATCGTTACGTCTGTCCCCTGACCACGGCCCGGAATCAGCAGCAGTGCCTGCCACTGATTCCAGGCCATGGTCAATGCCCCGGGGGTGGGCGGGCGATGCGGCCGCACTGGCCACAGTGCCCGCCCATCTCCCAGGGGGTGGGCAGCCTAGGGAGCGTGGGGGTAAGGCTGTGCAGCCACATGTTGTCCACGCAGCCCCACTCCCTCCCCCGATTCCACACCAGAATCAGCCGGCACGTCTGTTGGCCATGCCATATTGATCCCGGCGGGGGATCAATTGGTGATTTCATGATGGGGCCAATACTGGCCTGTCACGTCTGAAGATACCCTCTCTCTCTCCCTTATTCCCTTCCTTACCACCCAATCCTTAGGCGCGCGCACACACACACACACACACACACACACACACACACACACACGTAAATATACCTCTGAGTTTTCTTTTTCCCTTCCCTGTCTGTCTCCCCATGTCCATATATTTTACAGATATAGATACATATTGTGTATAGTATATATTATTGTGTGCGATAATAACAAAAAACATTTTATTATTAATGAATACGACATTTAAATAGTGAAAATTATAACGAAAAATAACATGGGACCCTGGTGCACACCCCTATTCCGAGCACCACTTGGAGTGAGGTTTGGTGTGGAGGAGGATGTTACTATTAAAATCAATCAATCATTATTTGAAAAATTATTTTGGAACATATTATAATTCCAATAGAATTCATAGAAGTCAAAATTGGTTTACTAGAATTCTCTTAAAACTGATATCCCACTCTCCTAAATCAATTAAAAGTGCTACATTTACTTGCACTTTCCTACTCCAATTTCCTGGTAACTCTTAACTTTTGCCATGAAAGTCCTCATGTTAAAGAGTCTGTTAAGTGACAGTGAAGACATTTGCTTTTCATTCTGCATACCACATCTTAATGGTTCAAACCCAACCGTATAGTTGAGCATTGTGTGGTCAGCATCCAGATGATAATGGAAGCCATGAGATTCAATGAGCTTGCCCATGGATAGATTGTAAAGGGTGAAGAGAAGACCACCAGGGACAGAGCTAGGGGTGTGCAGCATGTCATTTCAATTATTACAATAAATCACCAAAAATCATCTAACACCCTCATTGTATTACCAATACCTTTCCATCCTCATACCCCACAATTTACCATCTCCCTTTCCCTGCCCTTCTCCCTGCTGTACATTATATATAGATAGGTAGTATAGATTAGCTATAGATGTATATTATATACATATAGATTAAATGAGAATACACATACACATACACATACACATACACATACACATACACATACACATACACGATTAGATAATAGATAGTCTTCCTTTTCACTGCCCGTCTCCCTTAGATTTAGATAGATATTAGTTATGCACAGAAATCGATTACAATGCCGATACCAAAAATTAAATATTAGTTTGAAATAGTATCAATACCGATAAAAACATTGTTGTTGCAAATAACGTAAATGGCATTTTCGAATAACGAAAAGGAAAACAACATTTTTGAATAACGAAAACAAAAATTACATGGGGGCCTGATGCACACCCGTAACTTCGACTGAGAGGGAAGTGACAGAGGAGGTTCCAGTAAGAAAGACAATTTAAGGAGGATTTAGAGAAATAAAAAGGGAACCAGTCAAGAATTAAACCCTGGAAAGTAAACCAAGAAAGCAGAGTGAACTAAGGAGTGTCAGACTCCAGTGGCCGGAGCCTAGGAGGGCAAGGAAGGAAAGGTAGGTAGGCGGGGCCGAGGGCTAGGAGGGGGAGGAGGAAAAGGTAGTAGCTGGGGAAAAGGGAGGGAAGGAGCAAAGGGGGTAACAAGGGGACCTCTCAGCCACTCTCCAATACCAAGGAGACGAAGTGCTCAGCATAAGAGCCAGACAGGCTGGCCTAAGAAGGCATACGGCTCATCGTCGAGGTTGAGGGACAGGAAATCAGGGAGAGGGAAATCAGGAACTGGTAGTAGGGAACCTGGAACCAGAGGCAGGGAATGAGGGACCAAGGGCAAGGAACGAGGGACCACAGCTAGGGGAGCAACAGGGGACCAGAGGTAGGGGGTTAGGGAACAACAGAAGACTAAAGGCAAGGAGTTGGGGAATCCAGAGGCGTGGGAGTCAAAGGTGAGGCAATTGGAAAACCAGAGGCGAAGGAGATGGGGGAGCCAGAGGGGAGGGAATGGGAGAGCCAGAGGGGCCAGGGAGCCAGAGGCAAGACAACGGGGAGCCACAGGGACCAGGGAGCCAGAGGCGAGGCAACGGGGAGCCACAGGGACCAGGGAGCCAGAGGCAAGAGGAAGCGTCAAGGGGCTAAAGGCAGGAGGCAGGGGACCAAAGCTGGGAGAGCCAAGGTCCATGGGACAGCTAAGGAACAGAAGAACCAACAGCATAAGGCTGGAGGTTCAAGGAACAGGTTCATGTGGGAACCATGCCCGAAGGAGAGGGAAGTAACAAGATTCTAAGAGGGGCAAGAGAAACACAAAACAGGTCCGTTCCAACCCACAACCAAACAGGTAACAGAACGCACAAAACACCGTGTGGGGTTTCAAGGGAACAGAGAAACACATCAACACCGACACAGGGCAAGATATCAACACATGGGGAAGGGGAAAGGTATAACACATAGGATGACAGAGGGAACACAACACAGACTCAAGCAAAGATACAAACAGAGTGCAAGCAGAGAAGGAGAGTAGAGGAAGGGGCATGAGCCAAGCAAGGGTCATGGAGGGATGACCTGAAGCTCAGCACCTGCCATAGCCCTCAGCAGCCTTAAATAGTAAAATACTACAAGGAGCCAATCAGGCTGTGGCAGGTGGGTTCACATCACCTATCAGGTGCAAATGGGACACAGAGCTGGAAGGAAGAGAGGGAACAACAAGGCAGGGAGGGAACCCACCCTCTGCAGCAACTTCCCAGTGGCGCAGGAGGCAGCAAGCACCTCAGGCAAACCCCAAGGGCAAGGGTTCAAAGCCCAGCCCTGACAAGGAGTAGGGTGTGTCGACAGTGTCAAAGGCAGCGGAGAGACTGAGCAGGATAAGAATGGAGTAGAGGCCAATAGACATGGCTAAGAGAAGGTTGGTGGTGATTTTGGAGAGTGTAGTCTTTTGGAGAGAGTGAAAATCAGATCGAAGGGGATTGAATGAGGAATTTGAAAAGAGCGAGTCAAGATAGCAATGTAACCATGGGTATTTTCAGATGTGACGAGATCACACTCAACCATGGTGGATTCCCACCGGGTGAGAAAGGTCTCATCACGTCTGAAGGGGGAACGGAAGTTCCCCCCCAGAAGTTCCCCCCCATCACAGCGGGGAATCACATTCACCACGCAATCGGCGTAACCAGTGGGGCCGGCCCCGATCGCATGGTGAATGTGATTCCCCGCCATGATGAAGGGGCCCGTGGACGGCTACCACGGCCTGGAATTCGCGGTGGGATTCCAGGCCGTGGTCAATTCGGGCAGGTGCTGCTGCCGCATTGGCCGTGGCGCCCGCCTGTCTCCCCAGAGGGTGGGCGGCGAGGGAGTGGGGGGGCGGGGCCTTGTGGCCACACATTGCACTGCATGGCCCTGCCCCCTCCCCGATTCCCCGCCGGGATCAGCCGGCACGACTGTTGGACGTACCGGTGTGATCCCGGCTAGCACCCCGTCACATCTGAAATCACCCCGTTACATGTTATGATGAATGAAAAAGTCCTCATGTTGCTTGCGTGTATGTTTGCCGTTTAAAAAAACCCAAACCTAATAAGTATATATTATTTATGTTATAGTACTTTTCCTAGTGTTGACTTCCAATTCTTTGGAAATAGTATCTAACTTCACAAATCAAATTACCAACAAACAACAGATCCGCGGCGGCGAGACCCGCAAGGGAAGACACCACAGCGGGGAGAAACCGAAGCGTAGAAGAAGAGTTGGAGCAAACGGGAATGTGACGCAGCTTCCTTCACACGTCAGGGAGCAAAATCCTTCCCTGACATACGCAAGGTAAACCGCGGCACATCTCCATTCGCACCATATACTCCCCACTGCCGCGTCTTCCCTCTCAGGTCTCGCCACCGCAGATGAAGCCTAAGCTACCTCTGTTTCTATTTTCCCTAAATGGAATTAATTCAAGATGAATAAATTACAATGAATTCAATGCAAAACCATCATTAGTTATGAGCTGTAAAATATTTCACGTTTTCATTTGTCCAATTTTAATCTTGTAAATGCAGGGAAGAAATATTTATTTATTTTCACTAATTCTATACCACCCTATATGCTATGCAGCGAATATGTATTTCAATATCTGATTTAAGACAAATAATAGCATTCATTAGATCTCATTGCTCTTGCCGACAAACTTAGATCTAGTAATTTTAGGAGAATTTCCCTTTTTTCCATTCAT
The DNA here is from genome assembly GCA_003113815.1 of Sphenodon punctatus. Classification (NCBI taxonomy): domain Eukaryota; kingdom Metazoa; phylum Chordata; class Lepidosauria; order Sphenodontia; family Sphenodontidae; genus Sphenodon; species Sphenodon punctatus. Next base: position 5,145,056 of record QEPC01013194.1, on the reverse strand, counting down.
ATTATTTGCTCTGGAGGATTCAGAATTATAGCAAGGAAATAAAGCAGCAAAACAGAAGTTTAATCAAGTGTAAAAAAGTGTCATTTTTGTATTCACAAGCACAAACACACTTCATCACTATTTGAGCATGATGAATAATATTAAAAAACAAGCAAACCCAAACACCTTTCACTGAACAGTGATGGTAAATAGTAATTTAAAAGATTTACTGTTCCTAAAAGGTCATTCCACCTTATGAGAACAACTGCATAAATCACGAATAAAACACATTTTATTTCCACATCTCTCCATATTCTTTCTGCTCTCATGCACAAGCGGTACTACAGAGTGACTAAAACATCTGCAATAATTGAAGCTGAATTTATATCTATGGATTAAACTGTATTTGGTCTCAACTGAGGGAGAATGAAAAGAGATAGGAAGTTAGTTTACCTAACTGCAGAGTCATAGCTGACTAATAGAAAGGCAAATCAATTATTTATCCTCATTCTGTATCATCTAAGAAAATTCAAATTGCTAAATACCCTGATCTCCTAATGAGTTTTCTATAATTACACATCTCTCTCTCTCTCTCTCTCTCGTGTATACACACATCCTATATCATACATAGATATAGGTTTACTGAAGCCAAAGAGAAATCCTCACTGATTTGCAGTAAGGAAGGTTAAATAATTGCAAAAGGCCTGTGGTTGAAAAGAGCTCCAGGATAGCTAACTAGAAAAAAACCAAACCTGAATAAAAGCAAACTCAAAAAGTGCACTTTTAGAGAATCAGATAAAAAAATGTATTCCAAAATTATTCCCATATCCTAGTCTCTACCATTTCATTCTGTATTGAATTCATTGCATTAACACTGGCTTGATCTTGGATTCTCATGAATCATCAGGTTTTACCAGAAGGGGAACTGCAAGACTGGAGCTCTTAGGGAGTCCGTGGTACAGACCAGAAATTGGTATCAGGTAAGGTGGCAAAATTTCATTCTGTTTCTCTGAAAGATGCATGTCTATGGATTATGTTTTCACATGATCTGAGTGGTAGCATAATAGTTTTATGATGTCATCAAGATGGCCAAAACATATTTTTAAATTTAGGCTATAACATGATCTCAGTGACCAATTTTAATTTTTAAAACACCATTGGAACCCCAATGAAATCTGCGACAAATAAGGTATACTCATAATTAGGTTATCCATAACCATTTTCACCATATAAACTGTACAAAAATGAAAAGTCTATTCCCCCCCTCATTTTCATACATAAGAACATAAATAGTGCCATACAGAGTTAAACCAATGGTACATCAAGTCCAGCATCCTGTCCTCCAACAGTGGCCAATCTTGATCGCATGTGAGAAGAACCAACAGTCACAATGGGCGATCCATTCCCTATTGTTCACTCCCAGCCCCGACAGTAAGAAGTTAATCACATAAGCTACTTAGAGGATAGGTCCATTAATGGGTATTAACCAAGAACTTATCCAGGTGTTTTTAAAACCCAGCTATACCACTGGCTTTGACAACATCCTCTGGTAAAGAATGCCATAAGTTAATTAAGCGTTGAGTGAAAAAGTACTTCCTTTTATTTGTTTTAAATCTGCCAGCAGTTAGTTTCATGGACTGTCCCCTAGTTCTAGTACTATTTGATAGGGTAAATAACTGTTCGATATCTACTCGTTCTACACCCACTCAAGATTTTATAAACCTCTATCATGTCCCCTCTCTGTCTTCTCTAGTCTAAGCTGGAGAGCCCCAGCTTGTCAAGAGTCTCTCTGTACAGAAGCTGTTTCATACCCTTTATCATTCTCGTTGCCCTTCTCTGTAGCTTTTCTAGTTCAGCTATGTCTTTTTTAAGATGGGGCAACCAGAACTGCACACAATATTCCAGGTGCGGTCGCACCATTGATTTGTATAGAGGCATTATGACATCCCCAGATTTATTCTCTATTGCTTTGCAAATAACTCCTAACATTCTGTACACTTTTTTGACTGCTGATGCACATTGGCCTGAGGATATCAGTGTACTGTCCACAATCACTCCCAGATCATTGTTTCTGAGTGGTAACTCCTAGCTTAGTACCCAGAATTGTGTACTCATAATTTAGGTTATTTTTCCCTATGTGCATCACTTTGAACTTGTCCACGTTAAATCTCATCTGCCATGTACATGCCAAGACACCAAATCTTATTAGATCCTGTTGCAGTTCTTCACAGTCTGCTCATGTTTTAACTACCTTGAACAACTTGGTGTCATCTGCAAATTTGATCACCTCACTCTTAACGCCCTTTTCCAGATCATTAGTGAATATATTAAACAGCACTGGTTCCAATACAGATCTCTGGGGCACACCACTTTTTACGGGTAATTTCAGATGTTATGAAATCGCTGCTCACCACAGTGAATCCCAGTGGATTCCGTGTGGTGACAGCAATCACGGGAATGTCTGTTTGCTCCCGGCAGATGTTCACCATAGTGAACACCCAGCTGGGATCAAATTGACTACAGTTACCTTTGGTCCATCCTGGATCGTGGCCCAGACCATGGTACAGGATCAGGCGCAGCAGCCAATGTGGCCGCTGCACCCATCCGTCTCCCCGAGGGCGGGCGGCCAATGAAGCGTGGGGGGTGGGTCTGCGTGGCTGCATGTCACGCCGCACCACGCCGCGCAGCCCCGCCCCCTCCCCACACAGCCCCACCCCCTCCCCGATCCCCGTTAACGATCAGGCTGGCACATCTAAAGGATGGGAGGTCTGATCATGGACCAATCCTAGACCGATCCCAGCCCAGGGTTCAGCATGGTGGGACAAATGGACCATCACGTCTGATATTACCCTACATCTCTCCATTGTGAAAACTGACCATTCAGACCTAGTCTTTGCTTCCTATCCTTTAACAAGTTACCGATCCATAGTAAGACACTACACCCTATCCCATGACTTTTTAATTTTCTCAAGAGTGTTTTATGTGAAACCTTATCAAATGCTTTTTGGAAATCCAGGTACACTATATCTACCGGGTCTCCCTTGTCCACATGCTTATTTACACCTTCAAAGAATTCCAACAGATTAGTGAGGCATGACTTATTTTTTCTAAATCCATGATGACTCTTCCCTATTAAGCCATGTTTATCGACATGCCCAGCGATTCTGTTCTTAAGGATAGTTTCCACCATTTTACCTGGCATGGCCATCAAGCTTACTGTAGTTTCCAGGATCACCTCTGGATCCCTTTTTAAATATTGAGGTTACATTTGTGACCCTCCAGTCCTCTGGTAAAGTGGCAGATTTTAGTGATCAGTTACAAATTACTAACAGTAGGTCTGCAATTTCATATCTGAGTTCCTTCAGAACCCTGGGGTGAATACCATCTGGTCCTGGTGATTTGTTAGTATTTAGTTTGTCAGTTTGCTCTAGGACCTCCTCCAGAGTCACGTTGATTTGTGACATCTCTTCCAATTAATCACTTATAAAGTAAGGGCAGTATGGTTTACTGCATGTCACGCTGTAGCAGGGAGCAGCCTTGCATGGCTGCTGACCATTTAAGAGGGGGTTGAGTGAGCTAGCCTTAGGGATGAGCATGCACATGGGCATGGGCAAGCCAGTCCATAGCTAGAGATCAGCTTAAGCTAACTACAGGCTGAGAAACAAGGATACAGAGTGGGCAGGACATTGGCCCTTTAAGGGAAGACAGCCTGGTGAGTTGGCCACACCCACTCTGGCTAAAAAAAAGGCTGGAAGCCAGAGAGGGCATCAGTATCCAGGAGCCTACTGACCCAGCTAGAATGGACTTTGGGGAGCCGAAGCTGGGACTGCAGAGTGAGGCAGATGAGCAGACAGCCCAGAGATACAGAGAAACTGTGCGTAAGATCAATGAAGACAGCTAATTCCCACATGATATGAGTGTGTTGATGGTTCCCCATGGAAGTGACAGCCCATGAATGGATACTGCAGGGACTGCCTACTGCTGTATAAATGGTGGAGAATGCAGGCACCCCTTATATTGGCCATCAAGGTGTCTTGCTGAGCAAGGGGGTTAGATCCTGCATAGGCAGCTCCGCCCATGTCTTGGAACTCCAATATCATCACTGTCATCCATGCCTTTGTCACCTCAAGACTAGACTACTGTAATACACTCTACGTGGGGCTGCCCATGGTTTGGCGGCTGCACCTGGTGCAAAATGCAGTGGCCCGCCTGCTTACGGTAACGGGTTGCAGGGAGCATATAAAACCTGTGCTACAAGCATTGCACTGGCTGCCTGTTGTCTTCTGGGCCCGATTGAAGATTCTGATTTTGATGTATAAAGCCCTGCACAGCCTGGACCCTGCTTATTTGAAGGATCACCTCACTCCCTGGGCAGCCCCTGCAGTCATCTGAGACCACCCTCTGTGGGTCCAGACAGACAGACAGGCGTTCTTGGCAGCCACCTCCTGGCTGTGGAACACCATACCAGCGGAGATCCATCTCGACCTGAATCTCCTTTCCGTCCATCAGCAGTGTAAAACCTGGCTTTTCCATCAGGCGTTTGGCGAGGGTGGGAAGGAAGATTTTTTTATTTTATTTTATTTTATTTTTATATCCTGCTCTCTCCTGACAAAGTCAACTTGAGGCGGCTCACAAATCAATCCACTCTAAGCATGGATCCTACACAGAGAACCATGCTATCCACAAATTCTCACAAGTCCTACGCCGAGGACGTCAATATACACATACATAATACCATCATTTAAAAATACAAGATGGGATGAGTAAGTTGGGCTCTTGGGTGGGAAGTTATGTTGTGCACAAAAGTGGTTCTTAAAGTGTATATTTGTATCTTATTGATTTATATATTATATTTATTGCAAGCTGCCTCGAGCTGCCATTAGGCAAAAGGGGCAGGGTAAAAGTTAAAATAATAAATAAATAAATATATTTTATGGCATATCTAGGGTTATATATCTAGTATCCCTGTTCTTTTATCAGGGTGGCCACCTAAAGAGTCTGGAGAAGCCACCACATGGCTTCAGCACTCTGATTTCAACAGAGTTCATAGAATCAACTCACATCTTTCATAACGCTACCATCTAAGGTCGTATGAAAACTTGGGGAGACAAAACTGCATTAGTTATACTCTGGATCAAAACAGAAAACGTCACAATATAATCAGAGAGGCAAAGAGTGTAATTCAAATCCTGTTCAAGCTATTTCATGCTGGGTGAAAGGCCTGTGGTTTACACAGAACTCCAGAACAGCTAACTAGAAAAACCTGCAGCAATAAAAGCAAGAAGTTCTTATATTCCACAATCTAGTGAGGAGAGCAATCCTCTGACAGCGAGCAGTCTAGTGAAGAGACAGAGCAATCTCTGTGAAAGACAGAGGGTGTCTTTGAGGGACTTCATGCAAAACGCAGCCTTGTGCAAGTGCTGGATATGAAAGGGGAATGATAGAGATGGGACTGCGACATGTGTTTTAGGGAGCATAAGCAGTGTTGTTACCCATAGGCAATTGGGACAAAGACGTACTACTTAGGTCCCCCAGTTACACCTGAAGCACAGGCGTTTGTAGAATTGAGAAGGCACCAGTTAGCTTAAAGCCACTTTTTGCCAACTTCCAAAAGTTGGACCAAAACGTTCTACAAGGTGGGATGTTCTGTAGCAAATCTACTGGCAACAGAATTTTGGAATTCCCAATTTGAGGACTATCTTAAACAGATTTTGTCAACTATAATCCAAGATAATGGTATTATTTTAAGCACAGTGGTTGCACTAGTATATTATATACCACTATAAAATATGAAACACACTAGTATAAGGTGGCGGGGGTTGTCTTTAATGGTGTGGACTGTAGGATTCATGATCATGTAGGAAAGAGGAAGTAAAACAGTGCTTTGAGCCAGGCATAAGCAAACAATTTACCTATAGACTTTTGCACATGCTTCTTAAACAGTACAGTTCTACTGTACTTGAGGACTGGAAGGTGATATCAACAGTACAGTTCTACTTTACCTGAGGACTGGAGGGTGGCAAATGTAACCCCAATATTTAAAAAGGGATCCAGAGGTGATCCTGGAAACTACAGACGAGTAAGCTTTACGTCTGTGCTGGGCAAAATGGTGGAAACTATCATTAAGAACAGAATCGCTGCACATGTTGATAAAAATGGCTGAATGGGGAAGAGCCAACATGGATTTAGCAAAAATAAGTCATGCCTCACTAATCTGTTGGAATTCTTTGAGGGTGTAAATAGGCATGTGGACAAGGGAGACCCAGTAGATATAGTGTTCTTGGATTTCCAGAAACCATTTGATAAAGGTCCCCCACAAAAGACTTTTGAGAAAATTAAAAAGTCATGGGATAGGAGGTAATGTCTTACTGTGGATCGGTAACTTGTTAAAGGATAGGAAGCAAAGACTAGGTCTGAATGGTAAGTTTTCACAATGGAGAGATGTAAAAAGTGGTGTGTCCCAGGGATCGGTATTGGGACCAGTGCTATTTAATGTATTCACTAATGATCTGGAAAGGGGTGTTAAGAGTGAGGTGATCAAATTTGCAGAGGACACCAAGTTATTCAAGGTAGTTAAAACACGAGCAGACTGTGAAGAACTGCAACAGGATCTTATGAGACTGGGTGCCTTGGCATGTACATGGCAAATGAGATTTAATGTGGACAAGTGCAAAGTGATGCACATAGGGAAAAATAATCCAGTCTACGAGTACACAATTCTGGGTACTAAGCAAGGAGTTACCACTCATGAAAAGGATCTGGGAGTGATTGTGAACAATGCACTGAAATCTTCAGCTCCAATATGCAGCTGCAGTCAAAAAAGCAAACAGAATGTTATTAATTATTATTATTATTAGCAAGCATTTATATAGCACCAGCTATGTACCTGGTGCTTTAAAAAGTAATGGAATAGACATGGTCTCTGCTTAGGGTTTACAATCTGAGAGATGGGGGGCGGGGGAAGGGGAGACAAAGGAAGGGGAACAGAGGGAGAGGCAAGCAATGCAACAGTTACGAAGATGTGAGGTTCCAGGTACATGTTCTTGGCTTGGTTACATTGAGAAACAGACCTCAGGTAACAGATTGTACTGGATGGAGGGTATCAGCAGGAGTTAGGTGAGGAGAGCAAGGAGTTGGAGAGGGCAGAGTGGAAGAGGTGGGTCTTGAGGAGGGATTTGAAGGTACGATGGGAGGGGGCAAGGTGGATGTGGGCAGGGAGGGAGTTCCAGGCATGGGGGGCAGCTAGGGAGAAGGGATGAGGTGGTTAGGGGAGCAATGGAGGTGAGGGAGGGCGAGAGAGGGGACAGAGGAGGAGCGGAGTTCACAGACTGGAGTATGGAGGGAAATTAACGCAGAGAAGTAGGGGGGAGCAAGGTTGTGAAAAGCTTTATAGGTGAATTTATTGCCCGAGGAAGTGGTCAAGGTCGGTAGTGTGGCTAGTTTTAAAAAGAGAAGTTCTTGGAGGATAGTTCCATTACTGGCTATTAGCCAAGTAGGCCTTGGTGGTGTAATCTCTTACTATTTGGGGCGTAATAGGGAACGGATTGCCCATTTGACCTGTTGGGTTCTTCTCCCAAGAGACAGAGATTGGGTACTGTAAGAGACAGGATACTGGGCTTGATGGGCCGTTGGTCTGACCCAGTACAGCACTACTTATGTTCTAATGAGTTCGAAAAAGGATTGGATAAATTCATGGAGTTTTTCTCCATCAATGGCTACTGAGACGCAACCCCATGGTCACAGTATTGCTATACCTCGGACTGCTGGAACCTGGGAGCAAACGGCAGGGTCACTCACTCTATATATGTCCTGATCTTTTACATTTTGCCTATAGCATCTACTGCTGGCCACTGCCAGACACAGGATACTGGGCGAGATGGCCTGGCACAGAATGACAGTGGTTTTGAGGCCAGTAGATGCTGGTTAAGATTAGAAACACATGGTGTCCGAATCCACCCCCAGCAGCAGCTGGTGACTGACCCTAGTACACCCCCTTCCACTGGGCCCAGACCATCAGATCCTCCTTCCACAATGAAGGGAGAACTTGCCTCCTCTAGCCACAGCTTGTTAGGAGAATGTTAGGAGTTATTCACAAAGGGAGAGAGAATAAAACTGGGGATGTCATAATGTCTCTAAACAAATCAATGGTGCGACCACACCTGAACTATTGTGTGCTGTTCTGGTCGCCCCATCTTAAAAAAGACATAGCTGAACTAGAAAAGGTACAGAGAAGGGCAACAAAGGGAATGATAAAGGGTATGGAATGGTTTCCGTACAAAGAGGCTCGGCAAGCTGGGTCTCATCAGCTTAAAGAGAAGAGAAGACCAAGAGGGGGCATGATAGAGGTTTATAAAATCTTGAGTGGTGTGGAACAAGTAGATAGGGAACAGTTATTTACCCTCTCAACTAGTACTAGATCTAGGGGACACTCCATGAAATTAGCTGCTGGCAGATTTAAAAACAAATAAAATGAAATACTTTTTTATTCAAAGCATAATTAAGTTATGAAATTTGTTGCCAGGCGATGTTGTCAAGGCCAGTAATATGGCTGGGTTTAAAAAAGGACAGGATAAGTTCTTGGAGAGTAGGTCAATTAATGACTATTAACCAAGTAGCTTACGTGATGAACTTCTTACTGCTGGGAGATGGGAGTGAACAATGAGGAATGGATTGCCCATTGTGATGGTTGGTTATTCTCCCATGTGATCAGGATTGGTCACTGTTGGAGGACAGGATGCTGGACTTGATGGACCATTGGTTTGACTTAGTATGGCACTTCTTATATTCCTACTTCTCATCCTCTTGTGCAAAGGCTGCCAATCATGCAGAATTATGGGGGGATTTGTAGTTCATACACCCAGAGACCAGAGTAAAATGATTAAGCTGTCTTCCAGTTGGGAAATAAAGATATATTTAAACTTCAGTCTCCATGAAGCTTAAGTAAAGTTCACTAATAATCTACAGCATCTGGCTCATAAGAACTCCAGGCCCTGCAGAGGGATGAAAAGGTAGGACTTTCACATGTGTGGCTGCCCCACCCCTGGCCCTCTGGCTAATATGGAATCAGCCTCTGCAGGCAGCTGCCTGTGGTGGATGCTCAAGGCTGGCACCAAATGTTCTTTGCCATTTCGCAGCAGGAGGTCTGTGGTATGGCCTGTCTATTTTATGTTTGTTTTAATGGGTTTTAGGGGTTTATGGAATGGGGGAATCTTGGTGGCAGTAGGTCGGGTTATGGGAGGCGGGGGGCAGTGTCATGACCTCCTAGTGAGAAGGAGGGTATGGGACATACCTCTCTAATGTCCTGGATTTCCTGGAACCCTGAGTTAACACCTCTTTTGTTATCTGGCAGTCATGGGAAACAGCAGCAGAGTTTCTAGGAACGGAGATGTGAAAGACAGCCATTTGTAAGCCATCAGTGGAATAAATCATGGATTTTAAAGCAGGTATGTCCTGGAAAATTTGGGACACTTGAGAGGTATGGTATGGGGGGGGGTAAGGAGTGGGTCAAGCAGAGGCATAGTCAAGTGAAGCGTAGGTTAGAACCAGGCAATCAAGTAGTGCAGGTGTCAGCAGATCAAGGATCAGGGCAACAGGGAACAGGCTGGGAGGATGAAGGAGGCAGGTGAGTGTGCAGAGGCAGGGGTGTGAAAGGGACAAGGAAGGCTTAGTTGTGGCAGTAACAAGAAATCTCAGTGAGTGCTGTGCATTAGCCAAGATTTGTGTTATGTGGAAATGAACTGGGTTTTACTGCGGTTTTCACCATTTTCTGTTATTTCTTGCAAATTGAACAGGGCTGCTATGGGATGGTCCCAAGTCCTTTGTGTAACCTACATGAACACCTGGGAATACAAAGGTGCTGTCTACGCACTGGGGATGTGCTGGAAATTGCTATAAAAGTGCTGTAAAACTGTCATTAAATGGTTGTAAAATTTCCAGAAAGTGACAAAAAGGTCCCAGAAAGTGGTGAAAATGAAGAGGGAAAAAATGGTGGAAATGCAGAACTATCAGAAACTGACAAGTACCAATGGACACTTGCAACTACCCACAAAAGGTTGGCATTTCTCTTTGGAACAGCAACATTTGCTCTTGTCTCAGCCCTAGGAGCAAATTGGTAAGCCAAAGATTGCTTATATGGGAAAGAAAGCCAAAGGACCTTGCTGTCACACCCCTAGATTTATGGATCTGGCTTGGATTGGCTCAGGATATAGTAGTCCGCATGGTAAAAGAGCAGGTGCTAGCTGCTTTTGGGTGCAATCTTGAGTCACGGATCCCACTCCTGCAGTCACTAACAATCCTGAGTGGAAAAGCCCTCCTCTGCTTGAACAGGCACTAGCTGCTCAAGGCTGAGTGAAGAATTCCTCTTCTCCTTGTGCAGGCACTAGCTGCTAGTTCCAGGCTGGCAGTTGAGAGTTGTGCCACAACCCTCTGGAACAGGAGTTTCAGGCAGGGGTGGGAAAGGGTTGTGTTATAACCTCCCCGTGAGAGGAGGGATGTATGGGTATGGATAACGGGGGAGCGGGCGGGTGGAAGATTGTGCCATGACCCCCTGGTGAGAGGGAGGGTATGGGCGTACGCAATGGGGGGTGGGCTGTGCAAACACTTGGCATCTGTTCCCCTGTTCTCCTCTTCCCCCATCTTGGGATATTTACAGGTTGAGGTCAGTGGAGCATCTGCTCCGTCACTACGGATTCTTAATGTGATGTCACTGGCTAATAAGAAAACTATCATCCATGATCTCATTCAGGATGAGGCCACAGATTTGGAATGCATTACCGATTCCTGCCTTGATTTGTCATCATCAGACAATTACCTTTTGAGAGCCCAGATCCCTGCCCTTCTTTGTCCCATCAAGGTGTTGGATTAGTTAGGTTGGTCTACCCTTCGAGATTAATGGATCCAATAGGATTCCAGAACTCTGAGGGAACTTACCCAGTGACTTTGACACCTCTCTGTTGATGACCTGGTCAATTTGTGGTATGGTATATTGACTTGGGCCATAGATACAATGGCACTGAGGCATTTACAGGGCAGGTGTCACTTGACTCATGCCAAAACTGACTGACTAAGCATCGATAATTTTTTTTTAAGGACTATGCCATGGTGGTGCAGGCAGCAGCGAAGAAAAAAGCTTTCTTTGCTGCCACCACAGCATCTGCAAAGTGCCATCCATCAGAGTTCTTATAGGTGGTGAATAACCTACTAAAACTTGGCTGTCTCCACCTGGAGTCAGACTCATTAGTTACCCACTGTGATGAGTTTCCTATCCACTTTGCAGATAAATGGTGTGGGCCCTACATCTCCTTCCTTCTTATGTCTGTTCACAATCCCTAAATCAGCTGAGTGTGCCCTCTCGCAAGTTCTATCATTGGCCCAGGTCTATATGACCCAGGCACACAAAAGGTTGTTCTTGGTGGCTGCACCACAGCTTTTGAACTCCCTTCCTTTAGAGGTTCATCTAAGACCTACATTGTGCATCTTCTGAAGGCAGCGTAAGACATCTTTATTCAGCCGGGCTTTCAACAAGCGGGGTAGGTTTTTTTTGTTTGGGGTGGTGTTGAGTAGGGAGTCATTGTTTTATTTTTATGGAATGTTTTTTATGTAAGCTGCCCTGACCCTTTGAGATAAAAAACTGTACAAGAGAAGTACCATGGGCAGAGGCCTATGGGTGGAACTAATTCCCCAACACCACAACCATCTGCAGCAGCGACAGGGAAGTCCCCGAAGGAACATCAAGTGCTCTGTCATAGAGATCTTCGCCCACCAATGGAAGGAACAGGTGGAGGATTAGGAGTCAAGGCAGCAGACGAATAAAAAATGTAAGTGGTGCTCCTGTGGGGAGGGACTAGGCCTGAAATGGCATGTCACATTTCCCAGCATTTTTGTCGGAAACTGCCCGTCCATCACCATTTCTCCTGACAGCATCCCCAGTGAAATCCTATACTTAAATGTTGCAAGCGCTGAGAAGTTTCAGGAAGTGGTACTAAGTTTCTGAAAGTTTTTCAAATTATCACAAAGTAGGGTTATAAACTTCATGGTGCTGAGATGCTCCTGCCTCCCTGGAATCTCCCAAGCGAAGGACTCAGCATCCCTGGTTTTCAGTCCCTCCAGGATTTCCCTACACATGCCCAGCCTGCACACGTGACCCTGCAGCATGCGACCTGTGTCCCAACTACTCACCTCTGACCCTGATGCCAAGATCTCCAGATGGACCCCATGCTGCTGCTTCCTGTTGCCGGTTAGTAACTATGGGACTGGGGAATGGGTGTGGAGGGTGGTGGTTGGGGAGCACGTGCAGGGGGCCATGAAGCGGGCAACACAAGTCCTGCTCTGGGGCACCAGCATGAGCAGCGGGCCATGAGCTTGAAGCAGGCTACAAAAGGGGAAACTGTCACCATCTATTGTAAAATGTCAGAAATGTTGCAAAACCACACATTTTCAAAAATGTAATAAAATTTCAGAAACTGTCATACACTGATGGAAAATGCTGCCTGATCGGTGGCAAAATGCTGAAACGTCAACAGTAAGAAGTGAAACAGCAAACAACGTTGCTGCTTCAACCCTAGTGGGAACTTAAAGTCAGGCAGGACCACCAACCCATTAAACTACCCTCAAAACCTCATGTAACTTTTCAGATTTTTACAATAAACTACATATTCCCAAAAGTAATCCTGCAATTTCAAATTTGAGTTCTTTCAGAACTTTTGAGTGAATACCATCTGATCTAGTGACTTGGTACTGTTTATTTATCAGTCTGCTAAAAAAACCTCTACTAGAATTGCATGGATTTGTGACCGTTCTTCAGATTCATCACCCACAAATAATAGTCTTGCGTGGATATCTCTACAACATCCTCTGCAGTGAAGACCAATAAATTTTTTTTTAAAAGCTTCTCTGCAACGCACTTATCTTCCCCGCATGCCCCTTTCACCCTCTGGTCATCTAATGTCCAAACTGACTCTCTCTAGCAGGCTTCCTGCTTCTAATGCACTTGGGGAAAAAAAATACTATTTGTTTTTTCATCTTTTGCAAGTTGCTGTTTGTATTTCCTCTTGGCCTTCTGCTTTTTCCTATTTTCTTCATTTGGATTAGTTTTCATTTTTAAGAACATCATTTTGGCTTTAATTACATCCTTTACCATTTAGCTACACTGGCATATGCTTGAACTTCTTGTTATTTTATTTGTGGACTACATTTAATCTGTGATGCCAAGATGAGGTCTTTAAATAATCTATGACTCCTACCAACATTTGATCCTTATGATCGTTCCCTTTAGTTTTCGTCTAGCTGGCTTCCTCATTTTTTAATCATTCCCCTAGTTAAATGTCATTGTGGTAATTTTATTTAGCATTCTTCCTCCTATAAGTACATTAAATCTAATTACAGTGGGCATGATCCACAACTCCTGCATGCAGTGAGGACACCACACACACACACACCACACACACACACACACACACACACAGGAAACGGTGCAGAAATTGCATGGGTCACTGCACATCTAAGTGCAACCAGGGCCCAAAACACAATATGAAGGGGTTTGGCAGCCTTACAATAGTGGTCATTATGCTCACTAGGGATGTGCGAACAGAACGCAGTTCGGATGTTCAGTTCGAAACCCAAGTTCAGGTTTGGCTGTACTCGGCCGAACATCTGAAAATAGCACTATATATACCGAAATCGATACCGAATTTGAAGATTTTTTATTTTTTTTTCCTGTATTGGTATCATTTGGTCCTGGGACAACCCCTGGTCTCCACCCCCAGTGCCAGGAAGTCTGCTCCTCAGTTGCCTCCCCCTTCCAGTCACGTTTTTCCCGACCCCAAACTCACCTGAACATGACCAAGCTGTTCGGCCATTTTCGAGTTCCGTTTGACCGTTCGGTTCGGCCGTCCGAACAGACCGAGTTCAGGCTGAACTCCGAACATCCAAACCACGTTCACACATCCCTAATGATCACTATTGTCAAGGGGCTCCACTACTATTACCTCTAGCACTAGATCTATTTAGGACTAGATCCAAAGTCATTTATTCTGATGTAGGTTTTAGGACTATCTGTTCCAAGAAACAGACATTTACGCTGTCTAGAAAATACACTAGTTGTAATGCATTATACAACCTAGATATTTTTAATTTCCTGACTATGAAAATAATCGATGTATTAATAATTGATGTATTAATCTCACATTTTTATTAATACTCTGGATTAATAAACTATTCCAATAATCCAAAATCATTGAGCAAAGCCTCCCATCTGAATAACTTTGTTGTTTGCATCACTCAAGGCAAAAGGACCGTAAGAGAGAATATGTACCACAGTATCCACAAGGCACTGAGATTTTGAAGCCTTCATCATAAGGAAACTGTAGTCATTGTGCTAATGAAAATAAAACTTGAATTTTACCTGAGATAGTTCATTACTGTTCACAAGCCCGTTGTTGTCAGAATCAAAATGTTTAAACATCTGATCCACTAGCAGTTTCTTCAAAACCATTTTATCTTCAGTGTTTTTTTCTTTTATTTGTTCAAAGTATCTCTGGTTTTGTAGGTCCAGCAACATATTTTTCATCTTGTTGTATTCAATAGATTTGCACTTGTCCCCTGCCAAGAAAATGCAAAATAAAAGATGATTTTGAATTTGGTTTTTAAAAGTGTTTTCAAAGAGGACAGATTCTTCTTTATAAGCATCTGCAAGTATATCGGAATGGTAACTTAAAATGTAACAAGAAGCTATACAAATATAAATGGATGCCCACATGAGGATTTAACTATGTCATATCCTTCCAAACATTCCCCCCCCCCCCCCATAAACTACTGGAGAATATGGCCAGTTCTTGCCAGTTTAACTATGGAAGAAATGAGAGACAGGTCCTTTTTAAATGTGCTGTGCTGGGGGAGAGGTGGTCAGTGTGCATGCCGGTGGGGAAGGGGCATGTGTACATGGGTGCACACCAATCCCCCCCACATCCCCACGCATGGAGCAACCAGCATTTTTGTCAGTTGTTCCGTGCTTGGGTGATGGGTGAAGGTGGGGCATGTGTGTTTCACAGGAGCGTGCACACGTGCAGGCATGGCCACCAACCTGCCACTGTATGAACGGGACTCATCCACGCTGGTCCCTGCATCGGCATGCGTGGGTGTGTCTTGTGTTAAAAGGGCCAGATAATTCAAGATAACTTTAATTGGATCAATGCCTGTTAGTAAGTAGGCAAGCTACAGAGAGCTCTTCCTCAATTTCACCAATGTAGTCAAGTCAGTGAAAAAGGTATGTGCAGATCAGCCCCCAGAAATGAACTTCTCAAAAAAATAATAATAATAATAATTTGAGAAAAAACTATAAAGCTTACACAAAGTTCAATGTTCTACTTTAAATGCCAATACAATTACTTAGGTAATAATTATGCAAGTGGATTTTACTGAAAGTATTCACTCACTAATGAAGACATTTTTCATGCATCCATGAAGAGCATTTAAGTTCTAAAGTCTGAATAATGGGTCAATTACTTGAGCTAATTACAGTTCCTGTGCATAGGTAGTGGAAGCATAAAAAAAACCCTGTCCATTTATTTCTGATTTACATTTCAAGTTTATTTCAAATTGACTAAATAATTATATTTGGAAGAAGTGCATTAATTAAGACCTATCTTAGATTTAACAAATGTAGGGAATCTACAAACTTGATTAAGATCTGTTCATATAAAGCAACATATAACCAGTTATCCCTGGCATAATAGTTTAGAAATAGTTGTTCAGGTGAGGTGATTCATGCTGACTAAAGATAATGGAAAGGGATGTACTTAATTCATGTTTGCAGTCATTCTTCTAGTTACATTATCATAGTGTCATTATCGACTAATTATCTTCAATTATTCCCTTTGTGAGTGTATGTACATGAGTGTGAGTGTATGTATACACACTCTAATTTGGATATGTGTGTGTACACACACACACACACACACACACACACACACACACACACACACACACACTTCTCTATGAAGAATCAAGTCAGTGTGGACAAAGTGCTTCTTTTAGGAATGGAAGTGGCCATCATTAAGCAAAAAAGTATAATGGATTTTCTGTACTGGAGATTAATTATCACCGGTCCCTTTGATTTCACCTGGAAAGGTAGCAGGTCGATCCCTGCTCACCCAAATAACTTGCTAGATATAAGAGAACACAAATATATTTTCTTCTCTGTTTCTATATTAAGTAATTGATAGATCAAATAATTGTAATCTGAAAATAAAATCCATAGCACCCGAACGCCCCAGCATTCCAGACCACGGTGAGTAAAGTTGACTTTCAAAAACACTTCCTCAGTTGGGCAGCAGGATTCTGACCATGGTGGTGGCTCTGTGACTCAAGGATTTCCAGGTTACATCGGGCTAGCCACTACCGCATAAGAAAGCACCCTTTGAAAGGATAGGACATAGTTAAACCCTTTCTATTGCATTGTTTGTGTCATTCTTTGAAGCAATAATTTCCTTTACAGATCAACCTGATTTTGAGTTACAATGCCAGTCATGATAGTAAGGAAGCCATGCCACCAACTCACCTCCAGAGTGGGACCGGCACTGTGGCCCCAGAATCTTGGAATCCAGCCAACCCCAAGAACTAACGTGATGGGGCCTAGCGGTTGTATTCAATAGTGTTTGACAAAAATTGTCAATATTTAATCACACTGCTGGGAAGCCTGACATTTTTATGCCACCCCCTCATGCATAGCATTTCTGGGCAACTAACAACATTTTAAAACAAATAATATTATACATTTAACATTTAAATAACCCAACAATAAAAATCCACTGTTACCTAACCCACTCACGCTGTCTGCCTCAGCAAAGGCCTGGCAGAACAGCCAAGTCTTACACGGTCTATGGAAAGAGGGGAGGTCTACGGCCAGGCCAATCTCCAATGGGAGGGAGTTCCACAGACATGGAGCGGCCACCAAGAACACCCTCCTCACTGTTGACACCCAGGAAACCTGGTGAACCTCAAGGAAGGAGCCCCTGGCTGACTGGAGAGGCCAATCCAGAATCCAGAGGGTGAGTTGGTCCTGCAGATAACTGGGGCCCAGGCTGTTTAGGGCTTTAAAGGTCAAAACCAACACCCTGAATTGGGTCCGGAAGACTATCGGTAGCCAGCGCAGAGAACAGCGCAGCGGAGTAATATGCTTGCTACAACTCATCCCCCTAAGGAGACGGACCGCCGCATTCTGCACCAGCTGCAGTCTCCGGACTAGCACCAAGGGCAGCCCCATGTAGAGAGCATTACAGTAGTCCAGTCTTGAGGTAATAAAAGCATGCATGATCATGGCAAGATCCGAGTCCGAGACATACGGCCTAAGCCGTCATTGCAGATGTAATTGGCGAAATGCGCCCTTCTCCACAGCTGCCACCTGGGCATCCAGGTGGAGATGTGGATCTAGGAGCACCCTCAGACTATGGACCTGAGATACCAGGGGAGGATGGACCCCATCAATGATGGGTGGAGGTGGGTCAAATGCAGCCAACAGATCTAGTAGGATCAACAGCATCAAACGACCCTGGTCCAATTCTCAGGAGAGGTCATCAACCAAGGTCACAAACGCAGTCTCCGTGCCATAGCCTGGATGAAATCCAGGAAACTGATTCATTCCAGATGTTCCTGAAGCTGACGAGCCACCCCTCCACCCCCCGGTTCAATAACCTTCCCTAGAAAGGGGTGGTTAGAGCCCGGCCGGTAACTGGCCAGGACATCAATGTTCAATGATGGTTTTGTTTATAAGATACAGTAATGGTAATTATTTACTGTAGGAAAAAAGAAACCTGTTCCATCTATATCATTAAGATTACCTCATGTACAGTTATACTTCTCATACTCAAAAAATGGGGTGATAAGTATAAAAATATGTTTTTATTTTATGGGTTTTTTCACAGCAGTATTTGAGTTTTGCAACCTTGGCCAGTAGTTTAACTATTCATGGGTTCAGTTTCCTATCTATAGAATATGAACACTATACCCCAACCTCCTAAGAGCAATACTTTGGGGTGCATTCCTCCACCTATTGATGTCAATGATAAAACTCCCATTGACTTTAATAGTCAAGTATTATCCAGTTAGTAACCACAAAAGGGTGTTGAGATCCATGGATAGAAAGTATTATACAAGATTTTTTCATAATAAATTTTTTTTTTTCTGCCCATCTGAAAAAAGTTCTAAATAAATTAACTCACAAAACAACGCACTCTAAAAACGACGAGATTATCTGTGCATGTGCATTTTTTGTTTTTCATTGGCATACTTCAATGAATAGCTGAAGCAGCATAATAGTCAAGGCTTTCTGCAAAATAAGGCTTCTGAGGAAGGTCTAAAATTAATGGAACTGGTGGAGCAGGATGATATATTTTATGTATTTATAGATACATTTAAAAAAATTAATTATGATGGTGCCTTTAGCTTATGTACAGAATTGTTTAAATATTTTAAATCAAAATAAATTTAAACATATGATGACTTATAGATCCATGCTTTAGGTTCTTTGGCATTCACTTTCACTATATAAAATCTCTCTTCTAAGAAATGTTTATGAGTGGCAGCAAGAAAGGGGCAGATAGCTATGTATTATTCATAGTAAGAATGAACCAGAAGACGCAGTAAAACCTATGACAGTCCTGCTTAGAAGTGTGGGTATATTCAACTTTCTCTTCTATTGCTCTGCTCTTTTTTCATTATATTTGACAGACAGAACTTTTCAGACTAATATCCAAGTTACAGTTAATACCCATGGAAACTTGCATCTAATGTCTATTTGTCACCCACATAAAAGGAGGACTATGGACACTGGATTTGGGGGGTTAAAACTGGCTGAACCTCTTTATTAACAACAAGACATGGTAGTCTGGGTAAAACATGGGAGGGGTAAACAATCCAAACCAGAACAAACCAAGAACCATACCCCTTTCCATTCTCCCCAACAGATTCTTCCAATCCATTTTCATTCCAGCCACCTGGACTCCCTATATTTGGGGTGCTGAAGAAAGTAACCGTTCCTGCATTGACTAGGGATAGCATGTATCCTGCTTAGTAGTACAGTCCCCACTCCCCCACCTGATCGGCTCTCCCTTCTCTTACCTTGAAAGGAGAAGGAGAAAAATCATAGTTAAATGACAGTTCAAAAAGTTCAAATGACAGCTCAAAATGTTTTAACCACAGCTCAAAAAGTTTAAAATACTTCACCGTATCCCTTCTCTCCAATACTTAATGCCCTTACTTTACACCTGAGCCTAGAAGGTATAGAACAAGTGGCATATTGTTGCAGCTGGCTGGAATTGTCAAGTTGCTAGGCAGGTGTGGTGCGCTCTGTAGGAAATCTGGGGCACTGCCCCTTCTGGCCCCCAGAACGGCAGCATAAAAGATTACCAGTCCTGGCCCATTTATTTACCTTGTTGTCAGCAGGCTGCACACTGCACCGCTTATGCTGCAGCTCCTCATTTTTGTTTGTGTCAGGTCCAGTGGGAGCTGGGTGGGGCCGAGGCTCAACTTGTTGGTTTGGGGGGGGAGGGAGGGAGGAGGAGCCCCGACAAGGGAACAGTCAGAAGGGGAAGTCTTAAGGCTCAAAATTGTGCTGACTGCAGAATGTGTTTTGCGCTAAACAGCCCCTACTGCATGCACCTGAGTGGGTGATTCACTTTTGTCACCACAGGGGGCAATGTTAACAGATCCCTATGGGCTGCCACTTTAAATGATGCCTGGGCTGTTGAGCCAAATGCCCAGGCACCAGGATGCAGGTGCAGCAGCAGCAGTTGGGAGCTGTGTGTGCACAATATGAGTATGTATGGTGGCGGGCTTTTGTGGAAGCAGTGCCATTTTGCGTTGGCTGGCTGGCAGAGACAGTTTTCTTCTGTGCTGCCTGCCTGCAACTGCTGAGTGCTGAGATCTCTCCCTGGCCAGGTTCCTTGTGTGGCCCGCCAGGGGTGGTGAGAGACCGGAGGAGTGAAAAAGATCAAAACACCACAGTTCCTTTCTGCTGGTGATTCTGGGGAAAGGTGGGGCTCTAGGAGCAGAACTCTGGGGAATGAGGGGGGTTGTGGGGGCAGGACTGGGAGAGACACTGGGGAATGGGGGGAGGACTGGGAGAGACACTGGGGAATGGGGGGAAGGGTGTGGACTGAGAGACAGTGGGGAATGGAGCTGGGGGAATGGGGCTGGCTGTGAGATACTGGGAAAAATACCAGGGATATGGTGTAGCTACTAGGGATGCTGGTCTGGATAGGATGGTTTGGTTACAATGCAGGCCTGCAACAGGCCAAACTTTTTTAAAAGGGTCTGTTTGTTTGGACAGTTATTTGGCTACCGGGGATACAGTGTAGGTCCTCTGTACAGTGTAGGAGAAAGTTGTGAACAGAGGAGAAATTAGGTAGGAGCATGGCATAAGAGAAGGCTGCAGATAACAAGGAGACCCCTTTCCCCTACCCCCCACTGAACCCATCTCTTCCCCTTCCTCTTCTCATTCACCAAAATCTAACCCTTTCCCTCCTACTTCTCCTGTTCTGTTCTGTTCTTCCCTTCCCTTCCCTTCCCTTCGGCTTGTCACAGGACAGGAAACTAACTCAGTCCTCCAAGCCAAAAGGAATGCTTGTCCCAAAGCCTACACTTTTAGAAGACTACAGGTGGCCAAGGAGGGTACGAAAATCGAGGATCTGAGGGTCAGGATAAAGGTAGGTGATGGCAATGTGATCTATTTTTTTAAAAATGCTATAGTTAATTTGGACCCGGTGGGAAAGAGAGAGTGGATGGGACTCTCGAATTCCGAACCAAGTTTGGCCATTCAAAACCAGGTTTTTTGGTGTGTGTTGCCACTAGGGATGGGTGAACAGAACGAAGTTTGGAAATTCGGTTCGAAATTTGAGTTCAGTTCGGTCGACCGAACAGACTGAGTTCGGTCCGAACTCTGAACTTCCGAACCGTGTTCTCCCATCCCTATGGAATGTTCAATTAGTGTCCCTTAAAGGACACAACACATGGACAGTACTACGGATGTCAGTGGGACTACACTACACTTCACAACCATTTACTTTACATATTTGCTTTGGTGGATTATGACCATTATGTCTTGTCTGGTTCTAACTTCTCTTCCTCAGCTATGCTCGCTAGAGCTGGCACATTTGTCTTTACCATTTTCCTTAACACTACTGAAAAGCATATGCATTTTTAACTGCATGTCTCATTAAAAAAAGTCTCAAGGCAATAAATACTGGTATTTAGATCAATATATTTAGGGACAATATTGAAAAAAATCACACCATCGAATCTTTAAGTTAAATCCTTAATAATATATAATTTTGGTAATTAAACTGTTTATTTTCTGTGGGGTCCTTAAAGATCTGCTGAAGTGATTCATGGGAATGATCATATGTTTTTCAATACTTTTGATTTATGCCATGACTATTTTATTGGCTTCATCTTGGGTTTGAGATACTACATTTGTCTTTTCTCCAGAGATGTATGCACAAACTTAATCCAAGTTAGGAAAGTGAACCAAAAGGAATAACAATGCCATTCTTCTGTCAATACAATTTTGCAATATTGGTGTTTTCTGTATTAATTGAAATGCAGCAAAAAAGTGGAAATGATGCATATTTTTTCCTTTACTCTGCAATCTTTTATATTAGCTGAGTTCTTTAACAAGTAAGTAACTTTATGGTATCGATTCCAAGTGCTATTGTACTCTTGGACAGAGTTGCATAGATATTTGTTTATTATGCATAAACAAATATTTAACATTTTTTTAAAAAAACTAGCAAGGAAAAAACATAACAAATTGTTACATACTTGTGAAAAGGTTCAGGAATGAATACTATACTACTGTTATAACAGCATATACAAACAGATATTGCTGACCCCAACAAAAAGGATATTCGGGGGAGGATGTTTTTACCAATCTAAGATTAAATATCTGTGTGAATTTTTGAAAGTTAGTGTCAAGAGTAAGGATTGACTTTTAGCTAAGGCATCAGGACAGTTGGCATGCCCTGCTCTTACACATGGTTCCTATACCATAGAATAAGAAACACAGAGAAGGATTCTTAAAAGCAAAAATGTCGCTTAGACATCTAACTTGTGTTGTAAGTGAATGGGAATACATCTATTTATTTAAGTTTGTTACCCCACCCTTCCCTAAAAAAGGCTTAGGGCAGCTTACAAATCAAACAAACAAAGATAGTCGTGTGGTGTACTGGCTAAGTGTACAAGTCCTTAAAAAGTTCATAATGAGTTTTAAAATGTGCAAGTTGTGTGCCACCCCGAACCATCTGTTGACAGGAGGGGGTGGGATATATAAAAAGAGTAAATGACCAAAAGAAACCACATCAACTCTCTCCCAAACCCACCCAATATCATCTCCCCATGTCCCAAATCCAACTTCCCCTCACAACCCTACACCAAACCCATCCACCAAACCCCTTATCTTTGCCCACGAAATGCTTTTACAACCAAAATGGTCTTGCACTCTTTTACATACAGGGGCTTTTTACACGTCCCATGGATGTCATGCAAGGGGTTTTAACACAACCCCCTCTCTACTGGAAGTGACATGCTGCCCGTTCTCAGCAACAGCAGTTGTTGGAGATGCGGGGCTTTGAATAGGTGCGTTCTGAAAACCTGAAAATTTAGGCTTTCAGAATTGCCCTCCGCCGTGATCAAGGCGGCGGGGCTGTTGTCACGCCCCCCCCACACCATGGGGAATGGGTCGGGACTGCAGGCACCGGGCACTTGCAATGACTTTGCAGCGCCTGGTATGTGGTTGCAGCCCTTCTGGCAGAGGGGGTTGCCGGCGCGAAAAGGAAGCACCCTAATTGGTGCTCCGCCGTGTTACTGGGCAGAGCAAGTAGGGTAAGTGAACGTAGGAGTCATCTGCTTAAGAGATGGGGAAGGGTGACCTGGAACGGTGGTAGAGGCACTGTATGCCCCCACCCCCCCACTGGTGGGTACCTTATTCCTTACTCAAGTCCAGATGGACCATGCTCCTTTTTGGCCGTGCGCACCAGCACAGGACGAAGGGGGAGAAGTTATTGTTCTTGGGGAGGTTATCAAAGGCATATCGAGACCTCCCCTGAGGTTAAAGAGTTATGGTTGATGCTGGACCCTGATCACAATAGGTGATGTCACCCCCCACCTATTCTGTTTGGTTTGTAATTTGGATTAATAAAGAGTGCGGCCATGTTTAAATCCATACGATGGTGTTCTGTCTTACTGGGGGTGCGTCGACAAAGTGCCTCTTCAAAGCTTTGCATCTCCAGCAGCCACCGCTGCTGAAAACGGGCAGCACGTCACTTCCAGTAGTTCAGGGAACGTGTGAACACTCCCCACGTGTCTTTTTCCTGAAGGCGCCGCTTCAGAGGAGCTTCTTTTGCACCTCATGTAAAACTTACCTGAGTAGTCAACAGAATGTTGAAAAACTGTGCAAAGCCAGACTGTTCCTTTCAGCTCCACCCTCCCATTTGGAATCAGGGATGAGTACTATAATTGATTTGCACATGTTTACCCATGTAATTGCGTTGTCTGGAGCTGGAAACAGATGGGAGGAGGAGTTGAAGAGAACAGTCTGGCTTTTCACAGATTTTCAGCATTCTATTGGCTGCTGACTCCTGCTAGCTGATAGAACATTAAGGTACCAGCTGAGTCTGAAAATTTACAATTTGGAAACTTTTCCTGCTGAGACAGCTGCACACGTGTGTGGGTGGAGGGCACCCATGCAAACACCATGGTAGGTGGCGGGGAGGATTGGTGGCCGTCTGTAGGAACACCACAACCATTTGGGGAGGGTGCAACGGCATTCCTCCACCTCCACCCATCACGCATGCATGGAGCAATGGCCACCAATGCCAGCTGCTTTGTGCATGGAGATGGGTGGAGGTGAGTGGGGGGTCTGTGGGAATGCACCCCCACACACCACACCACACCCCCATCCCCCCCACGAACCCGCACCCGTTTAGAAAACTGTGCAGTATTTGTGCAACAGAACACATTTGGAGCCATGGTCATGGCCACATTATTCAAAATTCACATTATAATGTCATGCACCAATAATGAGATTCCCCTATACTAGAAATATTCATCAAGAAAATGCTATGGACAGGTAAAATAATATTAACAAATCACTACCAGGGTTCCAGGTGTTGTGTGACATTGAGACTACAGAATGTAGCACTTTAGCAACTCCCTCTCTCAGAGCTGTGTGTCTCCATGGACCTCAGCGTTTATTAAAGTAAATTAATTTGGCCCTCTTAAGGACAGTTAATTTTGTGGAGCTCATATTTAGCCTGTCAAAAGTCTCAAAATGAGCTGATAACTTTACTCCAAAATGCCCCATTTCACACTAGGAGCCACTACCCCCGTTATAGAAAACCTCAAGCTTCCTTTCTTACAGCTACTCCAAAGCAGTCAAGTTGTCAGCAGAAAAATAATAAATCTTCTGAGAATTAAGTCTTCAGATCACAACAAAAAAGTTTGAATTTGATTTTAAACACAATGCCATCCTTTTCAAATCAAGTTATAGACAGCATGAATGCTGACCATGCCAGGAGTGCCCCAAAGTCCCCTGCATCCTGACCGTGCCACCACTTGCATCCCACACTACACCCCCGCCTCTTCCAGGTTGCAGCACTCAGGAGGCATGAGACTGTGTGCACCCATGTGCAGGGCATAGGTTCGCTCAGTGTGCATGCCCGAAGCACATACGCAGACCTTGGATTGGGGGCTATCTGATGTAGCATTAACTCCTATCATAGTTTCTCACCTAGTAGGGATGCAACCTTCGGTTTCAGTTTAATTCAAACCTGCCTGAAATTAAGCATTTTCCATTTAAACTGAAGCACCCGTAAATCAGCCTTCCTTCTAAATTCCTCCCTTCCACCTCGGTTTCGTATTTTTTTCTCATCGACTTCAATGGGAAGGGAAACCGATCTGTAAACCCATGCCATCTCCCCCACACTCTGGGGCCCTATTAAGGGCCCCGCCCCACCTCACGGGATTTACTTATCCTCCTTGGAGGGCTCTACTGCACTGCCACTGCTGTAGGGGGCCTCCCAGGAAGCTCCCTTACCACAACGTGTTGCTGAGCTCCCTGCTCTACAGTATGCATGCCATTAACAAAAATGGCAGCAGCCAAAATGACACTGCTGCCATTTCGGTTAAGGACTGCGGCCATTTTGTGCATGCGTAAAATGGCCTCCCTCCCCTTCCTCTCCCTCTAACCTGACCATCTGCATCGATGGGGTCACCATCCATCCTGTTCTCCAAGCCCGCAGCTTGGGCTTCATCTTTGACACGCACCTCTCTTTTAAACCTTATATTGACTCTGTGGCCAAATCCGGCCGATTCGCTCTCCACAATATTGCCCGCATTCGCCCCTTTCTCTCAATCTCCTCGGCCAAAATCCTTATTCATGCCATGGTTATCTCTCGCCTCGACTACTGCAACCTCTTCCTTGCTGGCCTCCCTCGCTCTCACCTGTCCCCCCTTTTTGCAATCCAAAACTCTGCTGCCAAGGTCATTCACTCTGCCCGTCGCTTCGACCTTGTGTTGCCTCTCCTCCTCTCCCTTAACTGGCTCCCCCTTCCTGAACGTATCCTGTTCAAACTCCTGGTTTTCACGTTCAAATTGCTCCACGACCAAGCTCCCCCTTATCTCTCGGACCCAAATTCCCTACGCACTCCTGCATGCACTCCCCGCTCTTCCTTTGTCCCCCCCCCTCGCTTCTCCTGCTCTCCTAACTGCATTCGACCCTTTTCCCTCGCTGCCCCCTATGCCTGGAACTCCCTTCCTGCCCACCTCTGCCTTGCCTCCTCCCTTCGCTCCTTCAAATCCCTCCTCAAGACCCAACCTTTTCCTTGCCGCCTTTCCCAATGCCTACTAGTCTTTCCCCTTAGATGCAGGGACCGCATCTAAGTCTTGCTGTCGGCCCTCCTCTGCTGACTGCTGCTACCAACCTCTTTGTAACCAAGCCAAGCATATGCACCTGAGACTTCGCATCCGAGACTTCGCATCCGCTTGAATGTTTGTTTGTCTTCTCCCCTGTCTCCCCCACTGTCCCCTCTCCCTGTCTCCCCCCCTTGGTCATTTAGATTGTAAGCCACAGGCAGGGACCGCATCTAAGTCTATGTTCTGTACAGCACCAGGTCACACGACTGGTGCTATATAAATGTTTATTATTATAATAATAATAATTCACACATGTATGCTGCTGAGCAGGAAGTTTGGCAGCACACTGTGGCAAGGAAGCCTGCAGGGAGGCCCCCCAACAGCAGCAGCAGGCTGGCAGAACTTCAGTCAAGCCCTCTGAGGCCAGTATGTACATTCCAGGGTCTCGGGAAGTGTGGGGAGGTGAGATCCACTGTCGTGGGAGTAGGGGATAGTGGTATGTTGTGCTGTTGGTTCGGTTTCCCTCCCTATTGACTTCAATGGGAAAAATTCAAAACCATAAAAAGATACAAGTTTTAAGAAGAACCAAAAAAACAACCAAACCACCACCACCCCGAAATTGCCTCCAGGTGCCCACCCCTACCACCCAGTCACAAACCAGTGCCCAAACACTAGGGATCTTGTTGTATGAATTCAGCCTTTGCTTATCTTGACTGTGTATGACTATCAATGGTAAGCCAATAAGAAAGTGTCCATATAGATAGAGTCTGGAGTTTGATTGGTCTCAAATCTCTCAGTCCACCACAACACATATAGACAAAGAAAGTTTCCATGACAAATTCCTGTTTCTTACATGGTGCTGCATGTTCATAGTTCTACAAGATTACAGTGGGTATATCAACATGGAAAACTATCACAATGTTCCTAAAGCAAGGAATGTAAGCAAAAATCAGAAACCAGGCCAGAGCTTGCATATTTTACTACTAACATAAACAAGTTCTCCTAATAGTGAATCTACTTCAGTCAAAACAATCAATCATTCACAGTTAAATACAATGAAGCTGATCACTACGATTTGATTTAAATCTGCTTTGATGGACTGCTTTGTCCATCAATAAAAATAGATTTCTAAAACAAAATACTATAATTGGCAGCATAACAATAAATATCACTGAAATGCCACACAAGCCTTTTTTTTTTTAAAAAAAGAAACTTCTGAATGCATTTTAAAGTAACTGAGAACAATATGCCTCTGCCAAACTGAATAATCACTAACATTAACTCTCTGCATATCATAAAAATGAAAGAACCAACTAAAAACATTCAAGTATATAAAAGTTAAATGCAGAAGTCAACTCCTATAAAGAAGTTTCCCAAACTATCTTACAACCTTAGTCCATTATGAATTTATTTTTCTTTGATGTTCTTCATTGGTTGGCTAATCTTCTCCCACCACCTAAACCTATCAAGATAGGAAGTAAAAAGAACCTCCTCTACCATCCCACTCAGGGTTGGGGTTTGTGAGGGGCTACTAGACAGTTTGCTGAATGACAGCATGGAGTGAAAACTGCAATATGTAGGAACAGAGACCTTGTCCTGCAGCATTACAAGTGATGACTGCAAGGGCAGGCCTCTGCAGGGGCAGGCCCCATGCAGGTACCAAACATTATGGTACCAGTTTGCAGCACTGTGAGATACAGGCTGTTTTGCAGTGGGACAAGGGCCTATGATTTCAAAGAGAGGAGGGCTGCAAGGAAGAAGACACAACAGACCCCCAAGACTCCCCAAGTCCAGAAGCATGAATGACAGAGTCCAGTTACAAGGTAAACATTCCCTGAGGGTGGTATAGTTGCTAAGCAAGGAGGCTCTTGCCAGAACTCATCACTGGGAACTGCCCTCTTGTAGAACAGGGGGCACAACCCCAACAAAGGCTATAAGGGCTGTCAGAGAAAGAGAAAACATAGCTAGCAGGTCCACAGAGGGTGAGATATTACTTGCAGGATAACCCTGGTGCTAGAAGAACTTAGTAGTGATCCAACCCTAGAGGCTAAGTCCAGAGATGGAACACAGCAGATTGAGACCACTTTCACACAGGGCAATATGTGCAGCATCTGCCTCCAGGAAAAACTCCAGGTGGCAAATGCTGCACAGCTTGTGTCTCGTGGGAAAACAAAGCCACACAGCTTTGCCTCCAATCATGCAGAACTCGATTTTCAAGCACTGTATCCTCCACATGATCGGAGGCAAAGCTCTGCGGCTTTGTTTTCACACAAGACACAAGCTGCACAGCATTTGCCTCCCGGAGTTTTCCCCAGAGGCAAATGCTGTGCATGTTGCTCCATGAGAAAGTGCCTTAAGAGATGAGAAACACACCCAGGACACCACAAGAAAGGAGGAGGAGGAGTCATGCCTTCACCTGAAGACAAGCTCAAAGCTATGAGGGCAGAACTAGGTGAACAAGAATATATCAGTAACACCCTAATATAAGCAAGCTAAAACTAGGAGAATAGGGACAAGATTACTCCCAAGCACGAACTACATCCCATAAGACACTAAAGGCAGCAGAATCAGGAACTGCAAGGGAACAATCAGGTGCTCAAGATTAAGGAGGGTGAGCTCACAGGTGGGATCAGGTAGGCAGGAAAAACAAACAACAGGGAACACTCACTCACTACAAACAAGCTAAAGGGGAGAAATAGGGATTCAGAACATAAGCAACAACTTACAACTATTACTCAATCCTAAGGGAAGTTGGGAAGGCTGAGAGGCCATTAACTACAGGAACTTTAGGAAAGGGTACAGAAGACTAAGGGGAACAAGCTTTGTAGCAAGGAACCAAGCAATGCACTCTCTCTAGACACAAGCTACAGGGGAACTTGGAAGGGGAAAGGTTATTTATTGATATTTTTATCCTGCCCTTCCCTCAAAAAGGATCAGGGCAGCTTACAAGACAAACGAAACATATAAAACACATGTAAAAGATAACCGGGGGGCGGGGCGGGGACCTCAACAACAAGAAACCAGACCATTCAATGCATCCAGACATGGGCCCTCCGCTCCCTGCATAGGGGGCGGGGGGGGGG
>QEPC01013194.1:5059637-5110171 GCA_003113815.1 Sphenodon punctatus | reverse complement strand
GGGGGGGGGGTGCGTCGGCAAAAACCAGAGAGGTTGCAGGATTTCAGTGATTCCCAAGGGAACCAACCCAGAGATTACCAGTACACACTGATCCAGGCCTACATTATAGGGGGAAACAGGGTACTTTAGGGTTTACAGGGGAACGAACAAGTATATAAAGAGACAGCAGCTTCAGGAGGAATAGGGACACAAGTAAGGAAGAATTAATGCACAAGCTAGAGGGACAGTTGGAACACATACTAAGGGTGGAAAGCCTATTAGAATCCTCTAGAGACACACCCAATAGAAACCAGAGGAATACCATCACTGAGCAAATACAGTCTGGTGATACACAAGGAAGGAACCACACAGGCAGAAATATAAGCATGAAGAGAAGTGAATACAGACACTCCATCAGGTTCCTGTGGTTCCCAGCATGCAATATAAACAGGTGGGAGCCAATCAGGAAGTTGGATGTACAGGGCCACTAGACCAAGCAAGAATGGAATACCTTTACCAGGATAAGTCAGTGGTGGTGCAGGGAGGTAACACCAGCCCCAAGCTGCCCCATCCAAGCCCAGGGCTTAGCATATACACACCCACTGTAGGCAGATATTTTATTGAAAAAGATAGGTGCAAATTTAATAATCTGTCAATTTTAAAAAAGAGACAGAGACCAGAAATCCCAGTTATCATACACAGATAGAGACAACTGAGCATTATCATTGGGCAGACATGTTTTTAAAAATGAGGGTGTTTTTAGACAAGACAAAGTTCCCAGAAGCAGGCAATTAAAGCCACAATTAAAATGTGTGCCTACTCATGTATGAACAACTCTCACACACGTTATGTGGAAACTTCCTCTTCTTAATCCTGTTTCTGGAAACTCCAGTATCGAGGTTTCCAGAATGCACATTCCCAAACTTCTGTGCTAAAGGCATGAATTAACCTCAAAATGCCACCCAAGATCATGTTTTGCTCCAATTGCCATTTTGAAAGCATTCATATGACCAAGTGAACTGAGTAAAATTTAACACAATTTAATTGAATCCAACTGAATGCTCCAATTGTCATTCTCCCCCACCCCCAAAATGGCTTTACAAGTACCTCATGACTTTTTTTCAAATTTGATGAGGGTGTGTGTGAACAGAACTTGTGCATACACTGAGGAGTCCTTGTGATCATGGGAGATTGCTGCAACGTGTAAATTGAATGCATGTCTAAAAAAGCTCACAGTTGGACAATGAGGCACAGCTAAAAAGCAGCACAGCAAATATTGCCTATTTTCCTAAGTTAAACTATTTAACTAAAACTAAGTCTGCTTGTTGACATTACATGGGAGGGGCAGGAACTTGCACAATCACAACTCTGGCTTTGTAACTGTGGGGATTAGCACCTGTGAGACTAAACTAATCCTCTCTTATCATGCAAGAACACTCATGCATTACCAGGTCCCCAAATGTAGCCTTTACAAGGACATGTGTTCTTGCATGATACGAGGGGATTAGTGCATTCTCACAAGCACTAATCCCCGCAATTACAGAGCCATGTTCGTGATTGCACAAGTTCACACCCCTTACATGTAATGTCAGAAAGCCACCTGAGACGCCTGCAGAGAGAGTGGGCTGAAAAGAGGCTTCTGCCACAGGTAGGAAAGTTAGGCTTCTGATGGAACTGATAACCTTGGCACTGGGGAAAAGATACTGCTCAGGGGACAATAGCTAGGAGGGCTGTGCAGCCTTGTGCTGCAAATGTTTTGCAATGAGGAGTTATTAGAGCTGATGAGAGAAGTGGCCCATCAGGTTGCTCAGAAAGTAGTTACACAAGCTACCCAGTTGGCTATAAAGCAAGCGGCCAAGGCAGTAGCACGTTGGGTAATGTTGGCAGCTCACATCCTAATAGTCCAGACATCAGAAGGTGAGATTTTTGGAAATTGGGGGAAAAGTTCAGGAGTTGAAAATGATCATCTACAAACATAGAGGTTAATCACTGATGAAGCCTCAGCATTGTTTTGCCACTTAGTTATATGGGGAGAGGAGGCTGGTAGCAACTGCCCATTTCATGGGATATTTCTGAAGTGCTAGGCCTGGATCTCAGGTGGCGGATACCCACTCTCCTGAGCTGGGAGGAAAAGTGAGGAACCCTGTTGGTACCCTAAACTTCTAACACCCCAGGTCTAGTGCAGGCAAGTGGGGTAGGGAATCAGGATGGTGTCACAGGTGATAGTTACCCAAAGTGATATTTGTGGTATTCACCAAACTAAGGGGAAGGAGTGAGAGCTCTGGTAGTAGGTTCTTATGGCCATTCTCACTTAGTGCTTGTAGATAAAGAGGCATCACTGTCTGAGATGGCTGCAGTCCAGTCTGATTCACCCTGACAGTGGGACTGCTTCAGTTGCAAGTATTCAGGCTACTGGCCTGCCTAAGATGCTTCACAACCTGTGCCCACTGCATCCCCAAATGGGTATGTAACAGAAGCAGTGCCTAGTGGTTAAGTGTTGGCAGAATCAACACTCATGAGTCACTCATGGGAATTAGCTCATTCAGGTTTTTATTCACAAACTTCAGTGATTTTTTGGCCAGGCCTCTGGTCAAATATAGCCTAAGCCTCTGGTCAAAATATAGACTCCAAACACAATTCAATACAATCCTTCCATACAACAATTCCCAGCCTAGTAACAACTTTCCCCAAAGTCCCTTTTAGCTAGGCAAGTAATAACTCAGTCTTGTGTCCCAGTAACAAGCCTCAGGCTTGTCCCACTGTCTACTTACTTAAGAAAGGCAAGTCTTCTTATCAGTCTCTCAGGGTAGGCTTAATACAAAGTTTCATGTAGCCCAAGTGTTGGAGGCTATCTCCCTCCTAAGCCTCTGCCAAATCAAGTTTCTCATTAGCTTCTTCTCATTTGTAAGCTCCTAAGCTTACAAGCCAGAGCTCCCTCTCCTTCCCAAGCCAGAAACAGACTTCTTGAGGAAAAAACCGTTGCCTCTGCAACAGCTTTCATAGTTCCCTTTTCTTGCTGGAGCCAAGAACAGAGTGAGCCTCTTCCTCTGCCTGGCTCAGCTTTATGGCTCAGAGCTGGCGCCTGTCACGCCCACTTCGCCAGCCGCTTCCGCTTAAGCACTCTCCTGTGCAACTGACACCACCTGTAGCTCAGCTCATGCTACTTCTCTGTTGGTGCTAGCTGTCTCAAAGGCACAGCACTCTGCCACTGGGTATTTTTAGGTGGACGTGGAACTGGCCACCCCTGGAGCTGCTCTGGGGGTACACCTCCACATCCAGTGCCACTTGGGTTGGGTTTAAACGGACCTGGCAGCTTCCCTGGCACCCTCTTCTCCACACCATAGAGTTGCGGGTGGATCGCCTGATGCCCTAGGTTGCGACCCACAACTCTAAGGGTGTTGCCCGGGGCAATGGTTGCCCAGAAGCGGAGCTGCACCATGCATCTGTTGAGCAGTCAGACCGCAACTCAACCTGGGGCCAGTGCCCCAGGTTTTGGCCATTCCGATCTTCTGGTGGTGCTTCAGGATGTTCCGGGGTACCACAAGTGGGGCTGTAATACAGCAGGCAGTACCTGCTCTGCTCCAACATCTGGTGGCACTGGGGCACCCCATCCATCTAAAAGCACTCAATGATAATGTGCAGCAATCAGCAGGTGTGAGGTTTGGCTCCCACTGTGGCGTAACAGAGCCCACTGGGGTTCGCCCCAGCGTCCCGGCACCCCGTTACCCACTTATTATCTGGTCTCTTACCCGCTGCCACCACCGCAGAGCTATTTCTTTATTCAGATTCCGGTCTCATCCCTCTGGGGAGAATGAGACCTCTTCTGCTTCTTTAAAAACAACCAGGCTCACAAGCCTGTATAAAACAGTTCCCAGTTTCTGCCGCCTGAGCGTACAGAAGCGTATTTGCTAACACACACACACAGATCTTTTAGATCAAAAGAAAGAATACTTTACGGATAACATAAACCCAGCATCACAGGCTACAACCATGTGAGGTATTTTGAACCCTTGAGCAAAAGCAATTGATCAGAACAGTTTAGGCACAATGGCCTTTTTAGAAGAATCTGGCCTAAACTGGTCCCTCAGATCTAACCTTCAATTACTCACAGCTTCAGGTGCTCCTTTGCCTTGCAGCAAAGGGGTTCAGTCCTTAGGTTCAGTTTAGTCCCAACAGGCCAGGAGCCATTCCCTTAGCTCCTCAGCACCAGGTCAGTGTCCAGGGCTAACCAAAGACAAGATGGAAGAAAGCACTGAGAGGTGTGGCTTTTCCCTACCCCTCAATCGTGATTGGTCCTTGGGAAGTTACCTGGCTGTACCTTCCCCTGGGATTGTGAAATCCTGCCTAGTAGCAACTGGAAACCAGAGTGTCAGTGAAGGTCAGCTGGAAAGGGCAGGGTTGCTCCTGGCAGCTTCTGCCACACCCACCACTCAGGAGGCTCTGTCTCTGTTGCTCCTGCACAGCCAGTCTCAGAAGTTGGAGATGTAGGGACTAGACATCTTTACACTAGAATTTCAGGTCCCTTAGGAGTGTACTTGTTGCAGGCTTTCAGAAAGATTATCAAGAGTGACCAGATTGACATTTATCTTCCTAAAAAGAAAGTCTACACAGGAAAGACATGGTGAGAAAAAGGATGAAGATACCCCAACTGGCTTGCAGCGCACACATGTCGTCATAGTGGCTGAGCTCTTCCTGGTAAAGGGGCTCACATATGCAAGGAGACCTAAACACAAAAAATCTCGGTGAGTGCTGTTTCCAGTGAAAGCAGGGCATTGGCTGAGATTCATGCAACACATAAAACGTATCAGCCTTCCCGCTATTTTTGCGATTCTCTGATATCTTTTGTACATTGAATTAGGCTGTCAGGACCAAACCCCACGGATGCCCTACGTGGCACTGGGGGCCTGTGGAGATGAAAACTTGCCAGGTAACCACCGGGGAAGAGGTGGAAATTGCCAAAGTTACTGTAAAAGTCCCGGGATGTGACAAAAGTGATAGAAAAATCCCAGAAAGTGATTAAAGTGACAAAAAAGTCCCAGAATGTGATGGAAAAAAGAAAAGGAAAGGAAAAAAAAGTCAATTGCAGAATCACTGGAAACTGATGAAGTATCAATGGACACTCACAAGCACTCCTGAAATTTTGGTATTTCCCTTTGGAATGGGAACACTTGCTCTCATCTCAGCCCTATATGCAAAAATGTATACATCATTAAGTGAGCTTATGTCACACATGAAGGGACACAACCTGGCTCGAGTTCAGACACATAGCTGCCAAAAAAACCCACAGATATCGGATGGGATGCTCCATTCCTTGATATTTGGGTTGGAGATGATGTGTCCAGCAATCGCCCCCAGGATCTACAGCAGGATTGACAATTTATGTCCTTGTCAAATAACAATCAGGGAGTGTGCTGGGCATTAATGAAAATAAATGTTTTTGTTCCCTGCTCATGGTGCATGGACAACCACCTGGCCACTAATTAAGAGGTCTAATTTAAAAGTGAGGAAGACAAACGGTTCTGCTGACAGCAATGCAGCCCATTCCAGCAACTCCTCCAATTCAGGAAAAACTTAGCCTGAAGGCACCTTCGTGTTCTAATTTAGAGGTTCTTGCTTTGTTTGGTGGGATTTTCTATATACCAAGGACTTAGTTTTTCTCTGGGAAGGTTTTTCTTACAATTTCCAGTTTAATTTTGTGAGGCACTGTGTATGTATGTTATCAGTGCAAGGTATTCAGGCCATGGCAAGGCAAAAACTTCACAAAGAAATTGGTGTCCAGAGCATGGCCAGCCCATTCACTGACCTACCCTTCCCTAATTTGTAGTTGTGCCCTCTGGGAAAACTCCACGTCCTACACCTGGAGGAATGTACACTTATACATACTCGCTCATACTCAAAGGGTGGATCAGTTAATGATTCTTATCGAGTCTGTAATCTGTTCAGTGCATTATTTGTTATTTTACTTAGCCATGACTGCCATTCAGCAATGTGGATTGGTTGCTCTTATGGTAAAGAGTGAGTTAAAATCAGCATTGACGGTGTTGCCAGTTAATCCTGAGGATTTCAACTTGCTTGGGTTCTTTTTTGAAGGCAAGTATTATTTTGATATTTCCACAGGCTGTTCCATCTCATGTTTACCCGTTGAAAATGTCTGTCCTTTTTCAAAGTGGGCAGTGATTTACTAGTCTGGCCTGAAGCAAGTAATCTATTACCTCAGTGATTCTGTATTCATGGGGATGGGTTTGCACTACTGAATTCACAAATCTTAACAAGCATTTCAGGCATAAGATGACCTGGGTGTACCATTGGCTGAAGAAAATAATGATGGGCCTACCAACTGCCTTATGTTTTGAGATATAGATTAAGGGTATAAAACAGATGTGATTTTGGCCCACTGTGGGTCAGGATTGGCCCAGGGAGTGTTGGCGGCTAGTCTGGGTAGTAACCTCAGCAAATATCTGACATCAAGACTGGGGCTAAGAGCCACCAATTCAGGCCAAAGTGGGCCACAGTGGATTAGTAAGTCTGTTGTAGCATATCATAACCACCCCTGGCTGGGGGCCACTATGACCAGCCACCATGACTGTGCCTCGTTGGCCACCATGGCTGTCTGTAATGATGGAGTGCCAAAGTAGGGTGCAGGCAGAGCTGGCCGCCCACACATTTGTTATGCTCCCGGTCCTACCTGAGCCGTGTGGCTGGCGGGATGACTCCCTGGCCGTGGATACATCAGTTCAGTATCCTGACCTGAGCCGGA
Source organism: Sphenodon punctatus (assembly GCA_003113815.1). NCBI lineage: Eukaryota > Metazoa > Chordata > Lepidosauria > Sphenodontia > Sphenodontidae > Sphenodon > Sphenodon punctatus. The sequence continues at coordinate 5,103,435 of QEPC01013194.1, read as the reverse complement.
CTGTGTTGTCTGTGATTTTCTTCCATGGGGCAACCTGGGGAGCTATCCCGTGAGCTTCATATCTGTTTTTGCCCTTACACTCTATTGCAAAAATATCTAGGTTTCCACAGGATAAGCTGATACAACTTAAAAACTTATTGGCAAGGGTATTCTAAGCTAAGTAGATCAAACTGAGTTTAATGAAGGTACTCATGGAATATTTGAATTTTTCTAATGGTGTTATTGCTCCAGGCAGAGTGTAATATGGTCTCACTTGACCGTGGGTTAAGTATTGTCAGGAACTGCACCCAAGAAGGTTGCCACTCAGGAATCACGCACAATCACAGTTTATTTACAATACTCTCCCAGGCCAGTACCAGCCTCTGGCCAATCTTTACCTATTCAACAACCAAGTCCATAACATAGGCCTAGCCAGCCAAACACAGTCCCAGGCTAGTTCTTTGCCCACTCACACAACCAGGCTCTCTTCAGGCCCTCAGTTCCAGACCTCCTTCCGTCAGGGCATACGTCCAGATCAGGAACCTTCTAGGCCTCCTCTCCAGGAGATCCGGTCTCCTCGCTGGTCAGGATCAGACTCCCCTCTTCTTCCTGTGTGACTTTCCTTTATACTGCAAGCCATGCCCATCTACTTCTACTTCCTGGCGGTGACCATCTTACGACTCACATGACAGGTTCCATCTTGTGGCATCACTCTGCCCCACAGAGCCATTTGTTTTATGTTGAATGCGGCTACCTCAGGGGTTACCAGGCCACATCACTTTATCAGGCTGAAGAAAGGCTTGAAGGAATACCTCAGGATCTGGCAAACACTGCAATTCTTTTTGACCACTTATCTTATTGCTAAAGACTAAATTACAAATTAATCCAGATGTATCTTGAGGAAATGGTCTTGGAGTCTACTTTGTAGGCATGTGGCACACACAAAACAATTTTCCACTGTTGTGGAAAATGACCTTTTAAGACTTTTTTCCTGATATTGGAGCCAGTCACCATCTGAATGAGGGGTTCAGATACAGATGGATTCACTATTTGCTCAATCTATATAGTCCTGATGTGTTATATGCCTGAGGAAAGGTGCTGTGTGCAGCCTGACAGTTTGCACATTCTCACCAATAGAAGTTGATCTAATAAAAGATATCTGAATTACTCTTACATTTGGGAGCGCATGGCAACCAAACCCCTCTCGATAGGCAGACAGACAGATAAGATTAGATTTTTTTTTAAATGGCTATATTTACTACTGAATATCAGCTCTCTGGGGCCAATCCTAAACTCCCGCAGGTACATGCATGCAAGTTGCATGCCTTTTATTTATTTATATTTATTTATTTATTTATTACATTTTTACCCCGCCCCTCCTGAACACAGCTCGGGGTGGCTTCCAATCATAAAAACACAACAATATAAAACAATCTAAAATACATAAAATACCATATCAAAAATTACACATTAAGAACAGGGCCTGGGATATAAGACCAATTAGGATAGGGGAGATAAAAATAAACCACTCCCACCCCCCTCCCCAAAGGCCCGGGCGAACAGCCAGGTCTTACATCTTTGCCGAAATACCAACAGGCTTGGGGCCAGGCGAGCTTCCTCCAGTAGGAAGTTCCAAAGGTGCAGCCCGGCCACTGAGAATGCCCTCTCCATTGTGGCCCCCCGCTTAACATGGGGGACCTCCAAGAAGGCACCCCCGGCAGACTGAAGGAGCCACTCTGGGGCGCGGAGGGCGAGGCAGTCCTTGAGGTATGAGGGGTCGAGACTGTGAAGGGCTTTGTAAATCAATACCAACACCTGAATCTGGCTTGGCATGCTATTGGCAACCAGTGCAGAGCCTGGAGCACCGGTGTTATGTGTTCCCAGCGACCTGTCCCCGAAAGGAGATGGGCTGCCGCATTCTGCACTAGCTGCAGCCTCCAAACCAGGCACAAGGGAAGCCCCACGTAGAGCGCATTGCAGTAGTCCAGCCTCGAGGTGACGAAGGCATGGATGAGGGAGGCCAGGTCCGGGCCGGAGATGAACGGACGCAGCCCCCGCACCAGATACAACTGGCGAAAGGCAGCCTTTGCAACTGCCTCCACCTACCGCTCTAGGCGGAGATCTGTGTCCAGCACCACCCCCAGACTCTGGACCTGTTGAGCTATAGGAGGGTGAATCCCATCAATAAGGGGGGCCGACACTGCCTTTGCTCTCCCCACCACCATCATCTCCGCCTTATCGGAGTTGAGCTTCAGTCTGCTCTGCCACATCCATTCCGCCACAGACTCCAAACACTGGGATAGCACCGAGATAGCCGGGTCTGGGTCCGTTGAAAAAGAGAGGTACAGCTGAGTATCATCAGCATATTGGTGACAACGCACCCCGAACCCCCTCACAACCTCCCCCAGGGGCTGCATATAAACATGAAATAATAATGGAGACAGAATAGAACCCTATGGAACGCCGTATGATAAGACACGGGGGCAAGATGTCTCCTCCCCCAGCACCACCCGCTGGCTTCTCCCCGAGAGGAATGAATGGAATCATTCAAGAACAGTCCCATCCAGACCCCCCAGGTCACGCAGCTGTCTCAACAGCAGCCCATGGTCCACAGTGTCAAAAGCAGCTGAGAGATCTAGCAGGATGAGAAATGTTGAACATCCTGTATCCATCTCCCAATGGAGATCGTCAACCAAGGCCACCAACGCTATCTCGGTGCCATAGCCGGGGCAGAACCCAGATTGAATGGGGTCTAGGAAAGTGATGCTATCTAGATGTCCCTGGAGCTGGAGTGCCATGGCCCGTTCAATAACCTTCCCTAAAAAGGGAAGGTTAGAGACAGGTCGGTAACTGGCGAGGGCATCCACGTCCAACGATGGTTTCTTCAGCAGGGGGCGCACCACAGCCTCCTTGATACTGGACGCCAACCTCCCCTGCTGCAAGGACGCATTCACTACCCTCGCCAGCACCGTCCCCAACATCTCCCTGGAGGCTTTCACCAACCAGGATGGGCATGGATCAAGTTCACAACAAGTGGCCCTCACAGACCCCAAGACATCCGCTGCATCGGCTGGCATCACTTCCTGAAACTCCCCCCACAAAGATGGACCAGACGGGGCCTCCATCACCTTGCACTCTCTACCTACTGCCCCTAATCCAACATTGAAGTTGGTTTGAATCTGATCTTGTCTACGAAGTAGGTGACAAACTCCTCACAGCGGGCCTGGGACACATCCCCGTCCAGGTGAAGCGAGGCCGGACTAACAAACCCCCGCACCACCTGAAACAGGTCCACTGGACGTGTCTTTGCAGATGCTACGAGGACAGCAAGGAACTCCTTCCTTGCTGTCCTCACAGCCTCAACATAGGACCGCAAATGGGCCCTATGGAGAAGTCGGTCGGAGTCAGAGCGAGTACGCTGCCAGCGTCGCTCTAGCCTCTTGCCTGCTTGCTTCATACACCGCAGCCCCTCGGTAAACCAAGGGGCCCTGCAGTGACGAGACAGAGGCAGAGGGCGTCTCGGAGTCACCCTGTCGATGGCCTCCCCCAACAAGATGTTCCAAGACTGGACCAGCTCATTGACAGAGTGACCGTCCAGGTCCAAGGTTAATTCCCGCAGGACTTTCTGGAACCGTTGAGGTTCCATGAGCCGCCGAGGGCGGACCATCCTAACTGGTCCTTCCTCCTTTATGTGTGGTGTGTGCATACATCATATTCTCCATAAAGGAAATAAAGGGGATGCACAAAGCATCCATATGAGCTGCATTCCCACTCTGTGCACTAGAGCTGAACAAGCAGCCCATATTTTTTCTTGCGATTAAAATGCATGATTTTGAGTACCAGGTCCAGGTATGAGTTCTTGGCAAGGGTGTGTGTATGTGTGTGTGTGTGGGGGGGGTGGGGGTAATCATTTTGCATGCACAAACTGGTCATCACTCCTGGTCAAAATAGTGGCAATACTGTCATGAGTGGTGAGATGACACTATTGCCACCATTTTGGTTAAGGGCAGTGGCCATTTTACATACGTGCATTGATTGTCTGATACTCTTCATTAAAGGGTTACTACTCTGCAGCCCATTGAAATCCACTGAAAGATTTCCTTGGCTCCTTCGGGAAAGGAGTAAGAACTGGTATTCCTTACATCATCACTCTACAGGCAAGTCAGATGGAAAGCAGCAGCCATTGTCCCGCACCCCAGAAGGAAGATGCATACATGTTTGGAATTTAAAGGCCACACTCTTTAGTCCAATTCAATTTCAATTCAATCCAATCAGGTTCTCTGGAGAGGGACCTTCCCATCCCAGGCCCAGTAAACATTTAACTATTAAACGAACAACTGAGTGTGGCCTGACAGCATCAAATAAATGCACCCCTTTTGAGCTGACAGTAGCAGAGTCCATGCAACATATTTTGTTTGGGTGCAGACTGTTTGACGGATTAAGGGAAAAATACTTGGCTCAATTTATAAACAATTATCTGGGTTGGGAGGAGCATGGTTTGTTGCTATTGGCCTTGCAGGACAAGGTATAAGAATGCACCAAATCAGTAGCTGAATATCTGGTCCAGGTGTTTGCAATGAGGTAGAAATTCCTGGAGTTTAAACTGTGTGAGTAACAAGATAGGACTTGCTTGTGGGAGATTGCAAATGAGACATTTGTATTACATGGTTTCTATCGCATACTGTTAATACTGTGTATATTATTTTTACTGTTTTATTCATTTTGATTTTCCTTTCGCAATGGCCAGTGGCTACGCTACATAAATAAATGTTATAATTATTAATAAATGCACAGCATCAAAGGAGAGATTTCCACTAGGCTAAAGGACATCTCTAGCCAGGAGGATCTGGCTGCTGTTAGAAACTGGAGGGTTGCCCCTTGGTTAGGGCAGGTTAAAATGTGTTTTGCCTGTGAGCCTTATCTTGACCTCTTGGAAAATGTAACCCTGAGGAGGATATATACCCAGATTAGGTTTCAAATAATTAAAACAGAGGTTTTGGAGGGCAGGTTCGTGGAGAAGGATTATAATTTACGTAAATGTACATGTTCTCTTGATGAAATAGAGACCGGTGATCATTTTCTCCTCAGATGCCCATATTATCTTAGCCTTAGAGCTACTTGGCTCTCCAAACTTGTTTCTAACAATTCTGTCATTGATCAGGGGAACATCTTCCAAATTTTAATCAGCCTATCTACAAAGGAAGATCTGTTAGAGGTCTCCACATTTATAAACCTTGCCCTTGAAAGACGTACCCTTGTGAGAACTAGACTTAATTTTACATGAACTGGATGCCTTAGGGCCATGGAGCTATTTAGTCCAGGTGCATACATTTATGATCAGCTATGCATCTGGGCCCGGTCTGGCTGTTTAAAATCACAGCCAAACCTTCAATTTACGGTCCTTTAGTTACAAATTGTTTACCCTCTTGACTAAGTCACAACTTGATTGCAACTTTGAGATGACTGGAAGTGCCAGAGATGGATTTGATTATTTATTGGTGTAGGTAATAGGGTTGGGAAACCGGTAGAATCCGGTATCCGATAATGCCGGTATCGGGCGTACCGGCATTATCGGATTCGGCCCTGGTATTCCGGCCCGGTACCGGATTTCAGTGTTCCGGTTTTTTTACATTGCAGCCATTTTTAAATGGCTGCAATGTAAAAAAAATTAAAGCCCCAGCCAAACTGTTTAAAAGAAAAAAAACCCTCCCCGAGTCCAGGCTGCGCGGGTGGAAGGGGGGACACCCCCCACCCACCCTGCCCAGCCTGGCTTTTTGTTGTAAAAAAGATAGAACAGCAACAGAGTGAGACCCCGAGGCGAGCCCCCCCCCCAGCACCAGCGGCCGCGGCGTCCCCGCAGCCGCAGGTAAGTATGACCCGATCCCTGGGGGGGGTGGGGGTGTTTAACACCCCCACCCCCCCCAGGGATCACCCCTACAGCGCGCTTGCCGCTTACCTTGGGGAGCTCCGGCGGCGGCGGGCGGCCCGGCGGCTTCAGCGCCGGCTGTGGCTGCCGGCGTCAGGACGCTGTAGGCCTTCCGGTGCACTTCCGGGTTTCACCGGAAGGCCTAGAACGTCCTGAAGCCGGCAGCCACAGCCGGCGCTGAAGCCGCCGGGCCGCCCGCCGCCGCCGGAGCTCCCCAAGGTAAGCGGCAAGCGCGCTGTAGGGGTGATCCCTGGGGGGGGTGGGGGTGTTAAACACCCCCACCCCCCCCCGGGATCGGGTCATACTTACCTGCGGCTGCGGGGACGCCGCGGCCGCTGGTGCTGGGGGGGGGGCTCGCCTCGGGGTCTCACTCTGTTGCTGTTCTATCTTTTTTACAACAAAAAGCCAGGCTGGGCAGGGTGGGTGGGGGGTGTCCCCCCTTCCACCCGCGCAGCCTGGGAGGGGGAGGGAATTTATTTTAATTTATTGCATTGGTTTCAATGGGGACACAGCGCCCCATTGAAACCAATGCAATAAATCCGGCACCGGTATACCGGATTTAATCCGGGAATCCGGTTTTTGTGAAACCGGTAACCGGTAAATCCGGTAGCCGGTAATGGGCCCGGGGTCCCACCACTAGTAGGTAATATTGTTTCATGAGGTACTATGTAATTTAGACTGATCTGGAGTTCTGTTTCCGTGTTTAAATCTATTTATTTATATTCTGTGGTTTTATTCTTGTATTTAATTATGTTTATATTGAGTGCTGTTATGAATTTGTACTTCGTACTTTGGCCATGGCGAAATGCCCATGCTTAATAAACTAAACTACTAATAAATGCACAGACAGCAGTTGACCAAAAACCTTAAGGTATCAATGTGTCCTGTGATCATGAAATGCGATTGCTGCATCAAAGTCAAAGTCACGAGGGCTACGCTTCCTAAGAAGAGTCAGAATAGAGCCATGAAACAACTTAATCTTGTACACAGCGACATCTGTGGTCCAATGAAGGTTCCCACACCAGAAGGCAACCAGTATATGGTAACTTTCATTGATGACTATTCAAGGTACATAATCACGTACATCATGAAGAGTAAAAATGAAGTATTCGACAAACTTCAGGACTATGTGACCATGATGAGCAACAAGTTCCAGTACAGACCAAGCACACTACGAACTGTCAATGGAGGTGAATTCACAGGAAAGGAAGTAGAGGACTTCCTGAGACTCCATGGAATTGAGCACCAAAAGCCAGTGCCATATACACCTGAGCAGAATGGAACAGCTGAAAGAAAAAAAAAGAACGGTAACTGAAATGATTAGATGCATGTTAACAGACTCTGGACTACCAGAAAGATACTGGAGTGAAGCATCAGTTGCTTCTACCTACCTACGAAATCGGCTGTATTCCAGAACAGTGAGGAAAACTCCATACGAACCGTGGCATGGTCAAAAACCTAGTGTGGGCCACATCAGAGTATTTGGAAGTAAGACGTACGTATATATCCCAGAGGAGAAACGTACCAAGATGCAAAACAGAGCAGTGGAAGACATCCTCGTAGGATACAGTGAGCATTCCAAATGCTACAGGATCCTGGATCCATGCACAGACAGAATAACCATTACTAACAGTGTGACCTTTGTGAAAAACTCAAGTGACAGTGTGATGACTCTCCAAGGTCCAGACGAAGGAGAACAATCAACCACGGACGAAACCACTGAAAGGGAGCAATCCTCTGAACAAATGGTCGAAATCAGCACAAAGGTAACAGAAGTGCAGGAACAGACACAGCCGGCTGCTGATGCTGAGCCAAGGCAGTCGACAAGGTCTAACAAAGGCATTCCCCCCCACTCATCTGTCCTACAAAGTCAGCACCAGTAAATTGTCAGAGCCAGCATCCTGGGAAGACATCTCGCAGATGTCAGAAGGGGAAGCAGAAAAATGGGTAAGAGCGACTGAAGAAGAAGTAAAGTCCATGCAGGACAATGCAACGTGGACAATTGCTCCACTGCCCGCAGGGAGAAAGACTACAGGCTCGTAAATGGACATTTAAAATAAAGTACAATGTGCAGGGAAATATTGAATGGTACAAGGCCCAACTTGTCACGAAAGGATACTCCAAGAAGTATGGAGCAGACTACGATGAAGCATTTGTACCTGTAGTTAAGCACACTACAGTCAGAACATTGTTAAGTATAGCTGCCAGAAGAGGAATGCAAGTCAAGCATATGGACATGAAAACAGCGTTCCTAAATGGTGAGTTGAAGGAAGATATTTACATGGACCAACCACCGGGGTTTGCAGACGCTGAAAGGTCAAATCTTGTATGCAAACTGCACAAAAGCATATATGGGCTTAAGCAGGCCACCAGAGCGTGGAACAATTAAATAAACAAGGTGCTCATGAAGGAAAATTTTACCAGGAGCAAAGCAGATTCCTGCTTATACACAAAGAGACTAAGAGGCAGGTGGATCTTTGTATTAATTTATGTCTATGACCTTATCATATGCTTTGAGCAAGAAGGGGGTGAGTGAGAAACAATGAGAGCTCTAAATCAGGACTTTGAAACTAATGACCTGGGTAACATAACGTTACCTTGGAATACAAATTGAAAGAGAAGACGACGGAAGCTATCTTCTCAACCAAAGACAGGCAATAGAAGAGATGATAGAAAGTTTCAGCATGGGGGGTGCGACAGCAGCAAACATCCCTATGGAAACCAGCTACCCAAAGGAGATCAAAGAACCGAGCTTTTTGCTGCTTTACAATAAGCAATACAGAAAGGCGATAGGAAAGCTCTTGTACATTGCCACAATCACAAGGCCTGACATTGCGGTGGCAATAGGTTTACTGTGTAGTAGGGATGGGACTACTGGATCATCCGGTATCTGACACTGCCGGTATTTTGGTGTATCGGCAGTATCGGATTATTCCAGTATATTGGGTCCGGTACCTGATCCCCCATGCCGGATTTTTTTACATTGCGGCCATTCAAATGAATGGCCGCAATGTAAAAAAAAACACAAAAAATCCCCAAACACTTTCCCTCCCCGAGTCCAGGCTGCGTGGGTGGAAGGGGGAACACCCCCAACCCATCCTGCCCAGCCTGGATTTAAAAAAAAATTCCCCTAAGTCCCCTAGTGTGCTGGGCTCTGGGCCGCTGCCAGCGACCCAGAGCCAGCACCAACAGCAGGTAAGTACCGGTACTGTACTGATCCCTGGGGTGGGGGGTGGTTTAACACCCCACCCCCACCCCAGGGATCACCCTGCCTCCCCAGCCAGGGATTGCCTAATTCCATTGCCATGCCTAGCTTGAGCTCCGGGTGGCGGTGGCGGCGGTCCGGAAGCTTCAGCGCTGGCTGTGGCTGCCGGCTTCAGCACGGAAGTTCCCCGGAAGGCCTAGTAGCGTGCTGAAGCCGGCAGCCACAGCCAGCGCTGAAGCCCCCGGACCGCCGCCGCCGCCCGGAGCTCAAGGTAGGCGATCCCTGGGTGCGGAGGTAGGGTGATCCCTGGGGTGGGGTGTGTGTTAAACCACCCCCCACCCCAGGGATCAGTACAGTACCGGTACTTACTTACCTGCTGCTGGTGCTGGTCCGGAGCCCGGCACACTAGGGCACTTAGGGGAAAAAAAATTAAAATCCAGGCTGGGCAGGGTGGGTGGGGGGGTGTCCCCCCTTCCACCTGCACAGTCTGGGAGGGGGAGGGGGAGGTTTTTGTTTTTTTCCATTGATTTCAATGGGGACACAGTTCCCCATTGAAATCAAAGTAAAAGATCCGGTACCGGTAAACCGGTATTAATCCTGTAAGCCGAGTTTTTTAAATCTGGGAACCGGTAAAACCGGTACCCAGTATTTGCCCTGATGTCCCATCCCTACTGTGTAGACAAGTCTCAACCCCAACTGAAAGGAAATGGAACGCAGTGAAGAGGGTCTTACGGTACCTGAAAGGGATTGTGCAGTGCACCTCAAGCTACGGCTCCCAGCAACTTCCATGTCAGACCTGATAGAGTATGTGGATGCAGACTGGGCTGGAGACCATTCAGACCAAAAATCTACCAGTGGGTACCTATTTTTGCTTGGTGGACGACCCATCAGCTGGTGCAGCAGGAAGCCTCTGTGACACTTTCCTCAAAGGAGGCAGAGTACGTGGCAACGTTGCGACAGAAGTTGGTTGTGGCAGCTTCTGAATGATCTGGGGCAAAAATCTCACAGACCCACGCCAATCCTGGAAGACAACCAAGGATGTATAGCACTGGTACGAACAGAAAGAATCAACCCCCGAACCAAACACATTGACATAAAAGACCGTTTCCTGAAAGACTCACAGGAACAAGGACTTATAGATCTGCAATACTATCCTAGAGGATATGACAGCGGATGTGTTCACGAAGCCACTAGCAGGGGAACGTCATCGCAAGCTATTAAGAATGAACCTAGTGGGTTTGATTAGTGACTGTTGAGAAGGGGTGTTGGATTGTGCAACAGTCACAAGTAAAAGCCCATTGCAAGCCCTGCAAGCTTAATGTGAGGCTTGTCCAGGAGAGGATCAGTTTTATTTTATTTTTTTTCATTTAATTTTGTACCCCGCAGACTACACCACAGGTGTCTCGTAGTGGCTTACATTCACAAATGAAATATAAATACATAATAAAAATACATAATAGCCAGTACAGAATATAAGAATACATAATCTAAACAATACATAATCTAAACATATATCAAACTTCAACCCAATAGCAGTCCACTTGAAGGAAAATATATAAACCCAACCCCCCTCCCATCCCAACCCCCAACCCCCCCAACCCATTCCCTGATGCCTCGTCTCACCGGGCAGCCCCGACCCTCATGCTGCACCCACCTCACACCTGGGGCTGCCCTCGGAACCTCCCCCCTCCCTATTCCAGTCCAACCTATTTCACCCAAAAAAACAATCTCCAAGAGCCTCCGCTACAAATGCACGGGCCTACAGCCCTGCCAACAATAATATTTTAAGCTGGCCCAACAAAGCCAGCTTCCAAGGAGTATGGATCCAAGCCCCAGCCCCTCCCCCATGGCAGGAGAGACAAGGAGCAGTCCAAAAGTGGGAGCAGTCCAGAGCCCTAGGTGCAGGGCTCTGAAGGTCCCCCTCGAGCTCCTCTCTCCCAATCTGGGGTCTTGCCTCCACTCCCTTCACATGGAGAGGCCGCATCTGCTACTGCTCTGCTGACAGCCCTGACGACGGCCGACACCCTTAGGTGTCACTCTTCAGCAGGCACCACCCCAGGACCTTTCTACCTGTAAAGGGGAGGAGGCAGGTGTCATGCGCTTCTCCGTCCCCTCCGCAGCTCCAGGGCTTCACCCCTTCCCCACTCCTCCCCATCAGGGGATGAAACAGGGTTTTTTCCTCTCCTTGTTTCCTCTCTTCTCCTCGCTCTGTCCTCTATCTTGCCCCATGCAGCCTGTACAGTATGGAAGCATGTTTTCTGAGTTCTCAGTAAAGTTCTGTTTTGAAGAAACTTCTACTGTGTGTTATTCAACAGAAAGCTAACTCTACAATAATGCACACCACGTGAACCCAATTAATCCAATTAGTCGAAAACTGGACACTGTGAGTAAGATGAAAAACTACGGGGTACCCAGCCAATTAGTGACCAGGAGAAAAAATTCCTTCCCAGCCCCTACAACAGGTGACCAATTATGCCCATAGTGCAGAGTAATAAGGGTGGGTGCTTACTACACTGAAGGCTTCTCACCAGGAACTGCTGCAGGAGCCTGGTGAGCATAAAATGGTGCCTACAGGTCCAGTACCACAAGACTTGCTTCGCACCTGTTTATGTTGCTGTGGCAACACTTCCAACAGTGTGGGGTCAGCTCACCAGGTCGTGCTACAGTGCGCCCTTTAGATGCACTTCCTTCCTTTTATACAGCGAGGGAAGTGTGACAATCCTCCCATCCCCACAGCTCTGCTGAGGTGGCAGATGTGGGATAAGGGCAAGTACTGAGAAAGAACACTGAAGTTCCCACACACATCCCAAAATGGAGAGTGAATATTCTTTCATGAACACAACTGGAGAAAGTGATGTGAAGAAACCCATCAATCAAATAAACTTCTAAAGCTGGATGAAGATGTATTTGTAATCTGGTTCAAGTATCTAAACAGTATGAATATCATCTAAATCGAAATGACAAGTTATTCACTATTCGCTCTTTCCCGCTGTTTTTTTATTTGCCATTTTCTGTGAGTTGAACAGAGATGCTACAGGGCCGATCCAAAGTCCCATGACTGAGAGGCTGTGAAGGTGCAAAAGTGCTGACTAAGTACCGGGGAAGTGTGGGAAATTGCTATAAAAGTGCTTTAAAAATGCAAAACTGTTGTAAAAGTGACAAAAAGTGACAAAACATAACAGGCAATGATATTGACAGTGACAGAAGTGTGGAATCACCAGAGACTGACGAAGTACCAACAGTCACTCGCAAGCACTCCCAACAGGTCAGTATTTCCCTGCAGAATAGGGACTCTTGCTCTCATCTCAACGCTATCTCCAAGTCCATTTCTTGCAGAACTGTTACGAACACGATCATCAGATGCAGAACACAAAAGAGCAACCAAATGAAGGCTACTTCACAAGTCAGTTTACCTGGGGGTAAAGCCATGCATTTGACAGCTGCTATTCAGGGATTAAACTACCTTCAGACGACTAAGGCCCTTTTCACTCGGGCTGCGGTGGGTGAGTGGATGAGTGGGCAGTCCGTGAGGATGCATTCCCACAGACCTCTACCCACCTCCACGCATGGGAGCATCTGGCATTGGCGCCCATTGCTCCACACATGGGTGATGGAGGGAAGTGGGGGGAGCTGGGGAGCGCGCACGCACTCCCCACTCATGGTGTTTCCATGGGTGCACCCCCGCACCTGCTGTGGTGTTCGCACGGGCATCCCCACCCACCCAAACAAGTGTGTGGCTAGGGGGCTCCCATGTGGAAAGGGCTTAACTCTATGAGAGTGGGAACAAAAACGTCTATAATTTGTTTATTTATTTATATATATTTTTTTACCCTGCCTCTCCTGCCCGCAGGGCAGCCCGGGGCAGCGACCAACAAGATAAAAGAATAAAACAATAAAACAATTTTAAAAGTTACAAATTCTAATATGCAGGGGAAGACAACCCCCACCCCACCACACCCACCCTACCCCTCGCTGAAAGCCTGGCAGAATAGTCAGGTCTTACATAAATGTCAAAATGACAGGAGAGTAGGGGCCAACCGAGCTTCCTCCGAGAGCGAATTCCACAGCACAGGGGGTAACTTGTCCCAGGGGCAAAGTAGCACACAATTTTTTTCAGGGCAGAAACATTCCATATGAAGAAGCCCTTAGTTCAGCTTAAATATGTATTGCATCCATCTCAACATTGATTCAGAGGGGAAAATAAGGTGAAAGATAACTTCTTTTTTAATGTTTTACAATATTCCACTATCAAAGTAAAACTTTGATTTGACTGTTTGCTCAATTTGTGAGGTTGGGGAAGTGGGTTACACATGCTTTAGCTTCTGTATTATAAACAGAAGTCCTAACATGTTTTGAACAATTAAACTGGCATTCATAAAAAAGTTAACCTGGAGTTTTTATACTGTTCATCCACTTACTTATTAATAGAAAAGAGAGAGAGAGAGAGAGAGAGAGAGAGAGAGAGAGAGAGAGAAGCAGATTGTCCCAGAGGACAATGTTGCAGAAAGTGAAGGTCAAGACAAGAGTTCAAATCGGTGCTTTATTTTCCTCACGAGTGGAGTTAGCCCAACCAGTGCTGTCAGACCTACTCCCACGGGACCTTAACAATTTTTATCTGTCAATATTTATTCAGAATGGAACTATGAAGACAAAAAGATGCCCTAGTTTTATGTTTTAAAAGAAACAATGAAAGGTTAAAAAATGAAAATAGAAAAATGCATAAAACCAGAGGGCAGTCTATGGCAGTCTTGGGTAAGTTCAGAATTTATGGAGACTGTTGCTTTAGTTTTTGGTCTCTGACAGAGAGCTATATTATCCAACCTTTCAGTTACTGAGAAGGGAAAATATAGACTATGGGTAAAAACATGCGTGCAGCTGGCGGGACTGCTCCCCGGGCCACCCTGGGGGAGAAAATTGCAGGCACCATGTCCTGGGTCACATCGGGGCATGAACTGATGTGTCCATGGCCAGGGAGCTGTCCTGCCAGCCGCATGGGTTGGGTAGGGCCAGGAGCACAATAAATTTGTGGGCAGACAGCTCCACCCACGCCCTGTTCCCAGTGCCCTGACCCCCCATGATGGACAGCCATGGCGACCAATGAGGTACAGTCATGGCCATGCCATGGCATCCCCTGGCCTGGGGTGGGTATGCCATGTGGGAACAGATGTGCTAGGCCGCTGTGGCCCAGTTAAGACAGGTCATAACCTGTGTTGTGACCTTGGAGATTTGCTGAAGTCACAGACCAGTCTAGCCACCAACACTCCGCAGGGAAATCCTGGCCCAACATCTGGCAGCGCATGTACATATGTACAGGTGTGTCCCGGGCTACAGGACAAACAGAGTTGCATCTGTTTTTTACACTATGGCTGTTAACTGAGTCAACAAGATGTCTGTTAACCCTACCTAGTGGGGGAGGGTTTTCCCAAACCAGCTGTAGGAACACACGTCTCCGCAGCCTTCCCAGCCAGGGAAAAGGTGTGGTGAGTGATGTGTGTCCGCCGAACCACACCCACACTGCTACCATTGCCCCCCCCCCCCGCCAACCTGGAACAAACAAGTCACCATGACGGTGGCCCACCTGGGACAAAGCAGGCCCTACTTTGCCAGCAACACATTTGTAAACGCACTATGACCACATTCACCTGATGTGGCAGCAAAGGCCTGTGAGGCAAAGACGCGGCAGGGGGAGGAGCCTGATGCTGGAAGTAGCACCAGTGCAAACAGAGTTCTGCTGTGGCAAATCCAGCCCTGTCATCTGTGAGCAAAGCCGCATCAGATGTGAATATGGCCTATGTTATGCTTTTATCTTGCCTTACTGCAATGTTTCACAAAGTGTGGTGTGTAAGGTATCTGAAGGACTACATGTCCTTCCATACCCCATTGTGGCCCCTGCAATTGGCTGGGAGTGCCTCCCTGTGGGTACTGTCTGTTAGCCTTGTTCATATGACCAGGGTTCATAGGAAGGCATTCTTGGTTACTGTCCTGATGCTATGGAACTCCCTTCCCACAGAATATACTCGGGCCCTGGCCTAAGCGTCTTCTGGAGGTGGTGTAAGACATTTTTGTTTGAAAAGGCATTTGGTGAACAGGGATAGGGAAGTTGGGGGAATGGAAAATGATGCCACAGCCCCCTGGTGAGAGGGGTGTCCAAGCAGTGATGGGGATAGGGTTATGTGGTGTGAGGTGGAGGGTTTGAAAAGAAGGTTAGTGGGTGGGGTTTAGGGTTTCTTTGTAAATAAGTTTTGTATCCACCCCCACCCCCATGTTTGTATTTTATATTTCTGTAAGCCACCCTAAGCCTTCGAGGTAAGGGTGAGATAAAAAAAAATTAAGAAACAAACACATACATGACTTTTAATTTTATTGTTAAGTCTCAGAGACCATGTTCAGATGAGCCATTTACATCAGATCTGCTGTCATTTTTCAAAGAACACAGCATGTACATTCACATGACATTCATGCCAATTTGCAGTAAACTGAAAATGTCACAGAATAAAATTCCCCAATTTAATTTTACACCAGGGGGAAGTGTCAAGGTTATGGAGAAACCCTTTAGAACATGAACTTAGTGTGAAGGAACTGGAAACAACAGCCTATTAATGTGTGCAAATGCAAATGATGCATTAAGTATTTCAAAGTCAAGCATATAAGGGTGATTTCAGACGTAACGTTTTCGCCATTCACCACAGTCAACTGCAGTCAAATGCAGGCGGTGGTGAAAGAGCTGTGCACGTCTGTTGGCCCGCATCCAGATGTTCACCACAGTCAAACGTGACCCGGGGTGAACCTAACCACGCTTCGTGAGGTCGGGGCGGGAGGAGGTCCAGAAGTGTGGTGAATGCCCACCACGGCAGGGGTAAATGAAAAGTAACTTCTGAACAGAAACCCCTGGCCACGGTGGAAGGAAATGACCACGGGCCACGGTGACGGCACACAGCATCGCTGCTAGGCAACCAACAACAAGCAGAACACGGAGGGAGATTTAAAGGGAAGGCAGCAGTACAGAAGTGTGTGCTCACTACTGCCCCTGACAACACACCTGTGCCACATATATGCACGCCTCCTCCCCCCCACCACCCGGGGCCATTGGGTGCGCACCAGTGGCCGCACAGTCTATGTCGGAAGGGCTAGCGGCCCGAAACCTCAGCCCCCTGCATGGGGGGTCTGCCAGTGTCGGTGCCGGTGGTGAGGGGGTGGGGGTACACCGGGGTGCCACTGTGCTCCCCCAGTAGCGGCTGTGGTGCCACATTGGGGGTACCCTGTCCTGCCTTTCCCCCCCTCGGGCCCAGGGTTTTGGCCCCTGGGCCGCTGAGTCTCCCGGTGCGTGCTCTTGCTAACGTTCCTATCCATCTAGAAGGTGTGTATGCGTGGGGCTGTCCGGCCATGAATGCTGGCAGCTGTGTGCTGCCCACTCCCTTCTCCTCCATCCACAGCGGCCCCAGTTTTCCCGTCCTGCCATTATCTGTTGGCCTTCGCACCCCCTGTCTGCCTGTGCAGCCCCCCTGCCCCGCAACCCATGCTGCCCTCACGGCCGCTGCGGCTCACACCCTCCAGGAGCTTTACTTTGGCAGCTGCATCTCAGCCCAAGGTTCCGCTCGGCGGCTCCGGGGGCTCTGTCCGTGCCTGGACCGCCCACGACAGCATGACCCTTTGTGACCTGTGATGTTTGCCCATCTTTCAGTGCTGCCTGTGTTACTTGCCCACCCGGCCGGATGCCTATCGTTGCATGAGCTTTGGTATGCTGCGCTTTGGCTATGTCGCGACTGCTGGCGACTGCCACGTGTACTGTGAGGAGCTGGGGCTTGCCCCTTTCCCTGAGGGGTGCCTACCGTCCACTCTGGGGGGCCTTGCGGCGTGGAGTCCTGCCGAGACAGCCTCCGCCCTGTGTGTGTGTGCCTTCCCGGGATATGTGACCTGCCTGAGTGAGGGTGGCCCTGCCATGTTCGTGTCTTACTTCATCAGCGTGCAGGGTGCATATCCACGCTCCCGCGGGGATGCCTACTACCATCTTCTGGAACTGTCCCATCTGCCCTGGCCTCCTGCAGCTGATTATGGCATCCCTCCCCCCCTCTGGACCTGAGCTGGTGGTCCTGTCTGAGGTGTGCGGCCGCTCTGATGTGCAACTCTGGATGAGCTGTGCAGATCCCTTCGAGGCCTTTTACCTGATCTGCTTCCACATGGCCGCCCGTGGCTTCTGCTGGGGTCTGTGGCAATGGCCCCAATAGGTGCACCTGCTGTTGTTACCGCCCCCTCCACCCGATGGTAGCCCCAGCAGCTGGGTCTAGGGCACACCGGCCTCATCTAGCATCTGGGTGCCTCCTCAGTGCCTTTCTTCCACCTGTGGCCTGTGTGCTATTGCCACCGCCTTCTGCCACCTTGGGACTGCTGGACCACCTGTGACCCGCCTCCGCCCGCCTGTCACCCTCTCGCCTGGGACCTGCGGGCGCTGCCCGAAACCCGCCGGGTGACCTCCTGCTGACATATTGCTGACAGCCCTCTGACTCCGTGAGCTGCCTCCCCCACCCTTGCGCCCCGCTCTCCTGCACCTGGCCTGGTGGCCCCTGTTTCTTGGTGCTGGGGCCGCTCCCTGGCCTTGGTGGCCCTTGACCATGGACCGGTTTTTCACCGGCCTCTTGTTTGCCTTGGGTTGTGTGTCTGGGTGGCCCCCTTGCCCTTCCTCCTCCGTGCGGGTGGGTGGGGGTGGTGTCCATGCCCTTGTCCGGTGCTTCCCCTCGCGCACTGGGTGTGCTTCTCCTCCAGACACTTGTTCCGTGGAAGGACGTTGTGTTGGTTCCCCCCCTCCCGGACTGGGCCCCGCGCCCCTTTGCTGCTGCTCCTTCTCCTGCGCCGATTATCCTCATGCTCCCGAACTGTATGCCTCTCCGCCGGGCCATTGCCGCTTGTGCCCTCAATAAATGCCTGTTGTGCTTCACTGTGCCTTGTGTTGCCTCCTGTCTCATTGGGCTGCTGGGTCCCCCTTCCCCTTGTCCGCTGGGTTCCTGACCCCTCCTCCTCCTGCTGGGCTGGCCATGTGCTTCTGACCAGCCATGGGGTTCCCTGTCCCACTCTGGTGTGTGCCTCCCTCTGTCCCCCTGCTCAGCTCCCCTTTGTTGTGTGGGTGTGCTGCTTAATTTTTGTGTGCACTTCTCGTTTTGAAGTGTGCACACCTTCCGTGCAGCCACTATTTGCTAGCGCTACTTGTGCTGCAGCTCCCTCCACCCCCTCCCTTTGTGTTTCCCTTCCCTGGGCGGGGTCCTCCGCTGTCTTTGGCTTCGTTTGTCCTCCGGCCTCCAGGTTTGCGTCTGCGCAACCCTAGTGCCTTGTGGGGCTCCCACCGCAATTCTCACCACCACGTCATGTTTGTAGGGTTCCCCCGACCCGGGTTCACTCCAGTTGGCCCTGGGCGGTGGTGCAGCCCCTGTCATGTCTGTTGGGGCCGAGTGGCTCACCGCGGCCCGTGGTGATTCACTTGACACCGGGGTGAGATTCAGTGTGGTGAATCTCACCGCGTCACATCTGAAATCACCCTAAGAGAATAATTGTATTATGAAAATCTATCCCAGCATTTACAAAGACTGAGGGAAAAGAGAAAGTGTATGAATTGCAACCCCTAATCAGAAAGAAAAGAAGGGGACCCCCGCCCCAAACCAACTTGTGAGTAATCATAATAAAAAAGGTCAATATTTTTAAAACTGAGGAGAGAAAATATTGATATTAAAACAATTTTACTCAGGCATATGATTTTGGCCAACATGTAAACTATTACCCTGAAAAGAGATTTTGGTGGGAGGGAAATGGAGGGGAGGGGATTAAGCAGTAGAGCATAAACAGAAAATAACTATAAACAAAACTGTTTTACAATTTTATATGTAGCAGTGCTTACCAGTCAAAAGTAAAGATTCTTTGACACTATCAGATTTCTAGAAGCATTATCTAAAAATCAAATTAAGATTTATTATAATAAAAGTAATTGGTTATATATAGTGTGATCATTTATTCATCTGTTTTGTATTTATCCCTATTTGTAATTATCAGATGAGTAAATGATCAACCTATAGTTCTATAATGTTATATTATTGCTGTGTTAATTACTTATGCATTCTCAACTCATTTAAAAGAAAGAAGTACAGTCTCTTAATAGTTGTGTTATATGATTCTACAATGAAAAGAAAATTCACATTGCCAGAGCTGGATCAAATAACAAACATTAAATTCATGAGTATTATTTGAATTTTCAGATAGTACTCTGAAAATCTCCATATATGTCTGTCCCTAAGCATATATCCAACCCCAATATCTGTTCTGGGTTTAAAAATCAGCTTCCTTTTTTTGAAATGAAGCTGTTAGAAAGGGGAGATGGGCACAAGGATCTTAATGAAAATGCCTCAGAGCATAACTGTTTCAGTCACACAGGTAGTGCCTAATAACCATGATTCCTAGTTTTCTCTTTGCAATGGAAAACCAGAGATTTTGCCTTTTTCCAAAAATGACAAAATCGTACAGGTTTGGGAAGAAGACACAGCAAGCGCGGGGCAGCTAAAACGCAGAGTGGAGCTGAGGGGAAGCAACCTGAAGGCATGTGTTGTGGAGGGGAAGAGGCTCTGCAGTTGGAGGGGTGCCACAGACCTTCTGTGGGTTGGAGGGGCAGGGGCACTATGAATTGGGGTGGTCAGATCTTCTGAACCTTGGGAAGAGGGGAGAGGAGGCCAGCCTAATTGGGCCCACAGCAGCCTCCCCAAGTGCCAACCTCTACAGGGTCCCCCTTTCTAGTTGGCAGAGAGGTCTGGGACCAGGCTGGGGGGGGCAGAGGCAGCAACGAGCACAGGGAAGTGGAACAAAACCCTAAATGCATGTGTGGGGGGGGGTATATATATATAAATGAAAAAATTCGGTTGTTTGGTTCGAAACCCAAGTTTGGGTCCAGTTGTTCTGTTCAGCGGAGTTTGGTTTGGCTGAACTCGGCCGAACATCCAAAAATAGCGCTACCGATACCCAAATCAATTTTTTTTTTCAGTATCGGTATCATTTGGCCCTGAAACCACCCCTGGTCTCCACCCCTGGTGCCAGGAAGTCTGCTCCTCAGCTGCTTCCCCCTTCCAGACACGTTTTTCCCACCCCCGAACTCATCTGAACTCATCCAAACGAAGAGATTTTGACACTTACAGGGGCAGTGTAGCTCCAAGTTTGGCTGGGAAAGCCAGGCAGAATCCTGAGAAACTTGAGGCTTGGCCAGCAGGAGATGGAACCCTGTCTGTGAGCAGGGAGCTGGACTACAGTGGAGCCCCACAAATTGATCCCAAAGCTGCAACCTAGGATGACCTAGGGGCAGGAGACAGAGTATAAAGGTGGGACCTTTCCATTAGAGCTTAGGAGGGTTAACCTTTATTGTTCAGTGTGTCAAAATCCTGCCCTGACATGCGTGAGAGAAGCCGCAGCAGATCGCCGTTCGCACCAGCTCTTTTCCCATTGGCCAGCTCCTCTGCGCTGCCGTGTCTTCCCTCGCCCCTCCTGCTGCCGCCACTGCTGCCACAGGTGGGAAAGCAGCCTTAGTGAAGAAACTCCTAACTGGTGGGCTGTGCTGGCCATAGGATTGGAGGAGGTCAGACTCAAAAGCATTCCAGAGTGCCTCACCCAGTACAGACAGCACTGATATACTCTGTATAGCGGCAGGAGGGATCTGAGCTAAATTTTCTGTGAAATATTGTCAGGACTAGATACTGTTGTCATCATCATCATCTAATAAAAATAAAAAATGCTCCTTTAAAAAATGAAAATACACATACAGCAGAGAATCTACAATGTAGGTCAGAAGACCTATATTATTGTTACCATTCTAAAAAGAAAACTTCATAGGAGAGAATTTACACAGACCATCAGAAGATCCAGATTTAAACATCAGACCTTATCAATCACCTTTTCACAGTAATAATACCAGAGGTACAGGAAGAAGAACTGGCTGCCATTTTAATTCAGCAACCAGAAAATGAACTCTAAATATTGCCCAATAAGATAGATAGTCTTTTGTAAGGCTGTCACACCGCCGATAACTACTTTCATATTTTTTTTAAGAAGCTAACAGCGGGGAGGGACAATGATACAGGTCAGTCTAGAATCTGGGGCTGCTGGCATAACAGCTACAAGTATTTGCCATCCAGCCTAGGGATGGCAATTTCAGGTACAGATTAATCTGTAACTAGCTGAAAAGTGCTGTTACGGATTAATCCATACCAATCCATAACAGTGGTACAAAAAATTGCAGATCCTCTGTTACGAATCTACCTTTCCCACCCACCCACCTGGCCTCTGGGTGATCTTGATTGCAGGTCTGGTGGGCTTCAGCTTGATTGAAGGTCCCGGGGGAGCTCCTCCTATGTGGAGGAGTCCCCCGGCAGGCTCTCTCATTGCAGCACGCTATGGACCATTTTGCGCATGCGCGCTGTGGAGCAGGGACCTCCACAACACGCCACAACAAGAGCCTGCAAGCAGGACTCCTCCACACAGGAAGAGCTCCTCCGGGACCTTCAATCAAGCTGCAGCCCATCAGACATGCAATCAAGCTCACCCTTGTTACAGGTATGCTTTTTAAAATTATTATTACAGGTACAGTACAGTTCAGAACCATAATTAATTTTTTTTAAAACAACCCCCCGTTACCTCCTCAACTCTTCTCCTCCCCCCGCACCCCCTGAGGCCCTGATGTAGTACTTACCGGCCTCAGAGTGAGCTTGATTGCATGTCTGGTGGGCTGTAGCTTTATTGAAGGTCCCGGAGGAGCTCCTACTGTGTGGAGGAGTCCTACCGGCAGGCTCTCTCATTGTGGCATGCTGTGGAGTTTCCTGGTTCACAGTGCACATGCACAAAATGGTCCACAGCATGCCGCAATGAGAGAGCCTGCCAGGGGATTCTTCCACACAGGAGGAGTTCCCCCGGGTAGGGATGTGCGAACGCAGTTCGAATGTTCATAGTTCAGACCGAACTTGGTCTGTTCAGACGACCGAACCCGAACTCAATCTGAATTCTGAAACGACCAAACAGTTCGGTCACGTTTGGATCAAGTTTGGATGAGTTCAGACGGGAAAAACGTGATTGGAAGGCCCAGGGAGAGGGAGACAGAGGAGGTGCAGCCTGCCCAATCACCATCCCTTTTCTCCTCAGACCACTGGCTTAGCAGTCTGCAATTGGACATGGGGGGAAAGGGGGGCTAGGCTGCACAGAGCAATGGGTTTTGTAGTAAGGCGGGTGCAGCAAGTTACAAAAGTCATTGCCCTCCCCCCCTTCCAACACCTTCTGAGCTAGTAGCTGCTGTTCCTGACAGCAGGCATTTTCAGAAGTCTCCCTCTCCCAGCAGTTTGAGTTCCTAATCCATTGCCATCCTCCTATTTCACCCATTCCACACATTTAGGTGTTATTTTTATTTTTTACCCATCCCTGTGTTCTTTCTCCCTACCCTCCATTGAATCCTTCCCTCCTCCCACTATATATTCCATCCCTGATTCCCTTCCCCTATTTTTGGATTTATTTAGAGTAGGATTATATTGATTCATGTTTCATTTCAGTTTTGTTCCCCTCCCTGCGTTGTTTGGTGTGAGCTGTCTGTGTCCCCCCCACCACCACCATCCCTGTGTATATTATTATTATATTTATAATATATAGATATATATTAGATATTACATAGTTATTATAGATATAGGGTGTTTTCAGACGTTACGGGGCTGCTTGGCCCCGTACCGAAAACAACCCATTCATTCCCCGCCGGGGTCACCCCATCATGCCATATCAGACGTGCCAGGGGGATCCCGGCGGGGAATCTGGGAGGGGGCGGGGCCGCGTGGCGCAACGTGCAGCCGCACGACCCCGCCCCCTTCATGCACCCCGCCGCCCGCCCTCTGGGGAGACGGGCGGGCAGCGGGGCCAATGCAGCTGCCGCGTCGGGCCGGATGCGCTGTGGCCCGGGATCCCACCGGGGATCCTGGGCCGTGGCAACCGGCCAGACGTTACTTTTTTTTGGTCCCCACTGGGGATCTTTTTGACCACGCTTCCTGGGACATTTCCCCGGCTAGCCCAGGAAGCGTGGTTCAAATTGACCCCATGTGCGGATTGACCGTGGCGAACATCTGGCGGCCGCAAAACAGACGTTCGAGACACAGTGACCACAGGTGGGTATTCACCGTGGTTCACTGTGATCTCATAACATCTGAAAATACCCATAGATAGTTGTAGGAGTTAGCTTAGAGATAGATTAGATAGAGATAGTGTGTTGTAATATTTTATAGTGTATTTGTAGGACTATGCCTTTGTAGAAAATATATTAGATTTAGTTCCATTGGTGTTAGAATAGTAATATTTAGCAGTTAGACTAAATAGCAAACACTACCGATACTGATATCGCCCCCCGAACGTTCGGCTGAACGAATGACCGAACCCAAACTCGGGTCCCAGAATGAACGACCGAATCTGAACTCGGTTCCCGAACCGAACGACCTAACAACTAAACTTCCAAACCGCGTTTGCTCACACATCAAATCTGGGTTCACCCAATCTGGGTTCCGCCCTGGCTATGGCACTGAGATGGCGATGGTGGCTTTGGTGGACGATTTCCGCCAGGAGATGGATGCAGGATGTTCTACATCTTGATCCTGCTAGATCTCTCGGCCGCTTTTGATACCGTGGACCATGGGCTGCTGTTGAGATGGCTGCGAGACCTGGGGGGTCTGGACAGGACTGTCCCTGGGTGGTTCTGCTCATTCCTCTCAGGGAGAAGCCAGCGGGTGGTGCTGGGGGCTGAAACATCTAGCCCCTGGGCCTTGACCTGCGGCATTCCGTAGGGTTCGATTCTGTCTCCGCTTTTGTTTAATATATATATGCAGCCCCGGGGGAGATCGTGAGAGGGTTCGGAGTGCATTGTCACCAATATGCTGATGATACTCAGTTGTACCTCTCGTTTTCAACAGGACCCAGGTCCCGCTGTCTTGTTGCTTTCCCAATGTTTGGAGGCTGTGGTGAATTGGATGCATCAGAGCAGACTGAAGCTCAACCCTGATAAGACGGAGGTGATGGTGGTGGGTAGGGCGAGGGAGGTGCTGACTCCTCTGGTGGGGGGAGTGTCTGCCCTCCCATAGCCCAACAGGTTCGGAGTCTGGGGGTGGTGTTGGATTCGGGCCTCCATCTGGATTGGCAGGTAGAGGCGGTGGCTAAAGCCACCTTCTGCCAGCTGTATCTGGTACACAGGCTGTGCCCATACATCTCCGGGCCCGACCTGGCCACTTTTATTCACACCTTCATCACCTCGAGGCTAGACTACTGCAACGTGCTCTACATGGGTCTTCCCTTGGTTCTGATTCAGAGGCTGCAGCTGGTGCAGAATGCGGTGTCCCGCCTCCTTAAGGGGACGAGGCGATGGGAGCATATCACACCTGTGCTGAGCACTCTGCACTGGCTGCCTATAGTGTACCGAGCCAGATTCAAGGTGTTGGTGTTGGTTTATAAAGCCCTATATGGTCTGGGCCCCTCATACCTTGGGGACCGCCTCGCCTTCCCTGCCCCAGGGCGGCCCCTGCAGTCTTCCGGGGGCGCCTTCCTGGAGGTCCCCCATGTTAAACAGGGGACCATAATGGAGGGGGCGTTCTCGGTGGCTGGGCCGCGGCTTTGGAACTCCCTCCCAGAGGAAGCTTGCCTGGCCCCTGGTCTGATGGCTTTTCATCGAACCTGTAAGACCTGGCTGTTCACCCAGGACTTCAGAGGGGAGGGTGGGAGGGCAGGGTAGGGAGGAAGAATATTTGGGGGGGTAGTTTTAAATTATTTATATTGTTGTTTTATGTATTTTATTGTTGTTTTGGTTGTTGTGAGCCGCCCCGAGATGCCATAGGCATGAGGGGGCAGCCAATAAATGTAATTAAATAAATAAATAAATAAATAAACATCCCTACCCCCGGGACCTTCAACCAAGCTTCAGCCCACCAGACCTGCAATCAAGCTCACCCCGAGACCAGTAAGTACTATACCAGGGCCCCGGGGGGGGGGAGATGAGTCGGGGGGTAACGGGGTTGGGTTTTTTGTTTTTGTTTTAAAATTAATTATGGGTCCAAACTTACCCGTAACAACCTGTACCTGAAATTTAGTGTGGGTTGCCATCCCTAATCCAGACAGACTGCTACTCCTTGTGCAGCAGCCTTACAAACAGCTATGTAGCTTCCAAGTTCAATTTCACAGCTCTATTACCTGACCTTCATTAAGAATCTTGGGTTCTAGTCCTCTCTGTGTGCTCTTCTCCCCTTTCTGATAACTTAATTTCAAAATAAAGGGACACTTACACTCATACAATTTTCCACTTTTAAATCTGAAGCAAGGAACAATAGTGGATGGTATTTATGTCATTAGATCCAAACCAAAACAGGAAAAATAATCGGATACTATATTTGCCATGAATATTCATTTGGTGCTATATACTTCTCATTGTTCATAAGTCCATCACAAAAATGCAGGTAAAGGTATCATGGCAGCCTAAAATCTAATTCCTGACTAAGTTTTACTTTAATCCCATTTAATCCCATAATATATATATATTATATATATATATATATATAATGAATATTTTGGTACCATATGCAATATGATGAGTTGATTCTTCTCTCATGAAAGAAAGGCATTACTCCAGTGTAAACCAATGTGAGGGAAAAATCAGGTTCAAAGAATATAGTTCAAAGCAGCTTCTGATACTTGTTTCACGACTTGTGGGAGGACACGTGGGTGTATTGTGACAAGTCAGTTCTAAACAAGATCTAGATCACAATTTCCTTTCACATAGGCCCACATAAAAGGTTATCCTGAGAGAGTAGTTCAATCATTTTTGTCTAGTTTCACTGCTAAGAAATAAATGTTTCAACCAAAAAATTCTCTGTAAAACTACGAAGGAGACCGCTGACCTAAT
Source organism: Sphenodon punctatus (assembly GCA_003113815.1). NCBI lineage: Eukaryota > Metazoa > Chordata > Lepidosauria > Sphenodontia > Sphenodontidae > Sphenodon > Sphenodon punctatus. Next base: position 5,077,398 of record QEPC01013194.1, on the reverse strand, counting down.
CTTTGATTTTAAGATGTTACAGGCTGTCTTAGGCTGTAGTATCATCTCTATTCTTTATCTGAGGTTTGAGAAAGAAGTGTCTGATTAAAAAAGGATTTTGATCTACACCTAGTCACCTGCTGCAACTCATTCCCAGATGAAAAAATGAAAACACTGAAATTTGCTTTTGGTTTGGGATTTTATTTCTCTTTTCAAAAAGGTGACTCCTTCCATATCTAACCCATACATGATTCCAACAACCACTCTGGACACTAGGAGAAAGGTCACAAGCCCTTCTAACCTCTATCCCCCAAGCCCTTCTTTCAGAAGAGCTACACTGTTTGTTTTCTACTCCTATCCTGAATATGACTCTATTCCAAAGAGAGAAAAGTGAAAATGGCTAGGGCTGTGCATTTGACATGGATGAGCACCCATTTCCGTGGGTGCACACGCACCTTCACCCATCTCCACGCGCGGAGCAACCGGCATTGGAGCCTGTTATTCTGTGCGTGGGTGATAGGTGGAGGTGGATGGAGAGCAGGAGTGTGCATTCACCCCCAACCACTGTGGGCACAGTTCCTATGGGCACCGACCTGCACCTGCCACAGCGTTTACACAGGTGTGCCCCCCCTCCCCCACAACCACACACATGTGCGGGGGGTGGGGTTGGGTGCACCAGTGTGAAAAGGCCAAGAGAGAGAGAGAGCACTCCCAAAAGTTTCTGAAAACCATCATATCTGAGGTCTCAAACTAAGCCCCCTAAAATGAAGCACATATCCAGCTCAGAGCCAGGCTGTTCTTTGACTCTCAGTTTAGCTCCTGTTTTCAGAGACTGTATTGAGCTCTCCTCACCTGCAGGTGCCTCTGTTATCTCAGAACTGCAGTCTCCAGCACTGCAGCCAGCCCCAGCTGAGTAAAGACTAGCTAAGACAGGGAGAAATGATGAATCCCCAAGCCAATGCCCCCTCCCCCACAACAAGTGACACTCCTGAACCTAGTCCCATGGCCCATTCCCCTTTCCCTTAATCAGTCACTCCCTCTAAGCCAGATCCATACCCCATTCCTACCTCCCCAAGCTAAAAACCTCCCCACCAAGCCACCCATATTCTCTACCCTCCCCAAACCAGTGCCCCCCCCCCCTTTTTAAATTGATAGCAGCCTTAGCAGCAGTTTTAACTACATTTCTCTTTCCTGTCAAGCTGGCAGTGTCATTACAATTTGGCGTCATTGCAGTTCTGTGCGAACAGAATACGGGTGTGCAGATGGGTTGACAAAACTTGATAGAAGGCTTACAGGTGCCAACCTTCCTTCATTCCACCCATACTTCCAAGTCATTTGAACTTCACTTTTTACATGGTTACTTCTTCCAATTACATTACTGGCAAGCACGGGCATAATTATAGTGGGGAACATGGGGGAACACATCCCTCACAAATTTTGTTCCATTCCTAAAATAACCAAAAATGAATTGCACACCTCAACAAAATAACAGATACACAGGGCCCCATGGTCATTCTGTTTTCCATATTTGTGGCACTAGGGGAAATGAAGCTAACGTGGGTAAAGATACAAATGAAATAACATTAATATCAAAACACAAATACAGATGCAGATAGAAACACAGATAGAAGGGAGCAGCTTTTATAGATATGACTGCTGCGAGGTCGTCTGGCATAATCATATCTAAAAAGTGGTCTTTTATAAATTGCCTCTCATTTGACAAGGGCAATCTTGCCAAGAGGTCACACAACCCAACAACCTGTAGTGAGTGTTTTATGTCATTAAGTCACATCTGAGAGTAGGTATCTAGCTCCTCTAGGTCCAACTGAGCATGTTTTTGAAAACACCCTGGGAGATAGGCTCTCACTTTTAGCCAGTACAAAACTGGACGGAGTCTGGCTAAGCTTGACAAATTCACCAACCCTGACTCTGCCCGAGCCAGGGCCCTAGGGGGTCATTGGAGGAACCAAGAGCAATTTCGTAAGGAAACTTGCTTGTGCCTGATAAATTATTAAAATTACCCTTCTCCATTAATGATTGCATGATGCAGTAAAGCTGCTTAGGCCACCCCTGTCTTTAGCATGTAGCTACTTAGGAAGTATTATTTTGAAGAATACACTTCTCAGTCTCTCAGTCATTTAGTGGTATGACATTTGCTATATCAACACCAATTGGTATTTGCATTGGCAATGGATGAAAAATAAAATATGCTAACAAACTATCACCTTAGTATGCATCCTTTGTTTCACTTCCCTGTTTCTTGTGAAGGACAAACACCAAGAACGTAATTACCCTTTGGATTTTTTGACGAAAGGTTGTAAGTGTATTCAAACCTTGTTTTAAAATACAATAACTTCTCAAGGAAACTGTTCATGCATAAGCAAAATGAAGGAAGGGAAGGACCACTCATAATGGCTGACCTTCTTCCCTTCAGATGCTTATAATGGAAAGCATCCAAAAAGTTTCATGTCTGCTAAGTATACTTAAACGGTAAGCCTTTATAACAGTCAACATTATTCTAAGTTGTATCCAAGGTCTGTAAACCCACACAAGTGATTATATAAGGATTCTACTATCATATAACTACTAAATTAAATATCATTAAATACTAAAGCTGAAACCGTTGCCACTGAAATCCTTAGAAAAGCTCATATTGAATTCAATGGAGATAAAACTAGTCAAGTCTGCTAGACAAAACCTTGACAGAAGGCTTAGGTGTCAACCTTCCCTCAATCTACCCATATTTTAAAGTTATTTTAACTTCACCTTTTACACTGTTACTTATTCCAACTACATGCCTGGCAAACATGGACATAATTATAGTGGGGAATACATATGTGGAGGATGAATCTGGTACAGGGGCAAAACCTAAAAGATTGCTCTCACTGTATTAGGCTTCTGGTCTCTGCTCCAAGATTGCTAGGCCTCTGTCCTAATAAGAAATGTTTCCATTTTCAGTTTTAGGAATTGCTTACAGAAGCTTCTTACTCCTGATAAGGAATTATAACCTTCAGTACAGCCTGCCTGGAGCCGAGAGCTAACTACAACTACCAAACTGAAAACATACCAGTTTCTTCTTATCTCCTTTGTTTTGAACTGTCTATATAAGATTCTGGCTCTCTCTGTGAGAGACAGACAGAGGAGAAAGATTTATTTTTACTGTGGCTGTGCAGTTTCTTTTTTCTCCACATAGCTATGTTACACACTTGGAATATATCTCACCTTTGACTGACACACATTGTCTTTGTGTGTTAATTTCCACCACACATCCCTCACAAACTTCTTTCTCCTGCAATCCCAGGTCCATGCGGGTAGAACTTTTAGAGCCCAAGGAGATCAAGCATCCCCCCACAAACTTTAGCCCAATATGACACCCCTCTTAAAAAGGAGCAGAAGAGAAATGATAATATTTGGCCAAATTTCTCAAGTGCAGAATAGATTGTAACAAGAGTTATTATTTTACAGTCCCATTCTAAAATGGGTGGTGCTGGGGGATAAGTCATCATTCCCCCGTGACCTCTCATGTGGTGTCCTGTAAGGTTCTATTCTGTCCCTGCTCTTGTTCAACTAGACATGCAGCAAATAGGTGAGGTCGTCAGGTGTTTCAGAGTGAATTGTCATCAATATGCTGATGACACTCAGCTGTACCTCTCATTTTCTTTGGACCCAGGCCCAGCAGACTCTGTGCTTTCTCAGTGTTTGATGGCTGTGGGGGACTAGATGAGGCAGAGCCGACTGAAGCTGAATCCTGACATGACGGAGGTAATGTTGGTGGGGAGAGCGGCGGGGTGACTTCCCCTGTCATTGATGGGGTTCATCCACTGCTAGTCTCCCAGGTGTGGAATCTAGGGGTGCTCCTGGATTTCCAGCTCCGCTTGGATATCCAGGTGGAGATGGTGGCGAAGGGGGCTTTCCGCCAGTTACATCTAGTTCGGCAACTTCAGCCTTATGCATTGGACTCCGACCTGGCCACCATCATTCATGCTTTTGTCACCTCGAGACTGGACTACTGCAATACGCTCTATGCAGGGCTACCCTTGGTGACGGTCCAGAGGCTGCAGCTGGTGCAGAATGCAGTGGCCTGGCTCCTTACGGGGTTGAGTTGTTGGGAGCACATTACACCAGTGCTCTGTGCTGACTGCCTATCTTCTTCCAGGCCTGATTTAAGGTGTTGGTTCTCACCTTTAAAGCTGTACACGGCCTCTGCCCGACCTATCTGCAGGACTGCCTCACCCCCCAGGTCCTAGTTCGGCCCCTGCGGTCCACTGGGAGTGCCTTCTTTGAGGTCCCCTGAGTAAATCGGTGGGCCACTATGGAGATGGGGTTCTTGGTGGTCACATCTCAGCTGTGGAACTCCCTCCCGGAGGAGGCTCACCTAGCCCCAGACCTGCTGACTTTTCATCGGGCTTGTAAAGCCTGGCTGTTGCACCACGCATTTTGGTGGAGGGGACGAGTGAGGGAGGGATGGGATGGGGGGGTACAATGGGATGATTTTATATTATGTCATCTTTTAATTGAATTTTAATGGAATTATTGTTGTTATTTTGTTTTTATTGTTATAAGCTGCCCCGAGCTGCCTGTGGTCAGACTGGGCGAGATATAAGAGCTTTATATAAACAAATAAATAAATAAATAAATAAATAAATAAATAAATTGAATAAAAGCACTATGCAATATTCTGGATCTAATCTGGTTCAACCCATAGATGGGCAGCATGTTATAAAAACAGTAGTACAAGACTGATATGCTTGCCTGGATCCCTCCAATTCCCCTTTAGCCAGCCCAAAGTATAATTATACCAACAAACTGTAAAGTACTAAAGGTGCTATAGAATCCTAATTATTTTAAATAATATCTTTATGAGCTTGAGGTAAGTAAGGACTGGATTAGGGCTGAAACGAGATTTTGCCAAACGGGACATTTAATTAATTAATTACTTAATTAATTAAAATGTATATGCTACCCTTCCTTGAGGCTCAGGATGGCTTACGATCCATAAATCTAATTGAAATCCCAGTTCTCAATACCATCTTGGTCGAATTGAGAACTTTTTAGCACTTGACAATGAGTGCTTTCCCACAATACTTACTATGCACAATTTGCTTCTAGGAAAGAATCCGGAAGGCAAAGCATCTGCAGGGTTTGTAATGTGAGGCCACCCCCTCCCTCATACATTTTTATTGGGGATCTTGTAGAGGTTTGTAGAGCTGGATTTCCCAATTCTACAATCCTCTGCAGGATTACCGGCAAAAATGTACTGGACGCAGGGAGTTGGGGTGAATGCTCCCACATTACAAACTCTCTGCAAACTTTGCGATAGTAAGTATCATGGGAAAGCACCCAATGTGTTGGTCGAGATTTCAATTTTCAATTTACTGATAATTACGATGTATCATTGGTTTACAGTGTACCATTCATTTACTGCTTACTGCATTGGCGAGGGTATCATTTTACTTTCAGGTTTGTTTCTGTATATCTGAGCCAATCCACTGTGTGAATAGCCCACCCCTTAACCACTGCCCAGTGCCTCTAAACCTCCAACCCAGTGCCTCCAATCAGAATTGTTTGATGTTCTCTTTGCTTTGACCAATCTACAACTGGATTGCGGATTTGTAAAGTAATCCGGTACAAAGTTGCAGATTGGTCAAACAAAAGGGAACAGAGAATGATTCTGATTGGAGGCACTGAAGTGGAAGTTTGGGGACACTGGACTCAGATTAAGAAGTGGGCTACACGCAGAGTGATTGGCTCAAAAATGTGGAAACAACAAAACTGGAAGTAAAATGGTACTGTGAGACCCGAGGAGAGGAACCGCAAGCCGGTGGAGAAGACGGGGCCTGGAGCGGCGATTGGGATCCCGCCGAGAGCCCCGAGGACGTGGTGGCAATCAGCTGGGGAAGGGAGGCGGAGACGGCGGCTGCAGGGGGCGGGGCCAGTGACGGCGGTAAAGACGGGTGACAGAGAGAGGAGAGGGCACGCCCCTGGAAGAGAGAGGCACGGCCTTGGAGACGAGGCACCCCAGAGGAGGAACTGGAGGAAGGGCCCAGCCAGAACCATCCACGCCACCTGACCCAGTGAAACAGCCGCACTGGCACCAGGAGCCACAACTGGGCCCGGCAACAGGGAAGTGACCAGGCTGGGGAACTCTGGGGGGTGGGTGGGCTTATAGGCAGGCCGCACAAACCCCGTGGCGCAACGTGGGTCCAGGCCCTTAGACCCCTCTGGGGGAACGAGGAAGCAGGGGAGGGCAAGGGTAGGCTCAGTCAGGAGCCCGCGGTTAAGGGGCCAGGCTTGGAGGGGGTNTTCTACAATTTGGCAGTGATGCTCCTGATGATCTGAGATACAATTCTGCCAAATTCCATGTTAAATGAAATACAAACACGTTACAGCCAGAAATGCACATGTAAATCACTTATAACATAAGTACCCGTTATCCAATCCTTCTGAAATTTGGCAGAGATAGTAATATTGAGGACAGGTATAATCTTGCCAGGATACATCCAAAAAAGATGGGAGACAGACGTTACAGCCAGGAATGTGTATGTAGATTTTTGAAAAATAACAAATTACAACGGCTTATAGAATTGGATCTTTTTATCCAATCTTTCTGATATTTGCTACACATACCGCACTCTGCTGGGGGTACAATCCCAAAAAGTCCCATCAAAATCAGATGACAAAGAAGTTACAGTCGAAAATGTGTTTTTCGGCTTTTTCCTATTCATAATACCAAACCTTCCCCCCCTCCTAAGAGTGTGCATTTAATTATCTTTATTATAATAATGAATACAAAATAGGAATTTTTCATTTTTGTTATTGAATAACAAAACAAAAAAACATAACATGTTGTTATGTTTTTTTGTTTTGTTATTCAATAACAAAAATGAAAAATTCCTATTTTGTTTTCATTATTATAATAAAGATAATTAAATGCACACTCTTAGGAGGGGGGGAAGGTTTGGTATTATGAATAGGAAAAAGCCGAAAAACACATTTTCGACTGTAACTTCTTTGTCATCTGATTTTGATGGGACTTTTTGGGATTGTACCCCCAGCAGAGTGCGGTATGTGTAGCAAATATCAGAAAGATTGGATAAAAAGATCCAATTCTATAAGCCGTTGTAATTTGTTATTTTTCAAAAATCTACATACACATTCCTGGCTGTAACGTCTGTCTCCCATCTTTTTTGGATGTATCCTGGCAAGATTATACCTGTCCTCAATATTACTATCTCTGCCAAATTTCAGAAGGATTGGATAACGGGTACTTATGTTATAAGTGATTTACATGTGCATTTCTGGCTGTAACGTGTTTGTATTTCATTTAACATGGAATTTGGCAGAATTGTATCTCAGATCATCAGGAGCATCACTGCCAAATTGTAGAATGGTTTTTAAAAAGGGCCCAAATTTTATAAGCAATTGAAGTTTCCTTTTTGCAGACTTCCGTTATTCAGGTAAATAGCACATGCAGTGCCATTCAGAGACAGGCATGGGAGGGGGCTGTAGAAGAGAGGGAGAGCAGCACAACAGACTGACAGACACATTCACTGGCCGATTACTGTATGCCTCCACATTTACAGGAGGACCAATCAGTGATGGCTTCAAGGCGGGCATAGAGGGTAGATATAAGCTGCTGTTCTTTGGGCCTGCTCTTTGTCTGTGGTTAATTCTGGCTTTGGTCAGAGCATTTTGTTAAACTTTGCTGGCAGGCTTTTGTGTGTGTGTGTGCTAGAGATCACAGTAAGAGTTCAGCTAGCTAAAAAAATACAATCCCCACTCACCTGGCGTGCTGCCCAACATCCTCCTGGGGCATTCTCTGTAAGTTGACAGTTACCCTCATGCACCTGGGGTGCCCACCCAGACTGAAACCTGTGCCAGACAGCAGAGATGACAGATATATCCTCTGGAAAATTGGATTGACATTTCAAAGACACCCTGGCTGGGACATAGATGTGATTGCCTCTCTTATTGCATTCTTCCAGCTTTCCAGTACCAATCCTGGGTGGCTCTGAGGTGGGCATAGAAGGGACATAACTAGAACTTCAGGCAGCAAGGCGGAAAGCAGGGGGAAGCAACCCAGAAATAAGGAGACATGGTTCACACATTCAGGCTGGCCAGTTATCTTCACAATCACATCCTGCAGCGCTGTGACAGAGGACATTAGAGAACCCCTTATTGGCTCTTTCCTAAGTAGATGCTTCCAACTTCCCAGTAACAAGTGAGGGAGAGGGGTTGTGGTGGTCACAGCACAGAATGATATAGGGGTGATATTTCTGCTGGCCAATTGACATCACAAACACATCTTGTACTGCAGTGACACACATAAGAGAATCTCTGGCATGAGGTCATACTCGCCAGATGCTGAGAAGGATTATAACCTTGGGACCTTTTTAATATCCTTTTGACATTTGACAGAGATTCTCCAAAATGTTGGAGATAAGAGCCTTCCAAATTTCATGTGCACTTGCTATAATTCAAAGACATTACAGACAGAAATGCATTTAAAGGTTAATTACTTGTAACATCGGGGCTGCTTACTAAATTATTCCAAAATTTGTAAGGGGGTAGTATCCTTAGGGAGTGGTATAATCTTGCCAAGTTTCATCCAAATCAGATGGGAGACAAATATGTTACAGCCTGGAATGTGTACACAGAATTGTGTAAAACAACAGATTTCAACTGCTTATACAATCATACCTGTTTAACCATTCATTCTGAAATTTAGCACATATAATTATCTTTATTGAGGATACAATCCTGTCAAGTTTCATCAGAATAAGAAGATAAATAAAAATGCTACAACCATAAATGTGTTTATGATTGAAACTAATGGAAATCCAAAAATAAAAGTAAAAACAAAAACAAAACAAAGACTAACAAAATATAACAAAAATGAATGATATTTTAATAACAAAACCAAAATGAATAATGAAAACAAAGGTGTTACTGTGCACATCTCTAGTAGTAGAAGTAAAATTTTATTTGTTTCAACCATACGCCAAAACAAAATACAAAATCAGAAATCGAAGAATTTGCACATGAAGGAGAAGTTTCAATTAGAGTACAACAAGACAAAAGAAGACAGCACAGTGGCTGGGTTTGTTTGGTTAGCATCTGTGGTTCAGGAGAGATTAATAACAAATTATCCACATCCAGAAACAGTAGGATAAGCCATATTTCCCTAAGGAAGTATGGCAACACTCATTTTGGCCATAAGAGTATGCCTTTGAACAGCAAGGGTATGAGTTAAGTTGGCCACTTTCAATGTAATCTGATCTTTAGGGTTAGCCAGAAAATAGGACTTTTTAACACTGTCTCCCAATTTTTTTTCCCTTTTGAGAGAGGGGTCATTAGTTTAGTTCGAATTCCTGTTATAGCTGTACAGCCAAATAGATAGGGGGAAGATCCTCAATCTGCTCTCAGCCACAAAAGAATAGCCTCAGGTCATACAGGGTCCTTCTATATCTACCGTCCAATAGTGCTGAAGGCATCTGCTTGAATCTTATGTGTGTCAAAACCCTACAAACTGTAAAATTCCTGAGAAAGGACAAGTAGTGTTCAAGCTGCTGTTGCGATTTAAATTTGCAGTACCATGAGTGATTTTAGCTAAAGGGAGGGCAGCCAAATCAGTCTGCATATAAATATCTTGTATCCAATACTTAATTATAGCCTTAGTCTTACCCTGGGCAAAGCCTTGAAAGAACTGAATAGAAAAAACCACTGACTTCAGCAATTTCTCTAGGTTACTCCTCCATAGGAAACCAATATCAAGCTGCAATTGCTCGTCAAAGCACAAATCTGGGTAGCTGCTCACTAGGCATAGAAATAAAATGTCAGGGTACATTCCTACACTGTATGATAAAATGTGCCTATGCTGGGCGCACATTAACCTATGCTGGCGCACATGTGGGCACACGCACCCCCTGCACAGCAAGCTATCGGGCACAATGGGGCACCCCTGCCAATATTTCATTTATTTATTTATTTATTTATTTATAAAATCATTTAATACCCCACCCCTCCTGCTCCAAGCAGTCCAGGAGGGCTTACAATGTTAAACCATATAAAACCAATAAAACAAATACAATAAAAAGGAAGCCACAAAACCAAAACCGCCTCCCTCCCCCTATTATCATTATTAACAAACATTTATATAGCGCCAGCAGTGTACCTGGCACTTTACAAAGTAATAACATAGACACGGTCCCTGCCCCTAGGGCTTACAATCTGAGAGACAGGAGCTGGGGGAGAGACTTAGGAAGGGGAACAGAGGGAGAGACAAGGGGTCTAACATTCATGAAGATGCGAGGTCTCAAGTGCACGTACTTGGCTTGGTTACGATGAGAATGACAGCAGGCAGGTCCATGTTGCAAGGATAAGGGTAAACCGATCGTAGGTATAGGAATAGTGGCTCAGCAGGATAAAGAGTCAGACAGAGCAGAGCGAAAGAGGTGAGTTTTAAGGAGAGATTTGAAGGTATGAAGGGAGGGGGCAAGGCGGATGTGGACAGGGAGGGAGTTCCAGGCATGGGGGGCAGCAAGTGAGAAAGGACGAAGGCGCTTAGGGGAGCAGGGAAGGCGTGGAAGGGTGAGAGAAGGGACAGAGGAGGAGCGAAGTGCACAGGCTGGAGTATAGAGGGTGATAAGTGCAGAGAGGTAGGGGGGAGCAAGGTTGTGAAGAGACCTTCACATCCTATCCCACCCACCTATCCCACCCTACAGCCCATCTCCCTTGTCAAAAGTCAGGTGGAACAGCCAGGTTTTACACATATGACAGAAGAAGAGATCCAGGGCCACCCAGACCTCCACCGGGAGGGAGTTCCACAGCCTAGGTTCAGCCATCAAGAATGCCCTCTCCATTGGCCACACGAGGGACCTCGAGAAGGGCGTCCCCAGCGGACTGCAGAGGCCACTCCAGAGCAGAGAGAGTGAGGCGGTCCCACAGGTAAGTCGGGCCAAGGCCGTATAAGGATTTATAGGTCAAAACCAATACCTTGAATTGGGCTTGGAAGACTATAAGCAGCCAGTGCAGATCCCGGAGCACCAGTATAATGTGCTCACGGTGACCTGCCCCCATAAGGAGATGGGCCGCAGAATTCTGCACTAGCTGCAGTTTCCGGACTGTCACCATATATAGCCCCATGAAGAGTGAATTACAATAGTCAAATCTCGAGGTAATGAAAGCATGGATGATGGTGGCCAGGTCACTATCTGAAGCCATCACACCAGATGTAATTTGCAAAATGCACTCCTCGCCACAGGCCCCACCTGGAAATCCAGTCAGAGCTGTGGATCGAGGACTACGCCCAGACAATGGACCTGGGATACCAGCAGAGGGCGGACCCCATCAATGATGGAAACAGCCACGTCCACTGCCCTTCCCACCACCATCACCTCCGTCTTGTCGGGATTCAGCTTCAGTCGGTTCACCCTCATCCAATCCCGAACAGACGCCAGACATTGGGTAAGCACCGAGACTGTCGGGTCTGGGTCAGATGAAAACGAGAGGTAGATTTGGGTGTCATCAGCATATTGATGACACTGTACTCCAAACTGTCTCACAACCTCACCAAATGGCTGCATATACATGTTGAACAAGAGCAGGGACAGGATAGAACCTTGTGGGACACCACACGTGAGGTTCCGTAGTGATGAAGAACAATCTCCAAGTACTACACGCTGAGTTCTCCTGACCAGGAAGGAGCGGAACAAGTGAAGGATAATCCCACCCACTTCAGCTTGATCCTGAAAGCGAGTCACCAACATCTCATGGTCAACAGTATCAAAAGCAGCTGACATATCTAACAAAATTAGCATGATCAAGTGACCCTGATCTAATTCATGGCAAAGGTCATCAATCAAGGCCACAAGCACAGTCTCCATGCCATAGCCCTGACGAAAACTGGACTGAAAGGGATTGTGCAGTCTAGATGCCCCTGCAGCTGCTGGACCATCACCCACTTAATAAGGATAGAGACAGGAAGGATAGAGACCGGCTGATAACTGGCAAGGAAATCAATGTCAAGTAATATTTGTTTTGAGAAGAGGCTGCACCACTGCCTCTCTGAGGCAGCCTGGCACTCTGCCCTCCCAAAGGGCGGCACTGATCACCCCCGTCAGCAATGGCTCCAACGTCCCCCGGCTGGCCTTAACCAGCCAGGACGGGCACGGGTCAAGTTCACAAAAGGTGGCCATAACAGCCCCAAGAACACCCCCCTACCCGGCGGATGACACCAACTGAAATTGATTCCACAAAATTGGACAAAGTGGGGTTTCCACAACCTCTGGTTCACCCACTGCAGTAAGTGCGGTGTCAAAGTTGTGGTGAATCCGAGCCATTTTCTCTGAAAAAGGATCACCAAACATGTCATAGCAGGCATTAGATACCTCAGATTCCAGACGGAGGGAGGACCGACCAACCCCCTCACCACCCAGAAAATCTCCACTGGATGAGAACATGACTCCCATGAGCCACGCACACCATGGGGGGGGGGGGGAATGGGGCAGGAGCTGTGCCTGCTCCATCCCCCAGGCTGCAGGGGATGTGGGCTCATGGGGGTCATATCTTCAGAAGTGCCCTGTTGTGCCCAGCAGGTTGCTGCGCAGGGAGGTGCACATGCACACATGCCAATAGTAGAGCATGTACAAATGGGTCTTCATCTTTACAGGCAGAACACCAGTCTCTGTCCTAATCATAAATGATGGGACACTTTTAGGGACACCCAAGATACTCCAAATCAGCCTGTTTTCAAAGACTTCCAAGTCTACCTGAACAGAGTAGCTCCATAATTCTGCAACATATAGCTCCTGGGGGCAAAGCTTTTGTTCAATCTCCCGCCAGTGGTCTTCCAGAACATAACTACCCCATTGACTGCTTAGGCCATCTTCAGTTTAACCAAGCTGAGATGCTCCTGCCACGCTCCCACTGGTGTAAATCTTAACCCCAAGTATTTATAGCTTTTGGCTTGTTCCAATCTTACTAAGTCCAGATGCCAATTGTATAACGTTTTCTTTTTGGCAAAGAGCATAACCCTGGTTTTATCATAATTCACACATAAGAGTGATCACAGTAATCACTCAAGTCCAGCAATAGTCTCCTCAATCCAACTTCGGCAGTCGACAGCAACACCATGTCATCCACATAAAGGAGGATTGGGACTTGTTTCCCCTGGACTCGTGTTAGAAAGAAGAAATGCCCCTGAAGTTTAGAGACTATGTCATTAATATTTATTTATTTTATTTATTGAACATAATTTATATGCCGCCCCTCCTGCCGAAGCAGCTCAGGGTGGCTAGTTAAAAAGGAACGGGGCAAACACACAGACTTGTTTAACTCCATTTGTAGATTGAATAGTCTCCAACAGAGAACCAGACTGAGATAATCTAATTTTAAGTGATATATTACAGTAGGAGTTCTCAACCTTTTTTCCAGTCATGAGCACTGAAGTGACGTAAGTGACTATTTGGGAGCACGGCATAATTTGCATGAATCATTTGCATAAATATGCATAGATTACATCTCCCCTCTACAATTCAGTGTAATTCAATTCAATGGAAAATTGAGGTAATTAATCAATTAATCCCAGATAACATTGACTTTAATGGATGAAGGACTGTTTCAAAGTGCTCCTGAGCACTACTGACAGCTGGCTTGGGAAGCACTTTCACACACTGCCTGAGCACTCTGCACTCAATGGAGTCAGAGGGTCATCAGCAATTTTATTAAATATAGTAGAAAAATGGCACCGCCAAGATGCACTAGTGATATTTGACTGAAAAGGGGAATGACCATCAACAAAACCCTTATTCACCAGGGACCAGACTCTAAAACTGTCTTTCTGGTCCATAGATCTCCTCAGGCAGGTCCACAGATAGCACTGATGTGCAGATTTCTTTACTTTTAACATTTCTCTATACTGCCCTTTGATATTCATGTAGAATTCTATGGCTTGCAAAGATTTATCTATTTTAATACGCCTAGCAGCTCTATTAACAGCTGATCTAAGCAAACCTCTATGTGTAAAATAGATATAAAAGCCAATTGATCTACCATCTAAAAAGACACTATTCTGACTTATCGTTTGACTTTTCTTATTCTGATTTTAAGTGAAGTTGAAGCTTCTATGATCCTGTAACATCTTTATCTGTATAATTAATTAAGCAGCACAATTCTAACTGTATTGCAAAAGGACCATGCCTATCGACATTTATCATTCAAATCAGTGTAGATAGCTCTTTAGAAAAAGGAACAGATTCTGAAAGAAATAGCGTATACTCCAAGTTTTTACATAAGTTCATTTAATTATTTTAAAAGTTCAGTTTTGCCACAATTATGAAGAGAGTAGTGGAAAATATTGTCCATTTAAAATAAGTATAAGAAACAAAGCAATTTTGAAGACATCAAGAAAAAAGTATTTTTAGAGTTGCTGAAATTACCTCCTAGAGTATTCTCTACCTTTCTAGTCCTCACTTTTCCTGTTTAAAATCTAGCTGGCTAAAGATTTTATAAAATTTTCCCTGCTGTACTTTAAATTAACATGTGTTCCCGCAGCCTGATCTGGCAGGGGAGGAGTTTGGGGAGAAACACATTGTTCGTCGGCTCTGTTCATGAGTTACAGTCAGCACCCAACTCCCCACCATGGCAACCCTCCAAGCCAGGCCAAGTGGGTGCTAAAACAGACACACCCACCTGGTTCAGTCCGCTCTGCCCCACCTGGGCACTCCTGGGTTCGGACCGTGGGCCCAGGTCTATGTTTCCAGCACAGTTGTACCCTGCTGTGTTCTGAACCAGACCCACAACTGGAGTGCCTGGAACAGATGTGCGGGTTTGGCACTGGCCCAGGTGGGCTAGGGCATGTCAAACCAGCCCAGCATCTCATTTGTTTTCACCCACAATTTAATTAATTTCTTCCCATGGAAGTGGGTCCATTGTGCTAATATGTAAAAGTAGGATGACACCACCTCCTCACAATGACATATCATATACTTGTAAAAGGACACCATATTATGTAAAAGGAAAATCCGTTTTCTATAATATATGATGATGACTTCTGAGCTATTTAAGGTGGGGAGAATAAAGATTATCCCTACCATGTAGACTTAAGGGACAAAATATGAGCTATGAACAGTAAATTCTGTCTTCTACAACAGAACAAAACTCCAGAAGCTGGAAAATTTGGGCCCACTTCTTCTCTCACTTTTGCTGCTGCAGATCAGGAATATATACACTTAATTTCACAACAGTGTAAAAGTGGTGGAAGGTTTTAAATATTTTAAAACAGATTTTCTACATAATGGGCTGGATATTACATTAAGCACCCTCTCTCACAGGACTTTCAGGCTTAATTTTCCATATACGTGTTGAGAAAAGTGCCTCTCAACATAGATTTTTTTCCCCAGGCTCTACCCTCATTTTAATGTTACAGCCATGTATATTACATTATTATTATAAAAGGGGGAAAGGGCTCATTATGACCTGTAAATGTAATTAGGCATTAACAAGTGGTAATAATTCAATTATTAATATTAATTTAAAATTATGTATGAGACACAAACACATAATTGAGTCAATTACAAAAAATAAGACATTATCCACAGGTAGAGCTGAATATTATCTTGAAAAATAAAACCAGACACCCCAGGTAATATGTTTACCATGAAAATGTATGAGTTTGGCCTGCATGTGTTCTAGCCTTAAACACTTATTTAAAACAAATTCAGTAACCATGTTTTGTTTTTTCTTCTCACAGGACAGTACGCTTTGAAAATTATTTCAAACCCCATGGGCCAAAAAGTAGTTGGAGGAGGAGTGATTAATGAATGTCACTGAAGAATGCTTTCTTCAGATTGGGGAAGAAAACAGAGGATCCCAGTCATGGATCTATGTCATCTATTCCTTCTCCTTGGATGCAAACCATTATTGCCCCTCTCTTCCTCTGAGCTCACTCTTTTCATCTTGCAGAGATGGATGCTTGGGTGTGGGGTATAACCTGCTTACGTTCCATGTAAGTCGGACAAAAGACAAAAACGTTGCAGCAGCTGAGAAGTTTGAGGAAAATGCTTTTACTTCCGGTTTCAGACACTCCCCCTCCCCCCCTTTCCCAGGCATCAGTAATTAATGTTGCAAGATTGCATTGGTGTCTACTGTTGTTATGTAATTTAGGTGCATTTCCTTGAAGATTCTGGTTTTTGAATTTTTTATAATTTGTCCTGTAGTTTTAAAGTTTGAAAAATCATTTAAGTCAACGGAAGTCTTCATAAAATTCAGGATGTGCAGTAAAGAACCACCAGAGGGCAGCACATGCAGGTAGCAGATGGACTGAGAG
This sequence comes from Sphenodon punctatus, assembly GCA_003113815.1. Lineage (NCBI taxonomy): Eukaryota > Metazoa > Chordata > Lepidosauria > Sphenodontia > Sphenodontidae > Sphenodon > Sphenodon punctatus. The sequence continues at coordinate 5,061,092 of QEPC01013194.1, read as the reverse complement.
GAAAAAAAAAAAGAAGATGGTGCCCTGCAGAAGTCCATGGCCAAGAAGAGAGCTTCTCTCAGAGACATTCTGTGCTGGGCCCTGACAGCGAGTTGCTGATTCAGAGAGAATGCCCACCCTCTGCACCAGGACCAGCTGCTGCCGTGACCTGTGAATGCCTTCAACCAGGAGGTGGGAGCAAAGGAGTGAGCATTGGGGAATGGGGTGAGAAGCAGCAACAGCCCGGGGAGCAAGGGCGGGGGTGTGTGCTTTGACTTGCAGGGGGCAGGGGAGCAAGGGAGGGGGGTGCCTTGGCTGCTGGGGGCCAGCAGAGTGAGGATGGGGGTGCTTTGGCTGCTGAGGGGGGCAGTGAGTAAGGGTGGTGGGTGCTTTGGCTTGTGAATTAACAGGGGAGTGAGGGCGGGGGATGCTTTGGCTTGCGGATGTTATGAGGACTTGGAGTGGGAGTGATGTAAATTTTGATGTCTCCAAACTGAGTAAAGTGAATCCACAGTGCTGTGATCCTCACACCACTATTCCCAGATTGGCCTTCAATGGGGTTACTCTGCAGTAAATGACACGAAAATCGTGGCCAAAGACAACCTCGAGTCCTCCCATTCCAAATGCCCCCGTGTACTCGGCTCATTGTTGTTAATAGCATCACATTCCTCCCCTCCTTCCCCCAGAAACCTAGCTTTTCCTATTATTAACTGCACTTTCTCTCATCAACAACCAGGGCTCCCCTTCTGCCTCAGGCAGAGCTGCTCCGTGCGGCCGTACCCCCATTGGGAACTCTCAAGTCATCTCCATACTGCAAGCATACAGCCCCCAGTGCGCGGGCTCTCCTCATCTCCTGTTGCCCCGTCCACTGCTTACTCCCCCTTCTACCCCTACTCCGAATTTCCTGATGGGGCTGCTCAGTCCTGGCAGCGGGACAAGTTGCAGCAGCAGGAGGAGGGAGTTTTGGGACCAACATTAAGAATTTAGAGGTGCAGAGATATTACGTGGAATCATGAACAGTTAACATAGTCAAGAGAGGGGAAAAGGGGAGGGTGTGTGTTAAAAAATAAGGTTTAATGGATACTATAGTTGAAGCTTAATGTAAAACTAAACTGAGTGTTTGGAAAGCTTTTTGTCCAGCAAAGCTGAACAGGTTGGATAATAGCAGTAGTATGTTGATATATTAAGATCCTGTATGCCGGGTAGTTGGAGATACACAATTCCCCAAATAGTAACTGCTGAGAAACAGAGGAATCTAGCTCATTATTTTCACCTTTTTCTCATTGAAGTTTCTCCTTAATGCAGCGCCCAGAAAGCCCCTCCAGGTGAGCAGGGCCCCACCCCATAGCCACAAGCCAAAGGTGCACGCCCGCGCCCAGAAAGCCCCCAGCAGGCATTGCAGCACCCAGAAAGCCCCTCCAGGTGAGCAGGGCCCCACCCCATAGCCACAAGCCAAAGGTGCACGCCCGCGCCCAG